>CM052973.1:8634288-9128170 GCA_028554685.1 Agrotis ipsilon | reverse complement strand
GATGTGAGTAGCATGCCCGGCGACTGATGTGTAGGCTCTATGATAGGAATTTGTCGCGTTCCAGTTGGGCGGAATGCCGTTGTATTTGATGCTGGGTATGTCTGTTTTAAGTTTAGATTTTACAATGTAACATGTTTGGTTGATCATACTTATTTCAGGAACTACTGATTTCAAATAACACGTTATGTTTCGCGTTACTGAAATTCGTGTCTCTGGAACTGTTTCTGTTGTTCTATTTTTACGATAGCAGTACAAAGTTACAACAAGATAATGCCTGCTGTACAAATGCAGGGACCTTCAATCACTTAATCTTTTTATTTTATTTGTACATACATATTTGGGTACGAAAGCTAATGGACATGTGTATTCTCCCCATCCTGACATATGGTGCTCAGATTTGGTCTTTGACTGTCATTCAGATGTCCAGACTCAGGGTTTGCCAACGAGCGATGGAGCGCAGTATACTAAATGTAAAACTAACTGATCGAATTAGAAACACCATACTGCGCTCCAGAACTCAAATAGCCGATGTAGCTCACAAGGCTGCAAGACTAAAGCGGGACTGGGCAGGTCATGTCTGCCGGATGCCGTTACAACTGTGGGCTCGTATAGCACAGGAATGGAGCCCTGAGACAGCTAGGCGGGGTCGCGGCAGACCTAGAAGACGATGGCGGGATGCTTTGGATGCCTTCCATGCGAATTGGCGAGAAGAGGCACAACATCGTCAGAAGTGGAAGGAATGGGGAGAGGCCTTTGCTCAGGAGTGGGACAGTTAAGGCTATTAAAAAAAAATACATATTTGGGTAATATGTGCTTTGTTCAATTGTTTCAATGAAAGCATAGCTTGCTTATAGTTTTTTTTTTAATCTTCAAATGAGTCCTCCCACCCAGGGCAGGGCAGGAGGGATTGTCGGACTTATACTGACTATAATTCACGGTGACCTTCAATTGCCCTTTACGTTGCGGGTCATTAGTCCCGTGACCCCGCGCAGGCTGCTTATGGTCTTAATACACTTATTGCTATTTCATAATATATTATGCCGTATCCAACTCTTATCGGGATCGGTGCAGGCCTGTCAATTGTGTAATATTTCACTACACATGCACTGTTTGCACATATGTTTTATCTATGTATAGTAGTACAGAATGGCGAGCTGTTTATGTAGGTAGCGGCCTAAAGGTATTTGGAATCAATTCAAAGAAATGGTTCGGGTTAATGCTTGTTTATTTCAATGATAACAAACTAGTTTACATATCACAATTCGAGTTATCAAAAACGGAAATAAAATATATGAATTATAAAATACATATATCAATGATGTAGATCGTGGATATGATTGTCAAAAAATTCCACAAATTGATGCACTATGTTCATATTTAATGTTAAATGATTTGGAAGTCCAGCCTCAGAATGATTTAAATCGCGAACGTTGTGTACCTCTTGCCAGGGCCACTGTAACTCATAAACTAGCATGTCCATATAATAATTGTAAAAAAAGAAATCCACATCTAAATCGAAAGGCATGTTTACTCTAGCTAGTCTCTAGGCTGACGACCTATCTGGCTGGACTTAACTCTTTTATTCGGCACATATTGAGTGTGAAAAATCGAAATCCCGATGATTTCGCGAAACTGACTCTTGCTGCCTTCTGGGCTCTTACCACGATTGCTTAACATGATCCAGTTTAGGCTGTGGGAAAGAGACAGAGCTATACAAGTTGTTTAGCGCTTTCTTTTTCCCACAGCCTAAAGACTCATGCTTTAAGAGTTCATGGTAGGCCACCTGCTCTTCTGATAGTACTTTTATCCTATTGAGTACTCCTACTCAACGTAAAGCGTTTCGTATCATTTGCGCGTTGAAGCCGTACTCCTCGGCAAAGACTCTGGTAGGCAAAAATGAATTCTCTTCATACGCTCGCAGCATCCTTTCTTCAGGCTCCGGGGTTATGATTCTCGGATTCCCGCGTTTTGACCGGCACATGGTCCTCATTTTCCCGCCCCCGGAGTCGCAACAGTCGGACGGTGTTACTCTGTAAAAATAATAAAAATAAATGATTGAACTATGTGAAAACAAATGTTTTCTGTTTATATTTTTTTTTTAACATTAAGGAACACAATTCGAAACAAAAGTCCGGGGTTACGGTGATGGAAATAAGTCCCGCGACCCCGGCAGGCTTTGGCCCTCTGAGAGGGGGCTCTTTGAGGCGTCGACCCGGGCATGGTCCATGGTCGGACAGCGAGTTGCCCTTTACTCGCTGTCCGCATGCCCGCGCCTACGGTGGCCGGAGATCGTCTTGCGACGTCCGACGCCGTGGGCTTACACCACTGCGGTTGGGGCGGAGGGAGGACGCTGTCCTCTCTCGCTCGCGGCCCGCCACCTCCTTCACGAGCATTACTGCTTCGCAGAAGGTGGCGACCGCTTCCCACTCCGTCTCGCTCCGCAGGTTGGCCGAAACCAATGCCGGGCGCGAGAGATGACAACGACCTTATTAGTTTACCACTATGACTGTGCAATATTTTTACTGTAATGTATGGCTGCAATACAATTGTCGGAAATATTTTTTATAGCCATACAGTTTTGGTCTGGCAGTAAGACAAACTTTTTGGTTCAGACATATTGCCGACATGTACTAATATGTTCAAAATACTTTTGAGCAGGCCGGAAATGTTGTAACGAACATATTAGAGCAAGTATTCTACTCGTTTAAACGCACCATAACTCTATTAATTCATAAGCGGTAGGGTAAATGAGCTGGACGTAATTACCTAATAAGCCTCATCAACAAAGCTATGAAATAGTTTTAATTATGTTAGTTATTAATTTAATATCAATCACGTACGCGTCTTATTAGTGTACTACCTATCGTTTATGAACGACGTAGCAATTGTGCTACGACGCGCTACGAGAAACTACGCGGCGTGTTACTCAAGCATTTTTGCACTAAGCCCCTTCGTACACTAGGCGACGCAAGTCTCCGATACCTTACACTTTGACATCCATTGACGCGTGCGTGTTTACGAACCTCTATGGATTGTATTGCGATAGTCGCCTGGATATCGAAATCGTAAGGTATCGGAAACTTGCGTGGCCTTGTGTAAGAAGGGCCTGGGTCATGGACGATGACCATTTATTTCTTAATCGATTCATACTTGTTCGACACAAGTAAGATTCGTACAAGACGTAATTAACAGATCAGATATAATAATAATTATATCATATTATCTTGTACTATTTTAGGTTCTACGACAAAAATGACTACTGCGTGTCAAAATGGCTCTGTCGGCTAATCTCTGTAATCTTAGTAAAACAATAGATCCATATTTTCGCCGAAGTTGAAAAGAAAGTTTTTTACTGATCTAGTTTTATAAGAAAACATTTGGTTGAACATTTGTCTCACAGCTTGGCAATTGGCACAATACATGTTATCGGAATTATTTACCTGCGTTACTTTTTATTTTTTGGAACACCCTTAACGACTTGGTTTAAACATTCTTTAGATACTTCTTATTGTCATAATGAACGTAATGATCGCTAATTAAATGTTTTTTATGAATACAATTACTTATTTGCTGCATCAGTAAGACGTAATACTATAAAGCTGAGGAAATTGTTTTGTTGAACATGCTAATCTCAGAAACAACTGTTTCTACTTGAAAAAAAAATAGTGAAAAAAAGAGTGAAAGTCGTGTCTCTGGAACTTTTTTTATATTTGTAAAAGTACTTTTGACTGATTTTGTCATTAGTTGTTAGTATTACTTTTGTGTGGTAAAGACTTTCTACTGCAATATATTGTTCTCTTTCTTTATTTTTACGATATCTCCGCAGTACAAAGTCACAAGAAAATGTACTCCGCGCTGTAATAATGCTGGCGTACCTTCAATTACTTAATTCTGTTGTTATTTTATTTGTATTTGGGTAATAAGTACTTAGTTTTGTTGGTTCTATGAAAGCAGAGCTTGTTTAAATTCAAAATATTCCAGTTTTTATTTCATTATGTATTAAGCCGAACCCGACTCCTATCAGGATCGGTGGATGCCTGTCAAGTGAGTTATATATCACTGCACGTGCCTGTACATGGATTACTGTACTTCTACAGAATAGCGAGCTGCCTGTGTATGTAGGTATTTGAAATCAATTAAAAGAAATGGTACGGGTTACTAATCTTTTATTTGAATGAATACAAATAGTTTACATATCACAATTTCAGTTATTAAAAATTAAAATAGTATTTATTTGTTTAGAAAACCAACGGCGATGCATATAATGCATTACAGATAAACATAAAACAATTTAGTAAGGCTAATAGGTTTCCCTTTATAACTTCGCCAGTGCTGGGAGAGGGGAGGGCCTCCTTCTCCCTAACCTATTACTGACTTATTACTGACTACAGTTAAAAAACGTACTTTAGAACACAACTAGAAAAGAAAAGTGTAAACATGAGTTGAACGAAAAAAAAAAACATTTTTTATGATGCTGTTTGATTCAGTTTCAGCATTATAAACTGAAAAAATAATTATCAGTAGAAGTGGTCCTTTCTCACCTGCGTCTATGTATCATCACACGAGTCACTATGTGATGATGACATTTCTGCACTAACCCAATCTGACAGCAGTGCGATATCGGCATCGGCTGAAACGAAAATTAAAAGTTAGTTACACTCCTAAAAGACAAAGTTATTTTTATAGAGAACAGTGTAGATTTTGAGGGGAAACTTATGCTGCAGTTGAATTATAAGAAAATAAATAAACACTTACTCAAGAACTCCAGAGACGGTTCCGGCTGTGTGCAAGTGGAAGTACTTGACTCGACGCCGGAGTCCGCTGAGCTACCGGATTGGGTTTTAATTCGCTTCTCGCTCTTGCCGGAACTCAAATGTTCCGAACGCTTACGTTTTTTTCTCTGTAAAAAAAAATATAATGTAAGTAAACAAAAATCTTACGAAGTAATTTCTTTTTATCTAAGTTAATTTCAGGTCTCAGAGACCAAAGTTTTCAAGTACAAGCAAACAAATTAAAAAACAAAAATCTTACGGGTGTTTCAGCTTCCAGAATGTCCACGTCGTCGTCCAGGCCCAATCGTTCTTCTGCTGATGCAACTGTAATTAAAAAAAGAATTAATAATGAATTCAATACTGTAACAAACGAAAATCAAGTAACTTCTTGTACAGTTGATACGTACTTTGTGCTTCCAGGTTCGCATTAACACGTTCCAAGTCTGCAATGTTCTCGGAATTGTTTGCCTCCTGGATGCGACAAATTACAGTCGCAAGTAGATCAGCTTGTGTTATCTGTAAACAAATGTTGAAAATGTAAGTGTAATGTTGCACTGGTTAGTGTCATATGAATGATGAATTGCTTAGTAGAAAAATCATAATTTACTTACGGCAGGATCACAATTCGCCGCTTCAATTAACTGCGACATCAATGCTGCTGTTTCGTCCCGACGTTCCCTCTCGTACTGAGCATTGCGTGCGCGCCGCTCTTCCTGTAACCAAACAAACGAAATATAAGCATGTCATGAATAAATTACATAAAAGTCTGTAAAATTTTATTTAATAACGAACCCGTGAGAGAGGAACTCGGTTGCTGCCAGCAGGTCTGCCGCGACGCGGTCGTCTCAATGAGGCATCCGATAACTCAGATATTTGTTTCTGAAATAAAAAAAATAACTCAATCAGTTATCATAAACTATATGATAGAATTAAAAACATTGAGTATGAAGAATAATAATACCTTGTTGTTAACCAATTTTGCTGCGGAACTACGTACGTAAACTTGATAGAAAAGGAAAATATTTGTAATTCAAAACTGCACCAATTAGCAACAGATTGAGTAATAAGCCATTTTTTTTTTTTTTTTTTTTTTTTGTGAATGGCATCTCGCATGTCAACCTAGAAGAGGTTGTGTGCTGCTTAACCGGACTTTTCTGTGGATGCCATAGATTTTACTCTAAGGCCTCCAGCCAGAGCTTACAAGCTAGGCAAAAAACTATAAACTAAGTGACCGTTCGCTAAGGGCACCCCCTGTGGGGTACGGACCTCGGCTTAGGACGTCACTGACAGAGGACAGCAAGGGACAGGCTGGATCACAATAATATCTTATTTAGGGACTAATTTAAAACTACTGGCTCAGCATCGCGGGCTGGCTCTTGCAAGGGTCGGGGGGGGCATTGACTTGGGCGTCGCGACGGGCGGCCTCGGCGGCGAGGGCGGAATGACGGAGTCGGTCTGTGTCTGTGTTTCCTAAGAGTACTGGTTTCCCTACTGCTCTCCTGGAGGAGAGTGATGGGGTCGTCGGGCTCTACGAGGGCGTGCTTAGGGCGTCGGGTGGTACTGATACGCGATGGTTCGTATCGGGCGGCCGATGCGATCAAGGGATTGGGGTGCCTAATAGCGGAATCGAAGAAGCGCTTGGAAAGGCGCTTCATGAACTGAGCTACGGTGGGAATTCTAAGGTCGAGGTGGAGGGCGTCGTTACGGACATAGTACGGGGCTCCCGTGACTTTCCTGAGAAACCGATTTTGGAGGACCTGCATTTTATAGAGGACGCGAGGGTTCGAATGAGCGAAAATGACACACGCGTATGTCATGATGGGACGGATAACCGCGGTATATAGGCGCATTTTGCACTTAAGTGACAATGAGCTTCTCGCAGTGAGCAAGAAGTGAAGCCTACCCATAACAAAGGACGCGCGGTCGCGGGCCTTTTTGATATGTTCGCGGAAGGAAAGGTGACTATCGAGCGTCACACCTAAGTACTTGGCTTGCTTCGCCCAGGGGATCGGCTTGCCGTACATAGAGATCGGTGAGAGGGAGGGGAGATCACGTTTGCGCGGTTTGGTGAAAAGAACCGCCTGACTCTTATCGGGATTAACCTCAATTCTCCATTTCCTAAACCAAGCGCCTAGGACGTTGGCAGAGGTCTGGAGGGTTTGGGCTATAGCGGTTGAACTGCGGCCTGTGTAATACAGGGCCGTGTCGTCCGCGAAGAGAGCTAACCGAGCCTTATTGCTCTTGGGAATGTCGCTAGTAAACAGCGTGAACAAGAGGGGAGAGAGGACGGCGCCTTGCGGGACGCCAGCACGTATCGGGTGCGGGGAGGAGAGGGCGTCCCCTATGCGGTAGCGGAAAGTGCGGTTCGACAAGAAGTCTCGTATGATGAGCACGAGACGGTCAGGCACACCCATGTGGTAGAGCTTATATAATAAGCCGTTGTGCCAGACTTTGTCGAAGGCCTTCGCGATGTCGAAAAAGAGAGCACCAGTCATCGACCCGCGCTGAAAGCCCGCGCTAATGTGCTCGACTATACGGTGGACTTGTTGGACGCACGAGTGTCCGGACCTGAAGCCGTACTGCTCGTCAGGAATGAGGCGCTTTGATTCGGCGTAATCATAGAGTCGCTTATAAATAAGTCTCTCATAGATCTTGCCGAGAACGTTCAGGAGACTGATAGGTCGGTAACTCGTGGGCTCAGACTTGGGCTTGCCTGGCTTGGGGAAACCGATAACAGTGGCCTCTTTCCATGCCTCGGGAAAGATATTATTGCTCAGAGCGCCATTGAAGATGGCGGTCAACAACATAATGAGCTGGGCGGGGAGGAGTTTAAAAACCCTATTATTGATACCGTCCGTCCCGGGGGCTTTCCGGGGGCGGAGCCCTTTTATGATGTCGTGCACTTCGTCCGGCGTGGCCGGTGGCAGAGGATCATCAGGGTCTTCTACAGGTGGGAGAGAGGACCTACGTTCGACTTCCGAGTCAACCTTGAGGAGGTGACTGCTATCTACCGGTTGGGTGCTAGGAGTGCACTGAGATTCCAGGCTGTCGGCCAGGCACTCGGCCTTCTCAGAGTCGTCAAAGGCGACGCTCTTGTCGGGACGGGTGAGGGGAGGGACGGTAGCCTCCTCGGTAGCGCGCAACTTTCGTTGCAGCTGCCAGTAGGCTAGGTGGGTGGGCTCGAGTTCGCTCAGCATGTCATTCCAGCGATTCGAACGAAACTCAGCGATGCGTTTCTTTACAGCACGCTGTAAATTGCGCATGTGGGCTTTGTTCGAATCGCATGGAAAGTTGCTGTAGGCACGGATGGCCGCGTTCTTCTCGGTTATCAGTTCACGTACGTCAGCGGGGAGATTCCATTTACGATCGCTCGTATCTGGGACTTCCCGTGAGCAATCCGTCAATACGGATTGCACGTGTTCTGTAAACGAGTTGATGGCGGCCGTCGTGTCAGCGACGGAGACAATGTGGTCGGGGATGGAGTCCAAGTGAGGTGACGAGGTCGATTTCAGCAATTCGCTTACTTTCTTCCAGTCAGTCAACACTTTGGTAGGAGGAGGCTGGCTAGGGTCAGAAGGACCCGTGCGCGGAGTCAGGTGCAAGAGCACAGGACGGTGGTCGGAATTAAGCTCGTGTAGCGTCTCAATGGCGTTCAACTTAAGGTTGACGTTTTTGAGCAGCGCTATATCGAGGACATCGGAACGACAGTTGGGATCGTGGGGATAGTGCGTATGCTCATAAGGAGCAACGGGGTCAAAATTGAGGGTGGAGCTAAGGTTGAACACTACTCTTCCCCTAGGGGTCGTAATAGTGCTATTCCAAGCTGGATGTTTGGCGTTGAGGTCTCCCGCTAAGATAACGGAATCGCTCATGCCGAAGATAGAGGTGAGATCTCTAACGAGAAGGGACTGATCCTCTGCACCGGTAGCAGGAGGAAAATAGGCGGAGACTATGGTGATGGGCTGATGACCGGTCATGCCTAGCCGACAGACTGAAACCTCGAGGAGCGACTCGAGGGGAGGAGAGACTAGCGGGATACAATGCAGGGACTTTTTGTAATAAATGAGAGTACCACCCTTGTGGCAACGCGACCTATCATTACGAACTAACTGAAAGTTGGCAATTTTGGGATCGCGATGGTGTGGCTTTAGGAACGTCTCCTGGAGAAGGAGAATATCTAATTGGTTATCGCGCAAGAAGGTAGCGAGTTCGTCCCGCTGACCTTGCATGCCGTTAACGTTAAAGAAACCTAACCTGAGGGACCGCGGTTTGAGAACGTTCCTATTCCTAGTAGCCATTGGAGATTAAACTAGGTGGAGGGCTTTAAGAGCTTCCCCTACATGGGGGTGAGAGGCGAAAATAGCCTTATAAGCGTCGGGACTACCGTTGGACGCCCTGAGTTGGGCGGCCAATTGTCGTGCCGACGCCTTAAGGATATTTTCGTAGTTCTCTACGGACTTATACGCGGAGATGATGACCCGCATGTCTTCATCGTCTACAAGGGCCACGGGGCCGGAGCCTAACGGGGGGGACACCAAAACCGGGGCTGCAAGAGCGGTCTTGCGAGCGGCTGCGGGAGCAGTCACGGGAGCCACGGGCTGGGGAGTGGGGACGTCTGGGAGAGGAGGAGCGGGATTGGAGGGCGCTGGGCCAAGGGCTGGGAAAGCCCTTTGGTGGTTCAGCGCGTTCCAGGGAGATGGGCGTTGGGGACCTAACCTATTGGGTATCTGTGAAGAGGGAATCTTCACAGATGGGGATTCCCTCTGCTGGCGGGCGGCAGCGCGCTTCGCCAGTTTGGGAGAAGTGGATTTAGGGGCTTTAGGGCAGCCGCGGTAGTTGGCCGGGTGGCCAACTTGGCCGCAAAGGACGCAACTAGGAGGATCTTGGCAGAGGGCCTTGTCCTTAGGACGGGGGCAGTTGACCGTGCTATGGTCACCTAAGCACTTAACGCACCTGGGAGGTGCGAAGCAGTGAGACTGGCTATGGCCATACTGTTGGCAGTTGTGACACTGGCCAACAGTATGTGCTTTGTAGGGCTTCTCAATTGAGATGCCCGACAGGGAGCACACGGATCTGACTTTAAAAATGGGATGGGGGCCTGATTCGACTGGGTCGCATATTACCAAGACCATGTCGTACAGGTCTCCGCCCCTTGCCTTGTGAAGGCGGTGGACGGCGGAGACGGGGATTCCTTGGGCTTTTAAGTCCTCTAAGACGTCTTGGGTGGGAATCTCCTTGGGGATCCGCCTGATCACCACACGGGTGGGCTTCTCCTCAGGGAGAGAAAAAGAGTGGTGGGGGATGTTCCTCGAGCGAAGAACACGGGAGAGCTCCCTATAGTCCGAAGACGTAGGGGTCGACACCTTGATACCGGTGTTGGTACTGGTGGCCTTTATGAAATTGATTTTTAGGTCCACGCAGACCCTTGAAACATCAGTCCATTTGGACTTTTCGTGAATGAAGATCGGAGGGGGAAGTTTGGGCTTCTTAGAGGGAGCCGCGGTGGGGGTAGCCCTAGGGCTGGAGGGGCGGCTGGCGGGGGCCGGCGGAGGGGTGGGGGTGTTGACCCGAGTGGTCGGAGGAGAGGGGGTAGGCAAAGCCGCGAGGGACTTTTTGGCCTTTGAGGACAAGGAATGTTTTCCCTTGCGCTTTCCTAGGACGACGGTAAAGTCCTCATCAGAGGAACCGGCTGAGTCACTGATCTCACAATCAGACTCGACTGGGCCGGACGTGTCCATACGTTCGGGCAAGGAAGGTTGAGGGACTGAAGGTCCGGGGGTGGCATCGGGTTGGGTCGGGACGCGGATCGCGGGTTCACGAGTCTTAATAGACTTTGGGGCCTGAGGGGGAATGCCTTGATCGGCTAACGGGGGAGATAGCGGGGATTCGCGCCTATCTTGAATGAGTTGCTCAATAGCGTTGAGCCTAGTAACATACACATCGCCGAGATTGTTGTTCTCGACGATGTCTCTGAGTAACCCCACAAGGAGGTCCTCAGTAGAAGGAGGAGCCATCCTAAGTGGATGGCATGGGAGTGAAGCTCCCTTAAAAATTGGGGAAAAGCCTATCAGACTAACTCCCCGGGTGGGTGCGCCCGGGGATGAGTAGCCTCCCCTGCCTAGGGATTGTGTGCGGCAGTGAGGTGAGTACCTAAGGTGTGCCCTAAGCTTGTAAACCTGTTGCCAATCTTAATGTGCAACAGGGCCCTATTTGGGTCTGGTGCGAAGGGGTAGACACACCCAACCGACACCAGGTGTGTTGCTGTGAACGAAACCAGAGACTGGGTTTGACTAGGAGATCCCCCAAGGCCAAGGTCCCAGCTCCCGACTCCAATAAATTAACCTCGCCCTGAAGGGGTTTGGCGGGATGGATTGGGCCACCACCCTCTTGGTTTCGTTGACACCGTGAGGTTTCCACCAAGAACCACGAAACTGTGGATTTTCCCTGAAGGGGCAAAAAACACGTTTTGACGATTGTCCTGAAAAGGACAGTTTTGTTTGGTAGTCGAAAGACTACCGAGACGTTGTGCGAGCACAACGAAACGCAGCGGCGAACACAGCACAGGCACGGAGCACACACGGGGAGACGTCCGTACGCGGCGGCGGTCAGGCGGCGAGTGTGATCCCGAATAAGCCATTTTTTTGGGACACGGGTTTATATAGGTACCTGCGTGTACGCAGGGATGCCACAAGAAGGGGTAGGGATTAACCTGTAAAAGCTCCGCTATTGGTCGGCTATGGATTGTCTATTCTATTGTCCAAGGATTCCTATTGTTATTACTTTCTGGAGAAGTGTTAGAGCCGTCTTTGGATAATTTTTATGATACAATAAGTTTTATAAAATGGTGTCCAAATAATTAACAACATGTTATCTGATCGTTTTATTGCTGAAAGCCATAATTCTCAATCTACTGACAAAGCCTTGGCGGCTGATCTGTTTTGCTGAAGATTATATTATTCTACAGTAATTATGAAGGTTTGCCGGTGTTTCTGTTTTACTAGGTTTGTCATTTTTATGTTTTTGAATTACTTTTAAATAATGTGATGATATGTTTGTATGCGACCAATAACATAGCACCTTAATAGTATTTAGGTGCGTCTAAATGGACATACCTATTTTGTATGGCTGCAATACCAGCCAAAATAAGCAACATATGCCTATTTTTTGAGTGTGGCGCTTGGTAGGGCCACACCCAAAACATAGCGAAAGTGTTTTGGTCTGGCCGTGAGAAAAATGTAGTAATGTAGGGAACGTATTGGAGTAAGTATATTACCCGTTTAGACGCACCTTAACTCTACACAAATAATGTAATTATGATATTAACTGTTTAATTTATTTCATAAGCAAGTAGGTAGGTAAATGAGCTGGATGGTAATTACCTAGTGATGAGCCTGACCAATTAAGCAATGAAATAGTGTTAATCCGGAAATGTATTATCAAGAAAAAATCGGACTCAATCACTTAAATATCAATCAAGCACATGCGTCTTATTAGTGTGTTACCTATCGTTTAGGAGTGTTTTTAAACTGTAGGAAACTTGAAGCGTAGCATTTGTGCTACGACGCGCTACGAGAGTTTACGCGACGTGCTACGCGAGCAGTGTTGCACTAGGTCTACGGACGATGTAATTTTTACTATGACATTGTTCTCACATAATGTACCATCTCAGAATGAATGATGTTACATGGAGTTTCCTGACACGTTCTTCTCCATAGAGATCTACGTCTTGGAATGGACATCTACGGTACTTTCACAGTTTTTATGTCGTGTGAATGGGGCTGTAGCACTATAATTTTTGTAGTGTTTAATATTATTTTATGTTTCTTTGACAATTCAAAAGTGCTTCATTGGCTTATTTGAAATAAATATTTTGATTTGATTTCATTTGAAGTTCACCATTTTTTTATTAATCGATTCTTACTTGAGATACAACTAAGAATCAATTACAAGACGTAAAGAACAGATACTCGTATAATAAAATAATCACTAATCACACCATGTTATCTTGTACAACTTAAGATTCTATGACGAATATGACTACTGCGTGTCAAAATGGCTCTGTCGGCTAATCTCTGTAATCTTTTTAGTAAAACAATAGACCCATATTTTCGCCGAAGTTGAAAAGAAAGTTTTTTACTGCTCCAGTTTTATTAGCAAACATATGGTCAAACATTTGTTTCACAGCTTGGCAATTGGCACAATGCATGTTATCGGAATTATTTACCTGCGTTACTTTTTATTTTTTGTAACACCCTTAACGACGTGGTTTAAACATTCTTTAGGTACTTCTTTTTGTAATAATGAAATAATGATAATAATGCTAATTAAATCTGTTTTTTTATGAGTACAATTACTTATTTGCCGGAGCAGTGAAGACGTCGTAATACTATAAAGCAGATGAAATTGTTTTGTTGAATATGCTAATCTCAGGAACAACAGCTTCGAATTGAGAAAAAAAATATCCACATTTTATTCACATCTAACAAGTTAATAGTGCTTTTGACTGATGCTTTATTGCAGTTATAACTCGTTTGACGAATAGCGTCAGTCAAAGTACTAATTAAAAAAAGTCAAAAGAACTGATAATCAATAATTTTCAGTTAAAACCACTTTTGACCAACCTGATTTTGATCTTGTTAGTCAATAGTACTTTTGACTTGGTTTCTATTAAAAAATCGAATGCAATATATTTTTCTCTTTCTTTATTTTTACGATATTTCCGCAGTACTTTGTACACAAGATGATACTGCCCGCGCTGTAATAATGCTGGCATACCTTCAATCAATCTATTTTTTTCAATTCTGTTGCTATTTTATTTTATTTGTGTAATAAGAACTTTGTTTTTGTTCGTTCTATGAAAGCAGGGCTTGTTTATAGTCTTAATATTAAAATAAGTTTTATTTCATGATGTATTAAGCCGAACCCGACTCTTACTGGGATCGGAGGAGGCCTGTCAAGTGTGTTATATTTCAATGCACGTGACTGTACATTGATTACTATACTTCTATAGAATGGCGAGCTGCCTGTGTGTGTAGGTACCTAGAGGTATTTGGAATCAATTAAAAGAAATGGTACGGGTTACTAATCTTTTATTTGAATGAATACAAATAGTTTACATATCACAATTTCAGTCATTACAAATTAAAATAGTATATATGAATTATAAAATACACATTTTCATGTACATCGAGGCTTATGTACAAATGTTGACCAAGAAGTCGACTAATTGATGTACTATGACCATATTATTTAATATTAATCCTCAGAAATCTGGTTGTTACACCAAAAGCAATTTGAATCTAGCACGTAGTGCACCTCTTGCCGGGGCCACTGTAACTCGTATTTAGACATGTCCACATAATCATTAAAAAAAAATTGGTTCTCCACATCTAAAAAAAGGCCATGTTTACTGTTGCTATGCGTCTATCATCTTTTAGCCACAGTCACTTTGTCACCGACACTTTGTTTTGTGAAACAAATCGCGGCTAGTATCTCTCGCCTGAGTTGTTCCCTGAAGCCTGGATCCCGAGTTTGCTTGGTTAGCTCCTTCATAAATTTGTCACCTTCCGATGACTCCGTGGAAAGTCTTCTCCTCTCCAAGGTCGGGGGACCCATGCCGGTTAGGTCGACCTTGTCCCCGCTGGACTTTTCGGGGGTTGGGCCTTCTTCTAATTTTCTCTTCTTTGCTCCCCCCCCGCCTTTGCTGTTGGAGGGGAGGGCTTCCTTCTCCCTAACTCATTTGTGTCGGGGAATTGGTCTCTTTTTTCCCTTCTTGGAAACCATTCTCTTGTCTCTCTTTTTACTTGCCTCCTCTTCTAGTCTTCCCAAATCCTTTCGGGCCGCTGTCCATTCGTAAAGCCCTCAATAGCCTTTTTTATGCCAGCTAGTTCCACATTCCTCTGTTCTTCGAAGTTCAAACGATGTTTATCATGTATGGGCAGTATGTCCTGCAAAGAGCCAGCTCTTAGCTCGAAGAGACTTACGAAGCCGGCGAGGTCCTCTGCGCCGTCGTGTAGCTGTAAAATGACAGAGTACCATTTATTAATAAGTAACAAAACTTGAAATGAAAAGTGAATATATGAGTCGGACGAAATAAAAATATTTTCTTGATGCTGTTTGATTTAATTTCAGTTAAGGCTGATTTCATTGTAAACTGAAAAAAAAAATTGAGCAGTAGAAGTTGTTCCTTCTTACCTGCGTCTATGTATCATCACACGAGTCACTGTGTGATGAAGAAATTTCTGCACTGACCCAATCCGACAGCAGTGCGATATCGGCATCGGCTGAAACGAAAAGAAAAAGTTAGTTACACTCCTAAAAGACAAAGTTATTTTCATAGAGAACAGTGAAGATTTTGAGGGAAAACTTATGCTGCATTTGAATTCTAAAAAAATAAATAAACACTTACTCAAGAACTCCAGAGATGGTTCCGGCTGTGTGCAAGTGGAAGTACTTGACTCGACGCCGGAGTCCGCTGAGCTGCCGGATTGGGTTTTAATTCGCTTCTCGCTCTTGCCGGAACTCAAATGTTCCGAACGCTTACGTTTTTTCCTCTGTTAAAAAAATATAATGTAAGTAAACAAAAATCTTACAAAGTAATTTCTTTTTATCTAAGTTAATTTCAGGTCTCAGAGACCAAAGTTTTCAAGTACAAGCCAACAAACTAAAAAACAAAAATCTTACGGGTGTTTCAGCTTCTAGAATGTCCACGTCGTCGTCCAGGCCCAATCGTTCTTCTGCTGATGCAACTGTAATTAAAAAAATAATAATAATGAATTGAATACCGAAACAAACGAAAATCAAGTAGTTTCTTGAACAGTTGATACGTACTTTGTGCTTCCAGGTTCGCATTAACACGTTCCAAGTCTTCAATGTTCTCGGAATTGCTTGCCTCCTGGATGCGACAAATTACAGTCGCAAGTAGATCAGCTTGTGTAATCTGTAAACAAATTAAATGTTGCACTGGTTAGTGTCATATGAATGATAAATGCTTAGTAGAAAGATCATAATTTACTTACGTTAGGGTCACAATTCGCCGCTTCAATTAACTGCGACATCAATGCTGCTGTTTCGTCCCGACGTTCCCTCTCGTACTGAGCATTGCGTGCGCGCCGCTCTTCCTGTGACCAAACAAACGAAATATAAGCATGTCATGAATAAATTGCATAAAAGTCTGTAAAATTTTATTTAATAACGAACCCGTGAGAGAGGAACTCGGTTGCTGCCAGCAGGTCTGCCGCGACGCGGTCGTCTCAGTGAGGCATCCGATGACCCAGATGTTTGTTTCTGAAATAAAAAAATAACTCAATCAGTTATCATAAACTATATGATAGAATTAAAAACATTGAGTATGAAAATTTATAATACCTTGTTGTTAACCATTTTTGCTGCGGAACTACGTACGTAAACTTGATCGTAAAGGAAAATATTTGTAATTTAAAACTGCACCAATTAGCAACAGAAAGTGTAATAATTCGATTTTTTTGGGACACGGGTTTATATAGGTACCTGCCCGTACGCAGGGATACCACAAGAAGGGGTAGGGATTAACCTGTAAAAGCTCCGCTATTGGTCGGCTATGGATTGTCTATTCTATTGTTCTAGGATTCCTATTGTTATTACTTTCTGGAGAAGTGTTAGAGCCGTCTTTGGATAATTTTTATGATACAATAAGTTTTTAAATGGTGTCCAAATAATTAACAACATGTTATCTGATCGTTTTATTGCTGAAAGCCATAATTCTCAATCTACTTACAAAGCTTTGGCGGTTGATCTGTTTTGCTGAAGATTATATTATTCTCTAGTAATTATGAAGGTTTGCCGGTGTTTCTGTTTTACTAGGTTTGTCATTTTTATGTTTTTGAATTACTTTTAAATAATGTGATGATATGTTTGTATGCGACCAATAACATAGCACCTTAATAGTATTTAGGTGCGTCTAAATGGACATACCCATTTTGTATGGCTGCAATACCAGCCAAAATAATCAACATATGACTATTTTTTGAGTGTGGCGCTTGGTAGGGCCACACCCAAAACATAGCGAAAGTGTTTTGGTCTGGCCGTGAGAAAAACGTAGTAATGTAGGGAACATATTGGAGTAAGTATTATACCCGTTTAGATGTAGGCACCTTAATTTTACACAAATAATGTAATTATGGTATTAACTGTTTAATTTATTTCATAAGCAAGTAGGTAGGTAAATGAGCTGGATGGTAATTACCTAGTGATGAGCCTGACCAATTAAGCAATGAAATAGTGTTAATCCGGAAATGTATTATCAAGAAAAAATCGGACTCATTCACTTAAATATCAATCAAGCACATGCGTCTTATTAGTGTGTTACCTATCGTTAAGGAGTGTTTTTAAACTGTAGGAAACTTAAAGCGTATAGCATTTCTGCTACGACGCGCTACGAGAGTTTACGCGACGTGCTACGCAAGCAGTGTTTCACTAGGTCCACGGACGATGTAATTTTTACTAAGGACATTGTTGTCACATAATGTACCATCTAAGAATGAATGATCTTACATGGAGTTTCCTGACAGTTCTTCTCCATAGAGATCTACTTCTTGGAATGGATATCTACGGTACTTTCACAGTTTTTATGTCGTGTGACTGGGGCTGTACCACCATAATTTTTGTTTAATATTATTTTATTTTTCTTTGACAATTCAAAAGTGCTTCATTGGCTTATTTGAAATAAATATTTTGATTTGATTTCATTTCAAGTTCACCATTTTTTTATTAATCGATTCTTACTTGAGATACAACTAAGAATCAATTACAAGACGTAATGAACAGATACTCGTATAATAAAATAATCACACCATGTTATCTTGTACAACTTAAGATTCTACGACGAAAATGACTACTGCGTGTCAAAATGGCTCTGTCGGCTAATCTCTGTAATCTTTTTAGTAAAACAATAGACCCATATTTTCGCTGAAGTTGAAAAGAAAGTTTTTTACTGCTCTAGTTTTATTAGCAAACATGTGGTTGAACATTTGTTTCACAGCTTGGCAATTGGCACAATGCATGTTATCGGAATTATTTACCTGCGTTACTTTTTATTTTTTGGAACACCCTTAACGACGTGGTTTAAACATTCTATTGTCTTAATTGCTAATTCGGTTTTTTTACCAATCCTGGAATTTGTAAACAAAGGAGGATACCATAATCCCTGGAATTCCCCTTCTTTCTCTTGGTCAATTCACTACACGGAACCACACGGCAGTCATTAAATCAGCCACTCAGATAAATATCGCCCCTCAAATAGCTATTAAAATTAATACTAAATACTTAGGCGTTAACAAGAAAAGTGTAAACTCAATTACTTAAGTATTTAAGTAATAGGCCAATTAAAAGTTACATAATTATGGTCTTAATTACCTTACAAATAACTGCATAGGGATAATACCAATCAACTGATTTATCATTAGAGAACTAACTACAGACAGAAAAAAGTGTGGAACACAATGACAATTTAATTTTTTATATGTTTGGTTATCTAAACCGTTTTATAAAAATAAAAATCAGGTATATGAAAAAACTTTGTAAACTGACTTTAGTTGTTGTTTTAATGTTTATAATTTTCGCATTTTTTTTATCAAGCGTGAGTTGTCCATAGAAATGAGTAAAATTGACAACTTTTTAATGCCGTGAGCGTGGTGGTTAATTTAAAGGCCCATGCGTGCCAATCCAATGGAATGGAAAATGTTCGTCTAAAAATCGCTTACTTGCTATGCTATTGTGAGCCGGTGCACTATCTTGTTGGTAGATTACATTATTAACTTAACTTAAGGGAATAGTATCGTCCGCTAAGTCCACAACTGTATTTCAATATTTCTTGATTCTTTTCAGACTTGAATGACCCATCATTATCTTGACTGCAAATATTTTTTTTATTATGTAATATAGCACACCAACAATTAAATGAAAAGCAAACTTAATTATAGGAGTCTCTGGTTTTAGTTGAATTTGTATGTGACCTAAATGGCTATTCTTTCTATTGTACTTATCGTTATTAGATTCATCCGTCCAAATAATGAGATTAGGAAAATAACTAATTCGTTTTATTTTTTAATCTTAGACAAAACTCTAATCTTCGTACTTTATCACCAAGAAGCAATTTTTGTTTAGGTTGACCTTCTGTGTAACATTTGTTTTTTCTCAATTCCTTTCTTATGGTGGAACTATGAACACTAATATTTTCAGACGCTTCCCGCAATTTTTGAACAGGTTGGCCTTTTATGTAATTTTTTTTTCAATTTATTTTGGTGGAAATCGAAGTCTAATATTTTCAGACGCTTAACGCAATTTTTGTACAGGTTGACCTTCTATGTAACAGTTCTTTTTTCACAATTTATTTTTGTGGAAATATGAAGTTTAATATTTTCAGACGTTGTACAGGTTGACCTTCTATGTAACATTTGTTTTTTCTCAATTTCTTTCTTATGGTGGAACTATGGAATCTAATATTTTCAGACGATTCCCGTAGTAGGTTGAAGAGTAATTTTAAAATGTCCCATAATTTGAGCATATTACGAATTAGCTGTGCCTGACATTGCTGACAGACTTTGGCTTAATTTGAAAATGAAATCAACCAGCTAAGAAAAGCGAAGGAGTATGAAATTACGTATTATCCAGTTCACCCGCCATCTTAGAGTATCCAATATTCCGTAGTGTATCGGGTGCAGTCCTATGTTTGCAGTATAAATAAGTATCAGAGTATCGAGATACGTCGCCGGAGGCTGTAAGGAGCTTTTTCTTCGATCGTGTATCGGTTCGTTAACGGAGGACGCGAGCCCGCGCCCCCAAGTATTATGTGTGAGCCTCAAGGTATGGGCGCTTGGCGTATTGTTAAGAACTGGAACGATAACATTAGGTACAATTACCTTATTATTCATTCAATATTGAATCATTAGGAAGTATTGAACTAAAATTTCCAACTAAATTGGCCTTGATTTAACATAGAAGGAATTATAAGTCGATTCCATAATGGCTTGTGACGATTTCTGAGTTTTGATCAATTTCTCAATTTTGTTTCTTATTTATATCGAGTTTACATTTGTGGACTGGGTGTCTACTGAAATTATCAAAGATTTGTTACGATACCTTCGACACCACCCTTCATGGAGGGTGGGAGGAGACCCTCCCTATAGAAGCACGGAGTCGTATAGTCCCAGACTATAACACCAAATGCTCAGCTCAGCTAGACTGTCATCATGACAACAGTCTTATACCCACAGAAATCGTATTTTTGGTTTAATATTTATCTTTTTTTTATAATAAACTCAAACCGTACTCCGCAAATTAAAATTTTGATTTTCACGAATTTCTTAATGAAATATAGGAAATGCTACACAAAAATTTGGGTTTAAAACGGGATATTTACCTTGTTTCTTGAGTTACCGATATTTCGGCTCTGTTGCAAACGCTATGATCACAGATGTTTATGAGCAGACAAATCGGTCTACCCTCCGTCTCGTTCGTTTTTTTTTTGCGTTCAACACCACTACTATAAAAACTGGTCTCTGTAACAGTGACCATGTAAGTATAAAATCTTAAAAGTCACACAGGAATAATCTAGTTTACTGGTGAAAGAAATTTCTAAATCGGTTCAGCAGTTCCGGAGATTACTTCCTACATACAAAATTACAAACTCTACCTCTTTATAATATTACTAGTTGTAGCTGTTAATAGGGCGAAGTTGAAGCGTGTTGAGCTTAACTTGAGCTGAGTTAGCGAGCTACTTATATCCGCAGATATCGCTGCCGCTCATGACATGACCACAACTCAGGTGAGCGGGTATCGCTAGGTACGTATTGCTTTGTCGTTACGGCGCGCGCTGCAGTTGTCGTATCGCTAACAAGCGTTCCTGTGAGGGCTCTTGTTCCAGTAAATACGTTTATGTTATGTACTTACATATTATGTAATACCATTCTTAAAACTAACGTACAGTCACGAGCACTAATATATATACATTGGTCACGTTTTCTAAAATATCTTAACTTATACTTTTCAAAAAATATGTGTACAACATGGTTTTCTAAATAACCTAACCATCAAACTGTGGCAAAACTGGGTATACATTGGTTTCACAGTAATATAAACGAAGCAAAATCAGAAAAAAGTATACATTTCTAATGTAATTATTAACTATCCATGACAATTTCTATAACATATATACAAGTAAAACAAATTGTATACGTGTTATTGTTACAATTCCGAATACATCATCGGTTCTGAGTCCTCTAAACAAGCTGTTAAAAAAAGGCATAGAATGGGACTGGGGTAAAGATCAAGCAGAAGCTTTTGATAAAATTAAGAAAGAGCTATCTTCTGATCGCGTACTGGCCCACTACCATCCGGAATATCCGACAGTCGTAACTTGCGACGCCGGCCCGGCCGGCCTCGGTGCAGTCTTGGCGCAGAAGCAGCCCGACGGTTCTGAACGTGTGGTTGCCTATGCTTCGCGTACGTTGTTAAAATCCGAACTGAACTATGCGCAAATTCAAAAAGAAGCCACGTCAATTGTATTCGGGATTAAGAAATTCAATAATTATTTATATGGCCGTATGGTGCCATTTGTATTGAGAACGGATCATAAACCGCTATTATCAATTTTCGGGAAACAAAAAGGTGTGCCTGTTTTAGCAGCGAACAGATTACAACGTTATGCTTTATTTTTATCTGCCTATAATTTTACTATCGAATACGTAAAGAGTGAGGAAAATGTTGCTGACTTTTTGTCGCGCTCGGTACCTATTCAATCAAATGAACTCGAAGAGGCTAAGGATATGGATCTCTCACGGTATATTAATTTTATAAGTGACTCTGTTTTACTACCCTTAACCTTGAGTGACATCAGAATTGAAACAAGCCGCGATAAAGTTTTACAAAAGGTGATAGGATATATAAAGAATGGATGGCCTACTAAAGTGACTAATGAGGATTTACGTCCATTTTACTTATGTCGTTTGGATCTGGCCGTGGAAAATGAATGTATATTAAGAGGTCATAAAATTGTGATTCCTTCACGTTTTCGTGAAAGACTGCTAAATGAGCTACATAATTCTCATTTTGGAGTAGTCAAAACTAAAGCGGAAGCTAGAATGCGTATGTGGTGGCCCGGCATCGACAAACATATTGAAGAGAAAATAGGTGCCTGTAGTGTTAGTAACACGCTGCGTAATAACCCACCAAAAGTGCCGTTAGTTCCGTGGCCATACCCAAAGCGCGTTTGGGAGCGCGTTCACTTAGATATGTTTTTGTTAGGGGGAAAACAGTTTTTAATTGCTGTAGATGCTCATTCTAAATGGGTGGAATGTTTTATTATGCAAAAAACGGATAGTGAATCTATTATTAGTAAGCTTTGCGAGATGTTTAGCAGATTTGGTTTAGTGCGAACTTTGGTTACGGACAATGCTACAAACTTTTGTTCAAACGAATTTAATACATTTTGTCGGTTAAACGGTGTACAACACTTGACAGGCGCGCCGTATCATGCCATGTCCAATGGGCAGGCAGAGAACAGTGTCAAAACGGTAAAAAATGGTTTAAAAGCCATTTTAAACAAAGACGTCACACAAAAAGGATTGGTGAAAGTTTTAAATAAATTTTTGTTTGATTATAGGAATTCAATTCATTTGACTACTGGATTTTCTCCAGCGCAGTTGATGTTTGGACGTCCTCTGCGGTGCAGACTCGATTTATTAAGATTTCCTTCAGAAGAGATTTCACCATCCTCGTCATCCGTGGCCAAAGCAAACGTCACAAAAGCACAAATGAACCAATGTAAACTTTTTGGTGGAAAAAGAAATGTGTGTTTTTCTGTTGGTGACAAAGTTTTAGTAAAGCAATATTTTAATAACGGTACTAAACATATTTGGAAGCAGGGCACAGTCAATGAATGTTTAGGATCACGAATGTTTTCTGTGTATATTTCAGGCGAAAATGTAACTGTTAAGAAACATATCGACCAATTACTGCCTTACAAGGGGAACTCATCATTTGAACCGGACGATGATTTCAGTGTGTTGGGTGACTGTTTCCCTGAGGAGATCGGTCAGTCAAACGAAGCTGGGTCAGAACCCGTTATGACATTACCGGCACAGGTTTCTGATAGGGAAGAGGGAGTTTCAGATGATGAGTTTGTTGACGCGGTCTCTCAGGAACCTGAAGTCCGCAGGTACCCTATAAGGAGTACCCGGAGAAATATAAATTATAAATGTTAAATACGTATTTTTAAAATAATGTTGGAGGAATGTGGTGTTTGTTTATGGTAAATTGTAAATGACACATGGCTTTTGATTGTCAGCTTGTAAGCCATTACATGAGTTTTTCAGTGTTCTGTTTGTTTTATTTAGATTCTTCCATAATACACAACAGTTATAGAAATTGTCATGGATACATTATAATGATAGAGTCATGTGGGTTAAGTGTGCGCAGCGTCTAAGTGTGCGCATTCTAAATATCTCGAATATTAAAAAGCGGCCAGGAACGGCAACCCCTCTCTTCGGTACCCCGCGGGGTGTCCTGCGAAGCGTTCGTATTACAGCTGCTTCTTGCGCGCCATTTTGGATTGACAGGTAGAAGAAGATTTTTGCTAGAATATTTACGATATTTTGTCACATTTGACTCGTAATCTTTTGTAGTCATGTATTTTTTTTGAAAATATGCGTTTTGGTATCGAGTGCAACATAATATCAAGTTTGTTATTTGCCAGTTTTTAAGTTGTTGTGATGACGCAATAATCAACGATATTCATCTAATCCTGTTTCGATGGTTTGGGTTAAGTGTGCGCAGCGTCTCCACATATACCTAATGATCGTCACAGATGTACGCTGGAAGGAAGTCCCTATAAATCTGAGTTATACGTTAAGAAAGAAGAGAAATTAGCCATAAAGAAAGAATGACTAATTTAAATGTAGCCATTTAAGCCCTTTAGCCTGGTGGCACGAACAGTGCACCAGCTACCAACACGGCACTTTTATTTGTGATACATTTAATGACGAAGTTGATCTCTTATTTTGATTTAAGATGAATAATATGTTGATTACTTGTGCCTATGATGAAAAAAATTATAATTTAATATCGTTTATCTTCTAAAACATATATTTTTTGTTGTTGCGCACACTTACCCACAGTGCTGCGCACACATACCCCGATACTGGGGTAAAAGTGCGCATACGAAAGGGTCTTTCTTTTCTTCAGTTTCTTAAAATATAAACTTCTGATAATATTAGTGTTGTGTATAAGGTGATTACAAATAAACAGTCTTTCTAAATAATACAGTTTTATTTCATTCTACTAATAATATTCGAGTTTATGAAGCATCAAAGAAAAAATGCGCACACTTGACCCACATGACTCTAATGGAAGTGTATACCTATTTTTTCCTGTTTTTGTTAATAAGTTTATTACAGCAATGATTAGAGTTTTATAAATAAGTAGGTAGGGGCTGGTTATTACTGCAATAAATCAAGGACTTACGAAATCAGAGTTGTAATTCATTACCAAAAGTAATGATTATTATTATTATTAATAAAGCCTATTAAATATACTTATATTATAATAGTTATGCATAGTTTTTTTTTACTTTACCCCGTAATTAGTCCTGTATTGTGGGTGCGTTTACAAACATAGAAACTCACATGACACGAACACCCAGACCCGTAACAACTAATTGCAGATCATACAAATATCTGTTCCGTGCGGGAATCGAACCCGCGACACTCGGCGCAGCAGTCCAATTGCTCAGCCACTGCACCAAACGTGTCGACGCATTATTCAAATATATCGTGATTAACGGACACCCGCTTAAGGCTTAAGGGTTTATTGTATTCATCATTATGAACAATTTTGGGCTCTCAACTGTTTCATAAATTTTTATTAAATATAATTTTCGCGATTTCAGGTCCCATAGTAAAAGAAAAATTAATCATACAGTAGAATCCGTTTATTATGACTCCGCTTATAATGACCAACCGCTTATTATGACTTATTACACAGAGAAGTTTGGTTTTCATACAAAATTCTTTAAACAAAGTCGGATATAATGACTTCGCATATAGAGACATTCCGCTTATTATGACCCATTTTTAATCAATTGTGTTCAGTTGATGCAGTTACTGACGTGATTCATAAAACCTTCGACAAAGTTTTCGGGATCGTCATACCAGACAATGTTAGGTGTATGCATAGTTTTTTTTGAGTCTCAGAGTTAATACTTAGATAGTTGAATTATTAGATAATATTAACTTAATTCTATTTATATATTTGACGTCTCTCTATTGTTGTTTATTTTGTACAAAATGCGGGTTATTCCGCGTTCAACCACCAAGATTTTCTACCCTCTTCCGCATTCAACCCCTAAGGGTTGAAAAATGCCAAAATGCTTTGTATGACGTCCGCTTAGTATGACGTGTTTATTGTTTCCCTTCGATGTTATAATAAACGGATTCAACTGTACTTATTTATGAGTACAATAACCTCTTAAGAGGGTGTGCGATAATTTTATCCACTTTTCGTAGAATCACCCAATAGCACAATAGATCCGCGAGAGAGAGAGGACAGCGTCCTCCTTCCGCCCCAACCGCAGTGGTACACGGCGTCGGACGTCGGCAGACGATCTCCGGCCACCGTAGGCGCGGGCATGCGGACAGTGAGTAAAGAGGGGCAACTCGCTGTCCGACCATGGACATGCACGGGTCGACGGCGCGTCGTGTTCCACGCGCGCCTCAAAGAGCGTCAGCAAAATGACGGGGCCCCCTCTCAGAGGGTCAAAGCCTGCCGAGGTCGCGGGACTTATACCATCACCATGACCCCGGAACATAAAGGGCTATTGAAGGACACCGTGGATTTTAGTCAGTTCAAGTCTGACAGTCCCTCCCGCCCTGCCCGGAGCGGGAGGACTCATTTGGTGATTATACCAAGATAAAAAAAAATAGCACAATAGATTTAGGACGGTACACGGAAATAAAAACAGTCGACGGGTGAGTCAATACACTCGATGATGGCTACTTTTACCTAACTATGACAAAATATGTAGGTATAACGCAAATTAACGAAAAGAAGTTATAAATAAATAATACAATAAGATCTTATAGCTATGTATTTGTATTATATACACTTATTTTTTCAATGAGGTTAAATTGCAATTTGTTAAATTAGGACTTATTTCCGACCTCAAGCTCCTTGAAACTGCTGCTTTGTAATTGTTTACATAATTTCAAAACTGTATTGTTTACATGTTTTTGAAAATTGTGAATTAAAACCGATCTCAAGCTCCTTGAAACTGCTACTTTGTAATTGTTTACATAATTTCGAAATTGTATTGTTTACATGTTTTTGAAAATTGTGAATTAAAACCGGTCTCAAGCAGATTGAAACTGCTGCTTTGTAATTGTTTACATAATTTTGAAACTGTATTTACATGTTTTTGAAATTGACTTGGTAAATAATAATGTAACTAAAAGTTGATATTATTTTTTGGCAAACTATCGTTAACGAAATTTTGATAAAAATGTTTAGTTAATTTTGACTTAGTTTAACGTTTACATAATTATTGGACACAGTTGACAGAACTTATTTTTGCAATTTAATATTGTTACATTAATTTAAATTTTAAGGTCGTATCTATGTCTTTGCTCGTGACTGTACATTGTAGTCCTGTGTGGTCTGATACAAAATTTGGTTACTTAAAAACGTACTTTTCTTTAAAATTTTTAGTAATTTTGGATTACTGGATTAGAAATCGAATCAGTGGAATTGACAAGTGCAGAGTTGTAAAATTGATGTGTGTTTAATAGCTGTTTATTGCTAACTTAGTGATAGCCTGCTTCATCAGGCAATTGCTCCATGTTTTACAGATAGTTTTGTAACAGAGTGGGTATTCCACCTCATCCGTTGCCTCAACATCTTTCATTTTAGATCTACATTTAATTAATAATTAAAAAAAAACAATTTTAGAATTTTCGCTCTGTCATTGCGTCACTTTTAATTCTTGCAATTGCGCAATACCACGTATTATAGAATGTCGCTCAATACTCAAGAATTACTTAAAACTAGATTCAAGCCATTTGATTGGTCGCACTAGTCTTAAGGATGCGCTAGTCGGCGGGACGAACTCGTTGGCGGGCGGGATTAAAATGCTTGTTATTTCATACAACATCACATATCGATAGGATGGATGAGCAGTAAGTAGCTAGGGCACTTATGCACACATACTCCACCCTTCGACTGACTCATGAATGCGTGATTACTTGGAATAATGAACTACTGCAACTTTTCAAAAGACCTTCGGGAATTTGGATATCATGAAAAAACTACTGAATGTATCTCTTCAAAATAAAGTTATCTAGAATTCTGAACAAATTATCTATTTCTGTATGGAAATAACTTTACAATTTACTGTCTTCTTTTGTTATTTATTTCCCCCCAAAGATTCGTTAAAATTAGGCTTAAAATAAGGAAGTTTCGACACCCATAACTAATAATAGATGTTTTTTTTTTACTTTTTTGATTCCATACAGGACTAGACAATGATGAGATGAATGTAGATCATTGTTTAATGTGAATTTAAACCGTCAAATATTGGAATAATCGCGAAACTACGTTTGTATGGAAGAATGACCGACTAGTGTACCCTTAAGTAACGCTTGATCCTTGATAGACTTTCTATAATACGGGCCTTAATTCCAAAGAGAGCCTTGAAAACTTTCTCAGGTTCTCTTTTAGGTTAAAAATTTTGTTTAGAAAGTTTTTTTTTTTCGGTAAATTGTAAATTCAATCAATTGTGAATTCTATGAGATACGTTATACTGACCAGTTTTCAGTGTCTTGTTATGTATTGTTCTGAGATAAAAAAAACCGAGACCGAAGTATTTAGGTAAATATACAGGGAGTGAAACTAAAATATTTATTTCAAAACAAAAGCTCCACTTCTTATATTCTTTTTTATTTCATTCTCAAAGTGCAAGTGTTACATTAACTTCGTGGTATCAATTCCAGCACTTTGCAGCCAGTATATAAACTCGTTGTACTGATCGTAGTTTCCTTCAACACAACGCTCTTCTATTCCTCCTAGAGCATTGAGCAGAGATGTAGTGAACTTCGAGAGCGCTTCTACTTGATCGGCGTTCTGTAAAAAATTCAATGAGCCATGAATGATGACTATATCTAATAACGGATTTATTCATTGGAGAAAAGAATAGTCTATTCAAATGGTTTTTTTTTAGAAATTTCTTGATTTTTCAAATAACTTATATAATTTTTTTATGTCCAGGGGGGGGGGGGGGGGGGCAATCACAAATGAAACTTTGTTTGAAACAATAGTCTCAAAAGGCTGAGACTACAATCATGTCGGCATTTTACTAATAAATTATATTTATTTCAAAAAATAAATACATTAAAAAATAATTGTTCAACGCTAACTTATTCAAAAGGTCATAAGTATAATCATTATGAAAAACAAATAAGCCTTTTAGACCAATTGTCTAAATATCATGGCTAAACGAAAACAAACAATAAATAGAAACCATTAAAAAAAACGAAAACAGTTTCGTAGCAGATCTTATCTTCTAAGACTGCGTAGCCACCGTAGCGGTGACGTCAACTACGCCGTAGCAACTACGCAATACTTTTCGCTTTTCCTTCACAACAAGACGTGTTTTGACAAGGGCGCTAATGTAAATATCTGTTTTTTCCACTGCTTGTGTATATAAAAATAGCAACATTCGCTTTGAGTAAATACAGACACACTCGAATGAATCGTTTCATAATATCGTTGAGAGTAGTGGCATACATTGGCACCGAGTATGTTGTGGTATAGAAATGTTTAGATTTTCTTTTGGTTGGGAGCGCTAACAAATAAAATCAATTTTGACAAAGAGTTACCAAGATGATTTTTTGAGGAAAGAAAAATTCAGTTGCAAATGGGATTCCAACCCGCGTTTTATGGATAAGTACTCTAGACGCCTTAACAAACTAGGCCATTGCAACCCACACCTGCAAGTTGAAATTCTCTATTCCTCGTTTGAACGTTTTTCGGTAACCTTACCAAGGTATTTATCTTGGGGTACACTAAAGTTACTATAGTGTTAACTAGGGTAGCGCTCCTTCCAAGACAAATCTTTATACTCAGTTACATCCAGTTGGTCTGTAATCCGACCTCAGCAGGAAAGTCTAGACAGATAGAGTGAAGTTAATTTACTAACAGTGTAAGTTACAATAGCAGACGCAGCCAATCGGCGTAACGCCATCAGCTCGCAGCGCCTCACATGCGCCCGCGCATCCTCAAGCAGCGCCTCGATTGTGCGCGCCTCTCCTGGCGCCACGGGGACCATGGACGATGTGCCAATGGAACACGCCCCTAATGAGTCACAAACCTCCACCCACACGAACGTACCTCCTTCTGTAAACATAATTTAAAGCACGCCTGTCATTTTTCAAGAAATTGTACTAGTGCACCTTTTTTTTGGGTAAATCGTCAAATCTTTTCCAACCTGGTTCGAGCGGAAGGGACTGCTCGACTTACTGACAAAAAGTCTACGGCTTACCTAGAAACACATTTTTAAAGTTCGGTGGTACGATTAATGTTCTGTAAAGTAATTTATTAGTTCAGTTTCAACAAAGACCTTTGTGTTTTATGGGCTCAGGCGCAAAATGTCTCTTTCGCAAAATGTCCCCTGGTCGCAAAACGTCTCTTTCGCATAATGTCTCTTTCGTAAAATGTCTCTTTCGCAGAATGTCTCTTTCGCAGAATGTCTCTTTCGCAAAATGTCGCGCTGGGGACTTAATAATAAAATTTCGATTTTCAAAACAAAAAATAATTTATTAAAATTATAGCGCAATTATGATGTTAAAATTTTGGTACTTTTTACTTAAGTATGTATTCCACGGGCACGCTGCAATCGCGGCGGTAAGACCCCTCTTTGAGGAGTGGCTGGAGAGACGTCACGGCGTCCTTACCTACCGCATGACGCAGGTCCTCACCGGACACGGTAGTTTCGGGAGGTACCTGTGTCGGATAGGGAGGGAAGATACGCCTGGGTGTCACCACTGTGAAGATCGCCCGGAAGACACAGTAGAGCATACGGTGCAAGACTGCCCAACTTGGGCAGAGCACCGACGTGTCCTCAGGGAGGTGATAGGCGGAGACCTCTCGCGTCCGGCATTGGTAGAGGTCATGCTGCGGGGCGAGACGGAGTGGGAAGCGGTCGCCTCTGTGTAGCAGTAATGCTCGTGAAGGAGGAGGTGGGCCGCGAGAGGGAGAGGACAGCGTCCTAACTCCACCCCACCCGCGGTGGTGGACGCCCACGGCGTCGGACGTCGCAAGACGATCTCTGGCCACCGTAGGCGCGGGCATTCCTTTCTCCGAGCACGTTTGCTCTTGCGAATCTCCACTCTAGCCAGCCGATTAAGGCAAGAAAGAGGTAGGAGGTCTGTTCCTCGTCAGTGTTCACTCTGACCGTCCAATAAAGGCAAGCCAGAGATGAGGAACGAGATACCTCCCGGGAGATCAAGTCCGTGTGGGTCGCAACTGATTATTACTAATTCTAACAACTCAACATTAACTAAGTATTGCAAATGAAAAAAAAAATTATACCATTTTTAAAATGATTTAAAAATATATATTTAATATTAAAATGTCAACTAAATAAATTTTGGCATTATAATTTACTTGAGTTATTATCAAGTATTGCATAAAAAAAAAACATTTTTATAAACGATTAACATAACATTATTGATTAAATATAAATATATGACATATCCTATACTTAAGTAAAAAGTACCAAAATTTTAACATCATAATTGCACTATAATTTTAATAAATTATATTTTGTTTTGAAATTCGAAATTTTATTATTAAGTCCCTAGCGCGACATTTTCCGAAAGAGACATTTTGCGAAAGAGGCATTCTGCGAAAGAGACGTTTTACGAAAGAGACATTATGCGAAAGAGACGTTTTGCGACTAGGGGACATTTTGCTAAAGAGACATTTTGCGCCTGAGCCGTTTGTTTGCAATAAAAAAATATATTTAATCCATCGCATTCTTTGATCTTTTTAAAATTAGTAGTAGAAAAAATAAAGTTTTCGCCAAGGCAATAGATTATTTTAAAATGCTTACTCAGCATATAAGAAAATCGCATTGTACACTCACGTTACTTATGTAGATATTACATATTTCTTTATTTATTAAAAAAAAAAGAAATAAACTTATGGAAGTTGAATTACCAGTAAAGTATAACCAGCATAGAATTTGAATACAATGTATCACAGTTATCATACTTACCAATATAAGGCAACAGTGTCTCAATAGCCATGTGTTCCAGAAATGACCCCAGAAGCAAAGTGTCGTTATTGGTCAGATCAGCGAAGAAGGAGTAACGCAGGGGTCTGGTCGAGTCCACTACAGCGACCGTGCTGAGTCGAAACAATGTTTCCATTGCCGTGCCCATTTCTGGCATTACCTTTAAGAATGGATATTGATAACAATAATTCGGCAACTTGATGTGAGGAATATGTATGTCAGTTTGCAAAGAATCTTTTGTCGCATGCACAAAATTGAAACCACCTTTTCTTTGAAAATTTTTGATAGCTCTTTCTCAGAGCGTCGCCCTTTTCCTTTTTAAAGCTGAATAGCGAGCGATCAAATATTTTTCCAATGCAACTATTAAATTAATAGTTTTAAGACGACATTCTTCAGTTTGTGGTGGCATCCTTCTAGAAAGTTTGCAGTCCGGTGGCGCTCGCCCCACGTACACCAAATGCTAGGCTTGTATTTCGTCATCGAGAATCGACTTTTTATTTTTACATTTCGTTCGTCTACTATTCTATCTAGTATCGGCGTTATGTGGAAACGGCCTTATAAGAAACATCAAAGACAGCTTAACCATAAAAAGAAACATTGTGAAACATTTTATACTTTTTTGCCCAAATACAGCGATGCAAAAAAAGAAGGTTACTAATTTTGATGATCTATTTCCTATTTAATAATGCTGGATGTTTTTCTTTCGCCCAGCAAATGCTGAGTTGGTAACCCTTTTGGTGTGCTCCGCAAAATATACAGCATTTTTTTTAAATAACTTATTTTTGTGTGTTAATATAAAAAAAAGTTTTACTATTCTATTCTATTAGGACAGCACAGTACTAGAACATCTTCTTCATGATCCTGTTCTCCTAGTACTTTTGTTCAGATTCCACATTGAATTCCGGCCGGCACTGACACCTTTTTTATGATCCTGTTCTCCTAGTACAATTTAAAAGTTACGTTGTCTATTGCTTTCTACAAATGGTAAAAGTCAACAAGATCGTAGTCTCTTATGTTCACCCAGGTGATATTTTGCCGAGGTGAATTGAGGTTACAAAAGTTGTCCACTTTGTTGACCTAGTTGATATCACCTGAGTGAACAAAGTGGAATAAACCGTCCATGTAATCTGAAAAAGACTTTGTGATTAATAACTTAAATAATAAAAATAAACTCACCATAACAAACCCTGCCTCAGGACTAACATTGAGCTGGAAGATGACATCAGCATAGACTTCCCCACCAGCAGTACAATTGTCCACCTTTGTACATTTGCACTCCGCCACGACCCTCACCCTCCCGGCCCTGGCGGCCATATTGGCGGACACCGACTTCCAACCAGTCTCATTGGTATAATCTGTCAGCTCGCTCAGAAAGTTCTCTTCCAGGGAATAAAAGTTTACCGGCTCCGATATACGTGTTCCGTGCTGTTGGGAAGTACAATCGATCAGTTGGTGAAATAAATAAAATTTGCTTTTTTTTGGTTAGAAGTACAGTCAAGGGCGTTAGGCGTAGTTCATGTACTATTTCACTCAACTTCTAAAGAAGGTGTCAATAACCCTCACCTTTCAATTGACCTTTGTTTAGGGATAAAGTTTTGTGCAATGCTCGGTGACATCTCTAGTGATAGTATTGACTCTTTCTAGCCTTGATTGAATACCAGCCATCGTCTCGTGTATTAATTGACCACTGTGCTGTTTCTCAGTCTCAAAGCATTTATCAACATTGATGATTTTTTCTCGAAAATTGTTTAGAATTTGCCGCGCCCTGTGTTTCAAAGCGGTAATTCAAGGTTAGAAGGGAGTTTGTCCGAAAATACACTGACTTTTAATTTAATAGATTGTCTTTTTATTGCATACAGAATACGTTGGAGGTTCGTGTTTTTGTTTCTTTTTTAAGTTAGAATGTATTAACATGTTAATGCTCCTAACTGTACATTCTTTCACGCCCAGCCCCATGAGGGTCCTTGGCAAAAAAGCGAGTGTTTATTATGAATGCTTGTTTATATTTAATGTTAACCTTGTCTAAATAAATGTTCACATTTAGTCTTTTTTTTAATACGTTTCTGAAAGTTGTTTTTGTAACATACATTATTAAATTGATGCGACGAACTCATTCAAACAAAAATGGATATGTCTTGGATGGCGTAGCTAGAAAGGACTCTTGAACGAGTTTTTAATAGAATATAAAAAGTATGGGTGAAGAACACTTTATGTCACAGCAGCCTACTATTCTTCTGCCTGTTACACAATTGCAGTTATGAAGTAATATGGTATTTCTACCACTAAGACATCTGTCAATTAAAATATAAACAAAGTATATTTAACGGTTTACATATCGCGATTGTATTTTTCTCTCAAAATCCAAGATCCGTACCGGTCGCCCTTATGTGTTCACCGTAATAGGAACGTGCTTGCTTTATTTGGTATGTTCCAAAACACACTAGTATTATTACACTGTTGTAGGTGAACTGGGGAAAATAGTTGACATTATTATTTTGAACAATAATGCTGACGAAATTACTTCAGCGTCTATTTAAATTATTTAACAAAACTACATTCGATAAAACATTTTCATAAACGTTGAGATATAAAAATCAGTATGGCATTTTAAATATTGTTCGTTCTTCCTTAGATCTTGTGAGTTCTTTGGACTTGCTAGGCCATAGAATTATCCACGTACTTGTAACTTCCATGCAGGTTTGTTGAATTTGCATACAAGTAACTTGTTTAATGGATACGCGGTCATAAGAACCAAACACCACTTTTTAAACTCAATTACGACACTTTCTCGACAGGAAACTTATGTTAGTACATTCTTTCAGTAATAAAAATGTAAATGAACGAAAAGAAATATAGTAGCACTTTTCACCTCCGACCGCTTTCCATAAAGCCGACGTTTCTGCACATAAATGTAATAAACATGAAAAAGGCTGACCGCTAGTACTTATGACACGCAAAGTGGCGCCTACTTAGCACGCATACCACGCCCCGCTAATAAAAAACAGTATTCACCTAATTCCAGCAGTGTTTAGATTGATTTTATATACAAATTAGTGCCGTTGTCGCTTTAAAGATCACCACACTGTCAACGTCTAGCCACAAATCTTTTAAAAGCTGCCAAGGTCCTTTAGAGGTCTCATCACTGACCGCCTCAAGATGTATGTCTGACGAAACTACGCCGTAAAGTGACATCTTCTTTACAAAATTTCTTACAGTTGCCAAGTTTATGGTCAGATTTACAAAATAAGCATGACTAAGTAGGTACACATAATGGTTTAGTGGGACCATTTTTTAAGAGTATTTTTAGAAAACTTATTGTCTAAAAATTCTAGTGAACGGAACCTTTGTTCTTAAAACCCATTGACCTGCTCTAGAGTATGCGAGTCTAGGGTATCCGACTGCTAGCGATTTCTCTACAAAAAAAAAAAAACCACCCTATACCTCCAATTGTCTTGTTCCAGGGTCATTGTAACCTCTTTAAAAATCACAAGGAATTTCTCGTGAATCGTGGATGCGTTAACAAACATTTACACACACAGAAGCAACAGCCACATAACAACAGGTCCGGAAACTACCTGTAGGTATTTTTGTCAATGTGATTTCAAAGTTAAATAATATAACATCTTATTACTTACCGGGTTATCATCGCAGATGTCATTAGAACTTGAGAATTCTGATACTAGGCAGTGTTGACTCCTGAAGTACCAAATGACGGAGCATCCTGGAGCCACGTCGCTTATGTTAGCTTTGATGGTCACTGTGCTGCCTTCATTTATGATCCGTGGTTGTTGGATCATCTGGAGAATATTTGATGTTATAACATATTTTCATTAGAAATAAACTATATATATATTATAAGAGATGTATATCTATACTGTTTACATTAAGAGACTAGCTCTTGCTCTCGTCTTCGCTTGCATTAACAACTGTAAAGTGGATTTTGTGGGTGTAGTTACACCGCAAACTCCTCATCTCTGACCAAGAATCGTTTTTTTTTGTTTTGCAGAAGTGGGAAATCCCCACGGACACCTCGAACATCTTACGGAGATTGTGAGACAGTCGAGGTAGTGCGGGACTCGAACCCGATAAAACCCACTCCTGGTCTGCATGCCTTTCTGACATGGTCTGGGACCCTGGGACCTTTTTGTGCTTTTCTTTTCAATATTTTGTTTCCAAATGGGTTCACGAATGTTAAAAATTTGTAAGGATACTTGTGCTATTTTTATTTGGCGGTTATTTATTTTTGTTAACACACCCCTAGCTGGTGTCGCGTGAACATTCAGCGCCAGCATACCTTACGCTGACGGTCCTACCGGTCAGGTAGCTGTCCAGCACCCAACGTAAGTTGACCAAGCACTTTAGTCAGTCTGGTTCTTATGGCCGGTCACCATGCGCTGTCGAAGGCTCCCTCTATATCTAGCGATACAACAGTGTTCAGCTTCTTTTGACTCAGCTTTTGCTTGATATATTGTATCATGCTGTAGAGGGAGTCCTCGGTGCTCTTCTGGGGCATGAAGGCATATCAGGTGCCACTTTAGTCGAGCTACCACTAGCTTTTCAAAAACTTTGGGAGGAGGCCAAATGGCCTGTTGGATTTTGGGGTGCTGTAGGATTCCTTGCCGGGCTTTCGGAGGACTACCACCGTAGCCATTTTCCAGGCCCCAGGGAAGTGCCCGCGTTCCAGGCACTTGGTGGCCAGGAAAATCTCCTGTTCTGGAATATGGCTTGTGCACAGATGTCGGCCGTGAGACCATCTGCCCCGGGTGCCTTTTTGTGGTTGAAGTTGTGTTAATGGCGGGTCATGTTGTTCACCATGCACCCAGTCGTTTCCACGACAGCCAGCTTCTCGTGTCCGACGGTGGTCTTCGGTTTCGCCCTCTTCTAGGTCTGCGGGTAGAAAGTCTCGGCCAACAGCTTAGCCGACTCCTGTGCGCTTAGCGGCACTCCATCCTTTATCAGCGGCAAGTCCTCCTACCGCTTGGTGGTTCGTCCTATGATCCTGTATATTCCCTCCCATAATCCCTCTCTGACCTGTCTCTCACAGAAACTCTTCCAGCTTTTTGTTTGCGCCTTTTTTGCCAGGGACTCATATTTTTCTTTTACTTGCAAGTACTCATCGACGAATTTCTGCCTCCGAACTGGCGCAGCGCAACGGATGCGGCGTCTGCGGGTATTCACCTCCGACTTCAGATCAGCGAGCTCCTTGGAGTGGTCCACGGTACGGTAACTTTCGTCTTGTTCTTTATTTTTGGTAACTCTAATTCACACGTTTCGACTATTGTAGCTATGTATTTATTAATTATTTCTTCTAAATTTTGAGTGTTATTTATTTCTCTAATGTTTTGTTGATTTATTGCTGCGTCAGCTTGTGATTGTGCCAGTTTATCATTAAATTGGCGCCAATTTGCTTTCTTTATGTTGTATAAACGTGTGGTTCTTGTTATATTTAGGCCTTTAGATTTTTGAAGATTAATTTTGAATACAATACCGTTGTGGTCCGAGCTCGTGATGCCCTCGTCAATCCGCCTGTCCTCCACCAGGTCCAGCAGCTCCGCCGAGCATACGATTACATCAACGAAGCTGCTGTACAGGGTTGTTAAGGCAGGCACTGTTACCTCTGACGGTGTCGAAAGTCCGGGTGTTGCCGACGTTGAGTACCTGCAAAGCCCATTTTTTCCAAGGCTCCCTACATTTTGTTGCCCTTGGCGTCTGTTACCAGGGCATAGAATCGTTTTTTTATTTTTCCACTCCGCTCTTTATCATATTTTTTAAAGAAATAATCTAATTTTTATTATTTAAAGGATGAACTTTTTTACAATTTTTTCGAGCAATGATTTTATATTTTGTTTCTATGTTCTGATGATTTTGTGCTTTAACCACCATATCCTTTCGATATCGAAATATTCATATAGGGTATAACACAAAATCAATCAAAATCACAAAATGCCCAAGGCATTAAGTCCGCCTTTGTACATGTTTTTTGTAACTGTGTACATAAAGTTTAAATAAATAAAAATAAAATCATCAGGCATCCCTATTTCTAGCTATTACCCTTGCAGCAATTCCTTTGGCATACTCTAGAAATATGCTTATTTACTTTTTGTTCCCCAGTATTTTACTTATATTGCCCGACTCAATACTTGCTTCCAGCCTTCCCTCAGCCTCATTTCTCTCCCTCAGTGCTCTACCGACTCCTCTTTATCCGGTTCACAGATACACGATGGGCTCTCCTTACACCTGAATCGGTGCAGGTATTTGGAGAACCCACCGTGCCCCGTCAAAATCTGCGTCCGCACGCCCTCCGGTCTGAGCTTTTTAACCAGTCGGTAGGCGTCTATCGCGTCTGGAAGGAACAGTTTCGTAGTTGCGGCCGTCTCGCCGGCCTGGTACCTCCGGTTCCATTCGTCGAGCGACCCCAGAGGGATCTGTCGTTTGACGAATGAAACCGGGCAGCGGTCATAGTCCGGCTTCCTTTTTGATCGGAGTGCAGCCTCCTTGGCGAGGTGGTCGGCGCGCTCATTGCCCTCAAGACCGGCGTGTGCTTTGACCCAGAACAAGGACACATCTTTGCTCTGGGCCAGAGCCGCGGCAACATTCGTCCTCGCCTCCACGGCCAGCCCATGGTTTGTGACCGTCTCCAAAGCAGCTCTCGAGTCACTATAAATACTGAAGGTTTCCTCCCCGCGCCTGAGGATTTCCCGCGTGGCTACGCAAAGGGCCAGGAGTTCTGTCTGGTAGACCGTGCAGTATGACGGCAGACTGAGTTTGGCAGACTTGATCTCTGCAGCACTGTCCCAGAGTGACAGCGCTGCTCCGACCCTACCCTCGATCTTGCTGCCGTCGGTGAAAACTCTGACTGCTTGGTGGTTGTAGGACTCCACAAGCGCCCGGTCATCCAGGCACACAAAGCCCATGGCCGTATGCTTCGCCGGGTGCGGAGTCTCTGCAAATCCCACCACCCGCTCTACCTCCCTATCCGCAAGTGCCGGCTGAGGCACCCCCCTTTTTGCCTCGTACAGAGCGGCTGCTTTTATGCGGGGGTCGAGTGGGAGTATCCCAGCCAGCACCAAGGACGCGTTTAGCGAAACGGTGCGGTAGGATTTGCAGAGCTTCTGGGCGACTCCTCGTTGGACCGTGTTCAGGCTCTTCTGCACTCCGATCTTTCGGGCCGCCGCATACAATATTTTTGGCTCCACTGCCGCCGTGTAAATGGTGCGTATGATCTCCGTATGAAGGCCCCAGCTCACTTTTGCTGCGAACATACTCGAGGGCGGCATTGGCCTGTCTCTGAACTTCCAATGCTGTGTCACCGTCGAAGATCAACACGACATCATCGGCGAAGGCTTGGCAGTGGTCACCCCGTTCCTCCAGCCCTTTGAGGAGGGGGTCCAGGATGAGGTTCCACAGGATCGGACCGCCAATGGATCCCTGCACACACACCTTGCTGGTGTCGCGTGAGTGTTCCGCTACCTATACCTAACACTGACGCTCCTACCTGTCAGGTAGCTGTCTAGCACCCTACGTAAATTGACCGGGCACTTTTCCTCAGCCAGTCTGGTTCTTATGGCCGGCCTCTGTGCGCTGTCGAAGGCTCCCTCTATATCAAGCGATACAACAGTGATCAGCTTCTTCTGACTCAGGCCTAGAATCGGTTAAATCGAGGTTACTTTCGCAGTGTAGATATTTTCTAAATTATGAGCCATGGATACATCTTTAGATTTAAATCTTTAACGGGGAATATTGATTTACACTTTTGCAGCCAACAGCAATGTTTCTGTTACATACCTGTATTACGGGTAATCTAAGTTCCGAAGAGGTGGCTCGAGCTATGGCCTGAGTTGACACGGACTGGCCCATCACAGTGACCGTCAGAGTAATTAAGTACCTGTGCAATCAGAATTATTTTAAAATATATGTATTCGAAGCGGGAAAAATATTTCGATGAACATTGTGAACGTGCTCTTGACTAACATCCAGTAGTCCAAACTCAAGGTTTAATATATTGATTAAAAATATTAGAGTTAATACATTTCAATGCATAGTCAAAGGTAAAAAAAATACACATGGAAATAATTCTGAATATTGGTCAAATAAATCAACATAGCAAAATATTTGACCACTATAATATGTATACGAGTATTTACGACGATATTGCCAACTAGAAAAACTCCACATACAATTTCGAACATGTTTCGTTTAATTCTGACCTATAACGTGTTACGCGTTTTAGCAATTAGTCAAGGTTTAGACTAGACTATTAGCGAATTAAAAGCAATTAGCTAATAAATTAGGCTATAACTTACTCGCCGACGTAGGACAGTCCCGATGGGAAAGACAAGGTGCCCGCGTCATCGGTCTCATAGTACGTATCGACGGGCTCACCTCCAAATGTACATTCCCAGGCAAACTACAAGTAGAAAGAATGTTTTTTTTTTGTCACAGACATGCACATAACGTACATCAAAAACATAAAATGCAGAAAAAAAATGCAAAAAAGAGAAAGCAGAAAAAAAATATTTTTTTTTTACATTTTTTTTTCTGCTTTCTCTTAATAACTAAACAAAAAAATATAACACAGAATCAGCAACTGTAATTCATGACTGTGATAAGAAACGTCTATCCTAGTTTATTAGTATTTTTACAAGTACTTTATTTTTAGCTTTTCTAATAGAAATGAACATGCAAAATGACTCCAAAGGTACACATTTTCGGAATATGTATCATATCGTTTAAAGAAATTAGCCAAATGGAAAATTTAGCCAATTTATGAATGTACAAAAGCAATACAACCAAAAAAAAACTTTTAAATATACATGTGCCAGGTGCCTACCTACTTAAAAAGTAATAAATAATGTACACTCACTGTCATACCCTCATCCAAATAGTCTAGTTCGTTGACATCGGTGTACAGTTTGAAAGGAGTCTCAATAGGTATCACTAACAGGTTGACATTGAAGTGTACACTCAGACTTCGATGGAGGACACGGAATGGCAGACTACTCTGAAAATGGACATCATTCACTGGATTTTTTATCTACAATGTTATATTTAGGGTTCAGTGCTTCAAAAGAAAATAAAACTTGAAAAGATATTTGGAAAACAGCAGCAACACGCCACTCGCCTCGCCGTCCCCCTCGTCCAGCATGCGGCATCCAACTGCTCGCCTACGCCCTCGTCAGAATCTACGAGATGAGGAGGTGAGCCACCTACTTATCGTCGGTAAGTACCTGATGATTATAGTCTGGTTTGGCGCTATGGCCAAAATTCTGGTTTCTTTCTTCTGGAATTGAAACCAATGTATCATTTGTTATAGGTAGCGACGAAGATTCTGACGAGAGTGATGAGGGCGAGGGGGATGCAGCGGTATTGCCTATGGTGCCCAGGGTGTTAAGGGCCATAATGACACCCTGGGGTCAGGAGGACGACGAAGCGGGTGGCGCCGCGCCAGCTGGAGACGCCGCCCTTGCTGCAGCAGCGTCCGCTCAGACTAGCCTCGGAGTCTATTTGATTTTATTTTTTAACCTGCGTATCCCTTGGAAGCCATTAGTTGGCATGCCAGGATATTTGGGTGGCGGATTATTCTTTCTTTGTACGACTTGATATAGCTTAGTATTTCCTCTTTCACTGTTGGTATATTCAGGTCACATATACATATTCTACACTCCAGGTTTATTGAGTCTTTTGATGTGGAAAGGCTGGCTGGACATCAGCCAGCTATCCCCAATAATGCTGCTTCCAACAGCATCAAAACATATGAAATTTGTGAATCTCGGGCCGGATATTTTTGGCGGTTCGAGGTTCACGATCCTGAGAAGTCCGATCCCAGACCGCTGGAGCCGGAAAATACACTGGAGAGGGCTGTACCGTCAATTGTTTTGAAGCTGGTAAAAGGTCTGGTGTACGAAGGGTACACACTATGGATGGACAACTTTTATAATTCGCCAGTTTTCGCTCGACGCATACTTTAAGCGTTAGATTGTAGTAGCCCTCCGGACGGATCGCCAGTTGCTTCCAGAGGCCCTACACCGTCTAACCAGGTGACGCATGCGCCAGGGTGATATATCTGGTCTTACCTCGGGGGACGTTTATGTCATGGTATGGAGAGATGCTAACCGAGTGGCTACCATCTCTACGTACCATGGCAACGGTGTCCAAGAAGTCCGAGGATCCATCAAACCTATCTTGTTACACGATTATAATAACATGATGGGTGGGGTGGATAAAAAAGGCCAGATACTGGCCATATATCCGATCGATCGGAAACGAACAAAGGTCTGGCACAAAAAACTCGTCAGAAGACTATTTAATGTCTCTGTTTTAAATTCCTTAATCATTCATCACCAAAACTCATCAACTGCTACTTCTTCTCCGCTTTCTCATCGCACATTCCGTATTTCTCCAATAACATCTCTTCTTTCCAAGCCCTCTCCCCCTACTATTATTCCGCGTCCAATCCCACAGAACATGACTCACGATGTGACGCACCGCCCGACCCTACTCCCGATGGTTCGGGTCACCTGATACGCTGTTTGTTACCGCGGATCTGGCGGACATGTGTCGTTCATAAGAAGCTGGTGAATATGTTCTGTGGTGTGGGTTGCGACAAATCTGTATGCTTTGACCCCTGTTTCCTTCATACTAAATAATTTATGTAAATTATATTTAATAAGTATATATTTCTTTGTATGTATCTATGTATTTGTATATATTTTTTGAACCACACCTTTGTTCGTTTCATTGACTTCGAATTGTGAAGTTATTCATCCACTTCGTTATGTTTTGTGCTCTAGACCTTGCTAGCCGCTAGAGACCAATGTATATCTTATATATAGATAGATGGATAAATAAATAATTTATTTTAAGTATAGATAGAGTATAGTTTGCAAGTCCCTACGCCAACAGTTTATATGACGCTAAAAAACACTAAAAAAAATTATTGTATAAGTCTTATACGAAAGAATATCCTTTTCCTAAGCTTTTAGGTAAGGTCGTCATTCTGGTACATTTATTTGTTATCTGATTTTCAGTTCAGAATCTAACATACAATATCCACCTTACCTGTGTAATAAATTCCCCATTGGAATACTTATAGACCTGACAGAGCCCATCGTAAGATTTGCCGGGACTGAGGGTGTTGGCACGGATGACCAGGCGAGACCCCTTGACGTCAGTCACGGCTACATTGTCTTCAGCACTGGATACGGTCCAAACGAACTGTTTCAAGGACAAATAATAAAACCATATAAAAGGCACTTGTTGTGTTGTGTACACGTGTTGTTGCGAAGTTGACGGTGACAATTGACGGTATATGGTAAAAAAAGGGATTTGTCATGCACGATTAAACCCTTCGTACACTAGGCGACGCTTGTGATTAAGATAACTGCTAGTTTTTAATTTTACAAGCCTTTTTACTCGGTATTTCCCGCTTAAACAAAAAAAACTTGTTCTTTCTTTCTGTCACATGAACATTATACCCAGAATAAAATGAATCCCATGTGTTTCAGAGGATTCAATTTATTCCGAGTATATCCAGGTTATAAACTTTCTCCGCCTTACCTCAAATACATAAACATCTTTTGACCCGTCTATCAACGTGCTTTAAGATTGACAGTTTGTTAGACAAGTGTTCAACAGATGTTTATCGGTCTTGTGATAAGACGGTCTGTGTACCCATCCAAATCCGTTCAGTCCTTTCTGTGTAAAAAGAGAAACAAGCATCCATCCATCCTATCTCACAAAGTTTCACATTAAAAATAGTAGTAAAATAAGTCGAGCTCAAGATATGTGGATAAAGACATCCATTCAAGTTCTTTCCCTTTTAGGAGATTATCAACCCAATATTCTTTTTCTATATTAAGAAACTCATGCATACTTCTAGAAACAGCTATTAAGGCTTGCGTTGCCTGGCGGTGAACGAATCCTTAATTCTTTTAAGAGTTAGATTATGAAGATTAGATAATGGTAAATGAAGCCAGTTTATACATATTATTTTATTCCTTCAAGTGAAACCGTACAATTTCGACTACACTACTTGAAGGGCTTCTTTCGAGGTGTCAGTCACCCGTTCTAAAGCGGTGAAGACCACTAGCCGTTGGCAGCGGCTTCGCCTGCGTATAACTAAATTATCTTATCAGAACGTTATTCCGGGATAACAAGTATAAACTATCTGGACTATAAACTATCTAGAGAAATGTAAGAAATATTGATGCTAACTGAATAATTCTTACATTTAGTATCGTTCAAACAAAATTATCGTACGATATAGTGCATTGAAATGGCTGAGAAAGAGTTTACCTTCACACTCTTTCGTATTATCAATTGTGTGTTTCAGATTGTTTATTCTCATGCCTAAAACGCTGAACCGATTTTAATAAATTTTGACACAGTGATAGATGGACTCCCGAGATGTTTATTATTTTAATAACTTTATTGCATTATATTTGAATGGGGGAAATGGGGCGAGTTAGAGTGAAGTCGCGTAACTGCTAGTCAACAATTTAAATAAAATACCCACATAGTAATCATGTGTCCTATAACAAGTTGTAACTTGAGCTTCCAGTATAAAGTCAATGTCGGCATACGCCATCTGTCCACCAATGAGGTCGATTGCGAACATGTCCGATTGGCCTTCAATGACCAACTTCGGATCTCCTCGGGTGTTGTCAATCTCGAACACCTGCTGTGTGCCGACGTCATCGTTGTATGTTTTCGCTGTGACGTTGAAGATGTACTTTACTCCGGTTAGAAGCTGAAAATTAAATGAAAAGTACAGACAGATATATTAACTTAAGATTTTTCCCAATCAAATATGAACCTTCTTCTTTTTTTGATAAAGTTGATAATTTATTTTAGTTATTGACAGTCTGTTGTACGGGCATCTGAATATCCCTGAATGGATTGATATGTGATTCATATCAATCCCGCCGATCAAAGAACACGTCGGTTACTTTGCTGTTGGTGGCTTAAGTCATGGCAGTGGCGTAATAATTAGATGCGGTAGTTTTTAACTATGATACGAGTGGTGCCGTGCAATTGATCGTACGAAAGACCTGCTGCCAACGTGACGCTGGCTTAGATGTTTACAAACAAGCAGCCAGACTCGGAACAATTAATAAAATATTTATTCCGTACAGGAATTGAACCTGACACGCAGCGCAGAAGTTAACCGTTCAGTCCCTGCACCAAAAATGCCGTCAAACTTTTCACTATAACTTCTCATTTTACCCACAAAAACATTTTATATTCATGTGGAATTAAAATAAATTAGATCTAAAAAAAGACAAATATACTTCGGTATTATTAATAACAAAGACATTCGGCTCCATTTGTGGCTCGTTCAGCATGAGTTCGAGCTCCCTCACGGTATGCCAGAGTGCAAGCGTGAACCGCTGCGTGGGCGCAACCAACGGGTGCCAGCGGACGATCCATGTGAACTCCACTGGGATACCAGCTTCGGTTTTTAAGCTGTACCAGAAAATAAAACGATTATTATACACACATTTGGAACAGACAACTAACAAGGACGTTGACCAGTTTTGCAGTACTACTTCTCTTTAAATTAAATAAAAACCATAATTTTCTGTAACTAGAATTAACAACATTGCAACATCAGCTTTTTATCCTGTGTTGGAAGAGGTTGATTTTATTGTGCTCGTGCTAAGCAGTTCGGAGCCATAGTTCGTGTTTGTTACTCAGCCCGAATAAATTACGGAACTCCATCATTCATGATTGATAAAAAACATATAAATAATCGCGAATCTCAAATATTGTTCATCAAAATTCAACTTAAGTTATGCATTCCTAGAATTTCATTTCCTCCAAATCACACTTACATTACATTATTAGTTACACCATTTGGTATGGCATTACCATCATTTGCAAGTACACACGGCTACACATCAAGTTATACAATACCAGTATTAGCAAACTCAGTATGAATCGTACAAAGCGAGACCAAGACAAACTGGGTTTGTATAGCTTGATGTGTAGCCGTGTGTACCGATCCTTTGGAGATTGGGAACCCTACATATTTTTATTTACCCATTGCACAATAATAACGTTGCAAAGATTTCACTTATAAAAGAGAGAACCAAATACAATTATACCTAAAGACTATCCTAATCACAGAAACTAATAAGGAAAGCTTATTATTTTCTGTGTTTGTCAGATTATTACTTACTATTATTATTTGCTAATAACTCGTCGTCACGCAATCCTAGATATTGTTTAGCGAAAGATTTTTGTTATTATCTTTTTACTAGCTTTTCCCGCGATTGTACTTGAAGATAGAGACTAGAGATATGAGTTTTTTTTTTTGCGAGATACTTATAGATGTGAGTTTTTTTTGCGTATATCGAGTTTTTACCAGCCTCGACCAATCTTCTTTATCTTTACATACATGATCATAATAATTTATTTGTCGGAACATGGTACAAAGGTAAGATTAATTATTGGTCTCATCACATTCTGCCCATTGTGGCGTGCAAACAACATAACATACATTCATGACTTTTCCTCTTGACGTTATGTATATCTATAAAAATCAATGCCACTTTTCGTTGTAACTTTATAACTCAAGAACGGGCTCACCTATCCAAACCAAATGTTTAGGCTTTGTTCGGACTATTTAGTAGATTATTTATGTGAAGTTTGCATAAAATTGGTCGAGCGGTTCTTCATTTGTCATATTTTTTGTAACACTTAGTGAGGCACGGGACGGGCTGCTAGTTATTTATTGTAGGGGTATGTCCCTCTTTACGTAGTATAAAATTTTGTATCAAAGTATAGCCATCCTATACGGTTCTCACTCCTGAGCCTCTTTAGGAGAGGAAAGTGGCTGTATATAAAAAATCAGTTTTCAAACAAAAAGGATGACTAGCGACATCTTTGGAGCGAAAAAAGAACTAAAATACCTCTGCATCTCGCAATCAAAAGTTCTCAGCGAGTTTAGAACATCTATCTTTCTTCTATAATGTAGAAATGAATCGCAAAATGTGTTGCTAAGCTCATAACTCGAAAACGGCTGGACCGATTCAGATAATTCTTTTTTATTTGTGTGTGTAACCATCGGGACCGGGCTTAGAGGACCCGAGCGAAGCCAGGACGGGCCGCTAGTAAAATATATAAATTACCAATGAATTTTGGGCCGAAAGCTTGCTAGACACAACAGTACATCAGGCAAGAGGAACTTTGGACTCTGTTTCCTCATACCTCCCAAATAATTATTTACTTCCCAAGATTGTGCATGGACAAGAAGACAGAATTTTGTTATTTATACATACGGAAGGTAGAAAGTACTCACGTAATGATAGTATTGTCCGGCCTGTCTATGACAGCGTCTTTGTCTTTGGGGCAGACGAACGGAGGCGCCAAAATGCGGAATTTTATTGGTTCTCCCACCTAAGTTATAAGAAAAAAATATCTAAAATATTCAACAATAAGGTTTGTATTTGCGTGTTAATGCTACTAGTCTTCTGGCTTAATAACAACTGTCTCAAAGAACGATATATAAGGTTAAACAGCCTTTACCTAAGTTGGGCTGGGGATGGGTGATCATCTAGTCCATACCGAAATACCTCCAGGTCTCGAAAAGTAGGTAAAGCCCTGGATCCCGGCTGTCATTTAAAATTACATGTTTATTTTATTTCATACGTTCTGTACATCTGTACTATAATACAAGACTAGCTGATGGCCAACCATGAAATCTTAAAGCGTGAGTCTTTAGGCTGTGGGAAAGAGATGGCGCTAGACGACTTGTATAGCTGTCTCTATCCCACAGCCTAAACTGGATCGCGTTAAGAGCTCGTGGTAAAGCTCGGTCTCCATGGCTACACCTCCGCTGCTGTCTCCTAACAGTTGTAGCCTGGTGTTGTATAGCCTATGCCTTGCTCAATAAATGTACTATCCAACAGAAAAATATATTTATTTCATTTTCAACCAGAGTTCCTGAAAGCAAAAGCGTTTAACCAACCAACCAAACAAACAGACTGTTCATATTTATAATACTGGTATCGATAGTTGATCTATCAAATCAAATCGTTTATTTCAACAAGGCCAATTACAGGCTCTTTTGAATCAAATCAGTCAAAAGACATAAAACTAGTACAAAAATAGTTATGATGCTACAGTTCCAGTCAAGACATAAAAACTGTGAAACTACCGTAGGTGCTCATTCCAAAGCGTAGATCTCTATGGAGAAGAATCAGCAAGAAACTCCATGGACACTCTTTTTCAATCATCAAAATTGTAACAGAACTTTTGTTACATCATTCATCATCATTCTTGATTTAAGTGCCTATTAAAAATTATACAGCCGAGGCGAGAGAAGCATGAGGCGTAAATGGCGAAGTTGTATTTATGCATCTTGTGAATACGATACGGTATGACAATATGTTTGCTCGTTGCAAACACAGCCATTAATTCCCCGAAGGCTAAATTACCTTGAGTTGTATAATTGCGCATAACTAATAATAGTAACTTGACATACAATTGCAGCAGTGAAAGTCTATTATTATTACGTAATATTACTAAAGAATTCTTAGAATTTACTATTATTGTGGGAGGTGGTCACGCAATCCTATGACCGTGGGCATAGTAAACATAGATATAATGCGTCACGACCAAGATTAGTTTGCAGTCACGTGAACGGGTATATAATTTTGGAAAAACAACTTTAACTCTCACTTTAAAAGTTCAGTTTACACTACAACAAAAATATTCAACAGTATTAATCATACTGAAATAAACTTAGTAAACATCTGGATAGAGTTGGTATTTGTTTGAACTTTGAACAGAAATAACTTCAATTGAAAAGAGAATTTTAATATACTCGAGGTGAGTACATTCCGCTACGACGCGTCGCGCAGTTGTAAGGAATCTTGTACTACGCCGTAGCCAAGTGCTACGAGCGTAGCAAAGGTCGTAGACCGTCTACGTGCGTATTATATTGCAAACAGTACTTTGCGTGTTAATATAATATGACCGCATAATATTACGTCTTTTTATATAAGCAGAAGGGTATGGAACACCTACAAAGCCAGTTATAGTTTTTTGTTCTTCTGAGTAACCTTGATGATGCCCCACCGAAATCGTGAAGTGGGCACTCTATTTTTATATTACTTGCCCGTACGTGGTATCAAACCCAGGGCTATTTATTCAGCCGTCCTGTAACCACACAACCAACGCGACAGTAAAATATTGTGCTCAAAAATTTGTCTATGGTTTTTAAATTACTAAGCTATGATATAGTTACTTTATTTATTATACATATATTTATTTTCTGTTCGCAGTAGTTCTAGAAGCAGCCGTAAACTCACCATATAGTTTAATTATTAAAACCGAAATCGATTATGCTGCTATGAACACGAACGCTAAGTATTGTATAATGGAGTACTGGTGTCGTAATACCTTTGTATTCAAATCGAACATATTATGGTTTTAAAATCACCCAGTATTGTTAAAATTAACGTGTCCCTGGGAACATGAGCGTAACGGTTCTAGTACGATCACCTGATCGTGTCAGTAAAACTAGGTTTTTTTAAGGAGGTCACACGTTTCTTTTTTTTTATTTTAAACATTGCCTCGCACCAGGAATTCTCTCAAAAAACTCCTGTGTCGTGGGTACGTTTACAAACATATAAGCTCACATACACAAAAGCTCGGACCCGAAGCAACTACTTGTTGATCATACAATTATTTGCTCAGTGCGGGAATCGAACCCGCGACACGCAGCGCAGCAGTCCAACCGCTCAGCCACGGGCTTTTGAGATGGTTCAGTACCCTTAGCACGAGTTTTTAGTATTTCAAACGTAAAGTAAACTGGAACTTTGACAATTTCAAATTGTCAATTTTCAAGGAAAAAATTAGTTCCTTCTTCGCACACCAGAGGCTCTGTTCCATTTTTTCATACAAGAAAAACGCTGTAAAGTAAGAGTGATAACTCGTGCTAAGGATACTGATATACACGATCAAAGACACACGCTACATTTTTCTCCTATATCGTATGTGTGTTTACAAACATTAAAAATTCATAAACACAAGCATCAAGACCAAGAACCACAAATATTTTTTTCCGTACGGGGATCGAAACCGCGGCACACTTCGCAGCAGTCGATCGGTCAGCCACTGCGCCAACCGTGTCGTATATTATTGGCTCTAGCCTCTATGAATAATGTATGTTTTAGAGCGCTTTCACACTAGCGTTTGTCCGCTATGGATACAAAACAAAAAACATGTATACAATACGCTATTGTGAAGGCGCTCTTAAGTGAATAAATCTGACCGTAGAGTGGCCACATAGAAAAAAGAAAAAGAAGAAGTGAATAAATAATATGATCTTGTGTTCTGACTACTCCTTTGGGGAATACAAGCATCATGTTTGTACGTGAAACACCCAATATTGCCAACTATCGAAAAGTAGGCTTTACTTAATGTTGGTAAACAAGATATAAGCCGTATAATTACCGTTTATATTCCCTCTTGGGCCGTCACCGTATAGATATAGAGTATATATTGGCCTTATATATATACGAAATATGTTTGTCTGCGTGTATTATTAGTTTTATACCAGTAACTAGAATTTTCGGAAAATACTGATGAAATATGTCATTAGGATAACATTATGGATCTTTTACACGGTTCCATTTTCTCTCTTCTCGAAATCGTGAACTTCGATATTAATGTTCAATACTCACGGGTTGTGAATTTGGCAACTTTAAGGCCCTTCGTACACAAGGCAACTCAAGTTTCCGATACCTTACGACTTTAGCATCCATTGACGCGTGCCTGTGAACGAATCTCTGTGGAATTGTATTGCGATAGTCGCTTGGATACCGAAGTCGTAAGGTATCGGAGACTTGCGTCGCCTTGTGTACGAAGGGGCTAAGCGTAACGGCTACACAGTTTCCAGGAATGCAGGAATTACGGAAATGTCTGATACAAGTGGCGATCTATGTATAATTTTGGCTTACTATCTTTAAAATCATCGTCATTACAATTAACAGAAAACATTGGGTTCATCTGTGTACAGAAACAATAAAGTTATTAGTGATAGAAAAATACTGTTATTGCTGCAATAGAATCACACTAAGCATAATTATGCCAAATTCTTATCATTGGACAGAGACAGAGACATTCATTTAAATAATTACTCGCGTCGCGGCCACTTTTTTAACAACGATTTTAGTCATGCTGCTAGTCACCAGTCGCATTGCTTTCAAAAATTTGTATTCCAAAACTAACTGAAATTGTTATGTAGCTCGTGTCGCTGCACGGCTAAATCGAAAAATCGACTCGTGTAAATGGCCCATAAGTGATCATTCAAGCACTGATTAGAGTATGGCATATTACCTACACTTTGACAACCAGTCTTACCAATGGGTATCGTATTACCCAATTACTAGGTTGTGAAGGTCAGGTAGTGGATCCACGTAAAATATTCAACTGCATCCGGTTCCACTGGAAGCCAACCTCAACATTATGGAACATGGGAAAAAGCTAAACTGATGATGATATAGTCTATGCTACAAACAACCGCCCATTATAAATGTTGTTAGAACTAAAAATTATTTAAGTTTTGAAACATCATATTTGAAGATAAAGAATTAAGATATAAATATATTGTAAAGAGTAAAACCTATGATACCAATAAAATCACTTATACGTATGAACTACACGCAAGTATACAAATAGTTCGCTAGAAAAAGCGAATTTAAAAGTCAATGCGCAATCTTATACCATTTCTTAAGAACATGAATTCCATACATTCAAATTAAAAACAACCTCTAGGTTTATAATAGCCGCATAGCCCAACACAAATTCAATTAAAACTCGCCCACGTTAGACCCGCCGTCAACTATAAATAAACAAAGAAAAACTCACCGCATTTTGAACCCAAAACGTTGACACATAAACAAGCACTAGTTTAATCAAAATCATGGTTTAATTTAAACTGATGGTTACTGAAATGCCTTTGACACTACCGGCTTTTACACCAGCTAAAGTGCAATGGTCGGCACGGTTGTATGCGGCGAGAATTACAGCTCGCGGGTCAAACCGATCGATACGCGATAGATAATTGAACGGACTGCTTTACCGGTATTTATTAACTGCATATTTAAGTATTATTTCAAATATACATAAGTACTTTATGCCCGCGGCGTTGTCCGTGTGCTATCCAACGGGAACTATGTAGCGGGGTCAAGTCAAAGTCAAATGTTTTTATTTCACATAAGCCCATGGGGACACTTATAAAACGTCGACAAAAACGTGCTCGGTTCGGGTTGGTCGATTCCATAGAGAAGAACCGGCAAGAAACTCCATGGTTACTCTTTTAAAAATATGGTATGTTTACAAGCTGATTGTTACAATTTTTGAATTACTTAGATATGTGAGAAAAACGTAGGCCTGGTAACAAGGTCCTAGTCCTTACAAAATTAGCACTACAAAAAAAAATAAAAAAAAATAGATAAATACACGACCTACAGTGTTCTCACACTCACAAACAAGGACTATGACAGAATCTATATAAAAAGAAAGCTATATAAGCTGGGCTACTTCTATACTGTCTTATAAATTGTAAAAAATGTAAACAAAAAGCGTAAAAGCTAAGGCAACAATATTGCAAGACGAACACAAAAAAAAACAAAAGATATATAACTATACAGGGTGTTTCTTTTAAATGGGCCAAAAGGGAGAAATCTGCATCCATAAGAGATACGGGAAAACTTTCTTAGGAACCTTTAGCTCGTTTTTGATACTGAAAATTTTGGTATTTTTATTTTTTTGGTCAAGTGTGAGCTGTCCACATAAATGAGTGAAATTGACCAAAATTTTTTTTAATGCCGTTCGACTCTGTTTCATGTAAAGATCATTTCATTGTATGGGAAGAAAAAAATCGGGACGGCGGAAGTTGGTCAAATTTAGCAAAATATTTTTTCATACAAATTGTATGAACGAAAAAAAAAACAACTTTTTTATGATGCCATGTTATTAAGTGTCTTGTAAAGACCATTTCATTGTATGGGAAGGAAAATGCCCGGACAACAGGAGTGGGTCAAATCTTATGAAATACTGACACTGTTAATACGACTTTATGCTGTTAGAAGAAACATTACTCTACTTTTGACCAACTTCTACTGTTCAGATATTTTTCTGCCCATACAATAATCTAATCCTTACATGAAAGTAAGTCAAACAGCATAATAAAAAAAAAGTATTTTTTTTTCGTTCATACAATTTGTATGAAAAAATATTTTGCTAAATTTGACCAACTTCCGCCGTCCCGATTTTTTTCTTCCGATACAATGAAATGATCCTTACACGAAATAGAGTCGAACAGCATTAAAAAAAATTTGGTCAGTTTCACTCATTTCTGTGGACAGCTCACACTTGACCGAAAAAATAAAAACGCCAAAATTGTCAACATCAAAAAAGAGCTAAAGGTTCCTAAGAAAGTTTTCACGTATCTCTTATGGATAAGGATTTCTCCCTTTTGGCCCATTTAAAAGAAACACCCTGTATACAGGAATAAAATAAAATAAAGAGAAGAATCTTATCATAACACAAAGGGGGTAAAAGGGTAAAGTGTCCTATTTGTAAATCCAGGTTATAAGACTATCTGTGTTCCGAATTTAATACAAATACGTTTAGTAGTTTTTGTGAGAAAGAATAATAAAGATCCATCCGGCCATCCATCCATACAAACTTAAAACGGTTCAAGTATTCGGAGAATCCCCCATGGCTGGTAAATAGTTGGGTATTCAGGCTTGTTGGCTCAAGTTTTCGGATCAGCATAAGTATATTCACCAAGAAATTACCGGTTCTCTGAAAAACCTACAGAGAACGGGTAAAGCCCCAATTAAGTGACTACGAGAAAACTCGATCTTACCTGTAATATTGATAGATAAATATATACCTTTCAATATTTATTAATACTGTAGCTTTTACCGGCAGCTTCGCCCTCGTGTACCTCGCGAATTATCCCACGGGAACCTAATAGAGATAAACGGTATGTTATGTGTTATTCCAGGATATAACATATCTCTAAGGCTTTTGTTAAGCTCCGGCCTTCCGCTCTGACGTGATTGTGTAACAAAAATTCATCCATTCATACAAACATCCTAGTTAATCTAAATACAAAAAGCCTAATGCAATTTGAATTCGCCAACGAGACTTTTCACGACTATAGTCTAAGCGACGAGCGGCGCGAAATAAGACATTAGTTACTTTGTAAGTACGCGAATTTGCTAATGGCGGCGCCTCGTATCGTGTTTCAAACATTTCTATACATTTGATCTAACCGCTTCCCGTCCCGCGCTAAGTCACAGCTCACAGCGGCAAGGCAAGGTCGTGAACTGGCCGTAACAAAAGCACTCATTTCCATAAATAATGACACTATCATTTTCAAATTTTATTGTGTTGTAACCAAATGTTACCAACCCCAAAAATAGCTGGCATTACAAAATGATAAAATCAAGGTAAAATTATAGTTTATAAGGCATTGAATCAATGGTGTACACAAACAATTCTATAATTCCAAGGTCGGGCTCACTGTAAAATGACCCTTATTATATTACCGTTGTAGTGACCGGTCATTTGGTATACATAATTAAGTTATTTCGACGGTGTTTTACGAAATATTACGTTACATTGTTACATTATGTGAGTCACGATATTACACGATGTTAAAATAATTGGTTTCAATTGTGTGGCTGTATTGTATTTAATTAATTTTGTAAATTAATGTTTGTGAGTTCTGTGTTTACTCGTTTTGTTTTCGGTTAATGAGTCTTTTTGGCGGCAGTAAAAACCCACGGAGACAAGAAATATCATAATGCGGAAACGTCGTAGCAAGAACAAAAATAAAGACACTCTCTCAATCACTCAAAATTGAATCAGAATTATGTAGTGGACGTCACGTATAGCGCAGTGGCCGAGCAATCGATGTTGCGCTGTATGTCGCGGGTTCGATTCCTGCAAGAAACCAATACATATTTGTATGATCTGGTAGGTCGTCTATCTGAATTTAAATGTTTGTAAACGTACCTACGACATAGGAGAAATTCGTAGTGTTTTTTTTAAATGTTCTGAAAGCATTTGTTTTAACATAAGTAATTTATCCTGTGTCGTGGGAGCCTTTACAAACATTTATACTTAAACATGTTTGGCTCCTGGTTTTTAACATTGCTATGGCTAACTTGATAGTCACTGACCATCAGTTGTCAACCTGAACTTGGATGTTTTGATACCTGTTATTTTTTTTTAAATAAATAAAATTGGGGAGTGGAGTGCCTGAAGAGCGTTAGAATAGTTGATTTTAGGGAACATTTACATTTATCAGTTTGCAAATGCAAAAGCCAATACGCAATTTACGTTTTGATAGCTATTTGATGGTCACCACACAGACACCGAGATACGCAATAGTCCCGCTGTTCACAAGTACCCAAAACCCACTATACTACACACACTACTGCATTCTATAACTATAACTTCTATCCTGCTGCATTTAACTCGGTTGCTTTCAACACTCCAAATGACACAAAAACGATCTTACAATGCAGTTCACCCCATCGATACTCCGATAGTCATTAAACAGGGTGTCCTATAGCACAATTAAGCTCATAAATTGCTTTAAAACCTAATAAACTGGGCGTAAAGTGTACGAGAGAGCTCCCAGCGCGCTTGTAAAGGATTTTCGTTGTTATTAGCAATTTAACGGGACATTAGTCCCATCTAATGTATGATTATCTTGTTTTATGTTACCGCGCACATCATTTACGCAATTAAATTGGATATTATATGTTTTGGTATGTTGTATTCTTGTGTTATGTGCAGGTAAGTGTTATCTATGTTGCTATAAAAAAGGTTTAATGTGGAAATTTATCGGAATATGTTCACAGCATTCTTTTCCGGGTAATTTCAAGATAAACAACTTGAACTTATGGTTATACAAAAATTCTAAGAACAATAGTCAGGATTATTTATAGTGATTTGACTACACGGTTGTAGTTGAGTGATCAGCTGCAATGAAGGCTATTGCGGGTTCGATCCCCGCACGAAACATATATTTGTATGACCTACAAGTAGTTTTATGTGAGTTTCTGTTTTTAACGTTTTAGGAGAAAATTATCATAATATTTACTTCTCATTAAACCTGCAAATTATATCTTCTTGGCACGATATGAGTCATATTCGACAAGTTGTTGTCTTTTCTTCTTTCTTTTTTTGTTATTTTAAAAAAAACATACCCCACTAGGAATTTCTCCTGTGTCTTGAGTGCGTTTACAAACATTTAAACTCAGATAAAGAAACAAATTTAATATTTTTCATAATGTATGAAGTTATAAAACAATAAATATCTTTTAAACAACGTGTAACGTTAATAGCGCAAAACCTCTCGTGGGGTAACTCAGCCTATGTTACTGAACAATATTTGTTCTAAGACTTGGAAATTCGCAAAAAAAAGATTTTTCAAAAGTCTTGGAACAAACATGGTTCAGTAACATGCGCTAAGTTACCTCACGAGAGGTTTTGCGTTTTTAGCGCTATACTTTGTATATAACCATAAATCTTCTCTTTTCTTATTCACGTAGACTTATGTCTCGCGACCCCAAATTCATTCACATAAATACGATTTTTTTTAGGTATTACAAGTGATAAAAAATCCCTAATAGCAGATCAAACATTTTATTTCCACGTATTCCTTTCAATAATAACTCAAATACCTGTGCTGAATAAAATAAAAGCACTAAGAAAATATTTGCAGGCGAAGAAATAAATTGTGTGGGCGATTGATACCGTACGTGAGACGCCTTCGAGCCTCCAAGCTTTCGTACACTAACGATCTTATTCACACACACACACACACCCACACACCCACAAACTCACGGCCACACACTCACAAAGCACACCTACGCTCACATATAGTGTGTATATTTACTATTTTTTATTATTACTTACATTGAAGTTAATACCTATTGAATATGCTGACGCCAACACATCGAGCAACCCCAATATGACACATTAGTATATTAAATTTTCAATTTTATTACAAAACCAGAAGATTCTTATTCGTCTGGAACTGCACAGATGCACAGATTAGGGTTGGTTGATGTGCTGGCGTCCCAACTATTCCACTTAGGACACTTGCAAAAACATTGAAATGTGCCGTACGTTGAGTACCTTAAGTGACATTCAAGCGGATACCCAATGTGAAAAATCCGTACCCTGAGGCAAACGAACTTAGATTACACCTTCTAAGCCTCTTCTATTGTTCTGTGGAAGTATGTATTTCTTTTTTTTTTAATTATGTGTGGACAAAAGGTTACTCCTAATAAATAAAAAGCTTTAATTTTCAAATAAAATAAAAGCCTTTTTTTAAACACAATGAAAATATGGCTTATGGAAGCTTACGTCCAGTTTTTTGTGTTATTCTTTAGAGTCGTATAGAGTTATGTTTTAATTCCCATATAATGGGCGAGCCTGTTGAAAAATCCCAATAATACTTTGCCCAACCTGGGAATAGAACCCGGAACTCATGCTCAGCAGTCGTACATACGATTACTAGATCAACAAGGCAGTCCCTAACTGAAAAATCGGTACTTCTACAGGTACTAATTTCAGGAAAGAATAGTTCGTTTTTTTTTTGTATTTTCCATTTATCGAGGAAGGCTATAAAACATAACGCTACGACCAAGCAGCGGGGGTTAAACCACGGACAACAGCTACACTAGCCAGCTTAAGTATGGAATTACTTGGAACAGACCCGGGATAGTTCCTGAAATAATGGCGTGATTTGAATGAATCCGCTATCAATTTAAAGTTAAAAGTAAAACCTCGAAAATGGTATCATTTTTATTTTTCATTACTAGTTATTAAGTGCTGAAGATCGCGCGGAATCGGAGTAAGTGGTTCTACATTTTTGCTCGCAAGTGAAATACATAAAATTACATACATTTTTTTCTACATTATACTAATTTAAGTAGTCTTACTACTAGGCATTTTCCCCATATTATCGTCTATCCGTCAGTCCATTGCAAATCCAGTAAGGTTTAATCCATATGCTAGACTTTTTTATTTTTAAAAAAGGTTTACCCCAACTTTACAGAAACATAATCTTGTGAAGCCAAAAAGGTGCTTAAATAAAGTCATCGACAACCCTTTCAAAGTACCGACGTGAATTACTCATTACCCTCATACATTGCCGCCATACTGGACATCAGGTCAATGCCCCGCCACCACGACGCCGATAACTATAGCCTTCGGGGAATTTATAACCAACACGACAGTAGATTTACAGTCCCATATAATAATTTCTATGTATATGATGCACTTTGTATTAGGAGTGAAGAGTATTTATAGAAATAACAGGTAAATAATACAAAGAACGGCTTCTGTTCCGCGAAATAACAAGAAGTACACTACCCAGTGAGAACAGGTGGCCTACCATGAACTCTTAAAGCGTGAGTCTTTAGGCTGTGGGAAAGAGATGGCGCTAGATGACTTGTATAGCTCTGTCTCTTTCCCACAGCCTAAACTGTATCACGTTAACAGCCCGTGGTAGGGCTCCAGAACTAGAGTATGTAGTGTGTATTCTTCATAATGGCTGTTCATATTTTCCAGTTTCTCAAATACATAGTATAAAATAATAGCAAACGTAGAAGTATTTGTTTATTTTTATTTTACAATGGATTAGTAAACATAATATTACATTTAAATTAAAATCAACAAACAAACAAATAATATACTATAATGTAATATACAATTATTGCCGTATATGATTACTTCCCAGAATTTGATCTTTATTAGAAACACTATCGAACGGTGTAATAATACAGGGTGTGATTTTTTTTCCATAATCAGCGGGTTCGATTCCTCGCCAGGATTTTTTATTTTTCAAAAATCCAATGATGCAGTTTTAGGTTTCGTCAAAATCGGCCTCGAGACTCCTTTCAACTTTTTTCGATATTCCGCATAGTTTCGAAAGTAGCCATCCACGCCCAGTTGAAAAATTCACCCTGTATAATATAACAATAGCAAAATGTCATTTTGTAGCTGTTGGTTTGCGTAACTGATTTATTTGGAACAGGAACAGGTATAACTGATATTTTACCTGATACAAGTCACTTCTACTTTGTCCTTTAAATATTTACGCAGACCTGTATGGAAAGGTGTTTTCGTTTTATAACGTAGAGTGCATATTATTCACAAATGCACATAAACTGAGGTTCTCTTGGGGATAAGAAGTAACTGCAATGTGTAACTAAAGTGCATATTGTAGTTACCACAACCAATGTAAAGGTTGCTTTAGCTTTTAAAATATTTTAAACAGGAATCAGGATTTTGCTTGATCACTTTGGGTAGGTAACTTGAGCTAAAATAACGTATCCCACGAACGGCACCCGCTGACAATGGCCTGCTGAGCTACTTGCACCTTATCTATTCGACATAAGGCTCCTGTCAAAATATTTCGCAGGTGCCAGGTGCCCTTTGTGGAATACCTCGCTAAAATTACTCATGCTTTATAAGTAGTCACCAGTGCTTCAATATAGTCAATCAGTAATTTTAGCTCAAGCTACTGATGATTTTTATATAGCGCGTATGGGACGAGCATTTTAAATTGCAATATCAGCACCGCGAAAGTTATATTCTGGTATTTTTGTAATAAAAAGAATCGTTGCCCCACACTAGAAATTACTGCCGTAATATAATTTTTGAAGTCACAGACGCAAACAACTACACCCGTACGTCATACTTATATTTGTTCCAATCGGGAATCGAACGCGACACGCAGCAAACGAAAGCTCAGCCACTGCACCAACCGTGACTTATTGCATTCGACTATGGGCTACGGTGACCGCTATCTATCACATGGACAGGTTCTGATATAAAAAGAAAGTCATTCGTAAATAAATAACAAACAATTACAAACATACTAATAAACATAAAAATCCAGTAATTGCACTCCACTCGATGGCCGATGGGGTCGAAAAGTGTAGAGTGGAGACCACGGATTAGCAAGCAGCGTAGAGCCGCGTACAGACATCGCGAGGCGTGCGACACGAATGGTTCGTCTCGCATGCCTCAACCTGAGGCATACGATGGTACATTTATGCGTTTATCCTTTTTACATTTATTGTAATAATCAGAATGTATAGAGTCCCACAACACTCTATTAATTTCATAAAGTTGAACCAGCTCACGTAGTGACTCGGTATTGGCCTCCATGATGCATGCGGGAAACGCAAACAACACCTGTCCGTCCACACGGAGCGCACGGCTCGTACTGAGGCGGCGTTCGCAACGATCGTATGGCGCGAATGCTCACTGTGAGCACACTCGTCCACACAGCCCGAGGCATGCGAGACGAACCATTCGTGTCGCACGCCTCGCGATGTCTGTACGCGGCTTATGACGTCCACCAATAAGGTGGACATACGATCTTATGAAGGTCGCCGGAAGACGCTGGATGCAGGTCTCTTCCAACCAGTACATGTGGTGATCAAAGGGGAGGCCTATGTTCAGCAGTGGACGTCCTATGGCTAAGATGATGATGATGATGATGATGAATTGCACTCCATTACATGCATTTATTTACATCAGTACTCACAAAAACAATTTGTATTTACAAAACAAGCCATTAATATTAAAGGTGATGACTTGTCACAAACAAGCACAGATAACCTGCATGTTTTTTTTCGTATAAATACGTGACCCGTACGAATGTCGGCTCGTTATCTCAGAGAGTGTTTGTCACGGGAGCAGCGGCCTTTGAGAGCTGGGACTTTTATCTTTTGTGTACTGTTTTGGGAAACTGTGTTGTGGTTTGAGGGTATAGTATGATACTATGCGTTTAAAATAAGAATAGGACTGCCTTATCGCCATACTTTGATACATGATTTTGTAATACTCACGAACAACAATCATATTAACATTGGCCATTGCCCTGACCGCCGGTGGCCCGGACCCTGTTCCCGGTACTGATGGATTGCTATTTTTAAAATTTTTAAATGTTTTTTATTTCTTGTTTGTAAAAATATTTAAAAAAATGTAATTTATAGGGTATTAAGATGAATAAAGAAAAATATATTATTATTATTCATAATTTATTTAACAATAAAGGGTAATATAAGAGAAAGTAACTGGTTGACCGAGCTTAACTCGGGAAAATTATAAAAAAAGAAACATTAAGTAATAAAGATGATTTTTGAGGAAATAAAATTTTAGATTGCAAGTGGGATTCGAACCCGCGTCTTCTGGATAGGTACTCCAGACGCCTTAACTAACTAGGCCATTGCAATCCACACTTGCAAGCCGAAATTCTAAAATTTTCTTTCCTCAAAAATCATCTTTACGATGCGCATCGCATGCGTTAATGCGTTTTAAAAAAAAATATTAAGTAATAATTTATAATTATGATAATTATGTATTTGAAAACACTTCGTTCTATTCTAAACTTGAAGATAACTTTTAGTTTTTTTTTAACCTCAAGGTTTTCCCTTAACATAACTGGTTACAATATGTATAGTGTAATACAATCTAAAAGATAACATACCATATAATCACTTAAGCTACCTTTGTTTATAAAGTCAAGCAAGGCAAACTATCGTTGAACAGAAGCGCTTGATCTATTTTCTTTACCAAGAAAATAACAATGGATTGGAACAATTTCCCGAAGTAATCGGTCCAAGTCTATTGACGGCTATCGTCGAGACCGAAGACAGGTAATCGATATAGGTATGACTTACTTTCAGTACCTGTAGACCTAGGTATTATAACATTGATACTTATAGATATTAAGGTGGGAGGTCATAGTTGGTAAGGTCGGAGAAAATAATTGTTAAGCATATTGATCACCGACTTAAAGGAGCTACAAAAAAAGGTTTAATCAGTTTGTAACGTCCCTACTACTGGGATACAGGCCTCATCTGATTGATAAGGAGTGTGTTGTATTTCACAAAGAAGCACGGGTTGATAGATGCATGTTGTTTCGTACTAATTGATTCTAGAACATGCCGCTTTAATACACCGTTTTGGGTAGTGTGGTGATGAAATAAATTCAAAAGTGTGATTAAATGGGGCTGGGTGAAACGACCTGTGTGGGTTGTCGTAAGATGAGACCGTTGGTATTGGAACACTTCTCATCTATACACAAAGGATGTGTATTTAACTGCCCCATGATGCATTGCTACAGCCCGCTATAATTATAGTTTATTATTTTGCGATTTCAACGTTTTTTTTTTATTTATGAAAAAAATATGAACATACTGAAGTTGTACATGTGTTGTATATTAAAATCAAAACTGTTATTGTCAAAAAGTAAACTGAAGTAGGATGACAATTTGCTCAAGTCTCTAGTTCCTTGATAGTACTTGAGTTTTGAAGAGAGCTTTTCTAAATCCGCTGTCAACAGAACAAAGGGGATCTTTTAAATTGATTTTCGAGACAAGTCTCGATAGATTTCATTTCAACATTCAACAGAAAGCCACGCTATTAATTTTCACAGATTTATAAACTTATCCATGACAGATTTCGGATCAAGTTTTTCCAATTAAGCTATATTTAGAAATAACCGAACAAAGCAATTCGTGTTACATAAAACTCAAACGTTTGGCGGGAAAATTCAAGAATAGAGCAGGACCTACTCTTGAATTTGTTAGCATTTTATATTTTCTTATCAACACTGCTCAATCTACCTAATCACTTATTTGCCCACAGGCTATCCATAATTTCACTCTGACCCTTATTCGACGTATATATGTCAAGGTCTTCAAATAATAATTAGTCTACTAGTTGGTAAACAAGTTTCTATCCATTCGTGGAATTCACGAAATTCCCATCTGACTTAGTAAATATAAAACTTGACACTCGAGTTAATTAAGTTACACAAGCCCCTATTTTAAATGATCGATTGTCATAGATATACAAGTAGATAGGCAAACTAATAAACATAAAATAGCTTGGAAAAATTCGATATGCACACCGCGCATGTGCGGCGCCCCTGTACGGGGTGAAGTGAGCTGCGGGCGAGCGAGCAGGTAGCCGCGAAGGTCGACGGAAACAGCCGAGCAGTACCGAATCAACCTCGCGCTGGAACTCACGCTCGCCCGGTCAACGCATTATTGACCATTTCCTGCGATAAATTCCAACAAAATAACATAGTCTGTTCACAATACTGCCATATAGTTTAAGATTTTAACATAAATAGTGGTTATGCTGTGACTCAGTGACAAAATAAGACAATTTATTGAAATAAGACGGACATTGTGTTATTAGTATGCACCTAACAAGCACAGGATCGTTAACAGTGACTAATGGAAAGCGTTAATTAAGACAAGTGAAGAAAACCTGACACCTACATCGAGACCGGCGGGAGGTCGATACGTAACAAGTAAACAAAGGGATTCGCGTTGATGAAAGTACCTTTCGATTTGAACAAGAAAATGCCTACACACGTCCACGAGAACATTGCTCTACTAAATATGATGTCTTCAGACAATTTCGAAGACGAATTGAAAAGCGTTCAATTACATTTTCCATCAAACAGACGATTGCACAACGACGGCGCATGCGTGGAGGAGAGGGTGAGGACTTCCCGCGGGGACCTGCTGGTGGCCGTCCGCGGGGACCGCAGCAAGCGCGCTATCATCACCTACCATGATCTCGGACTCAACTATGCCGCCAACTTCCAGGCGTTCTTCAACTTCATCGACATGAGGGCGATATTGGATAAGTTTTGCATCTATCACGTAACAGCGCCGGGCCAGGAGGAGGGCGCCCCCACACTACCGGAAGATTACACTTATCCTAGCATGGATGCATTGGCTTCCCAAATAGATTTCATTTTGGGACATTTTGGTATACGATCTTTCATTGGTTTTGGAGTAGGAGCCGGAGCAAACATTTTAGCGCGCTACGCTATTGTTAGTCCTCAGAAAGTAGACGCGCTAGTTCTGATCAATTGTACATCCACTCAAGCCGGGTGGACTGAATGGTTATACCAGAAAATAAACACAAGGCAGTTGCGATCTAGCGGCATGACACAAGGCGCGCTGGATTACCTAATGTGGCATCACTTCGGACGCAGCACCGACGACCGCAACCATGACCTAGCACAGGTTTACAAAGAGAGTTTCTCGCACGTCAATCCAGTCAATTTAGCGATGTTTATTGACTCATATTTGCGCAGGACGGACCTGAGTATTTCGAGAGACACTCATTCTATTAAGGTGCCGGTTCTGAACGTGACGGGTGCTTTGTCTCCGCATGTTGATGACACGGTGACGTTCAATGGTCGCTTAGACCCGTCTAAGACGTCTTGGTTGAGTATCTCCGACTGTGGAATGGTTCTAGAGGAGCAGCCGAGCAAGATAGCAGAAGCGTTCAGGTTATTCCTGCAGGGCGAGGGTTACTGCAGGTAGTCGCACTGTCGACTCCCGTCAAAAGAACGCTGCGCTGCTAACTTAGAATGCACTCGATGCTTTCACGCGAGCTTTAAACACTGTTGTAGACACGTTGACAATGTAGACGAAAATAATGTTGTTCCTTGTTTTTAGATGTTTATGAAAATAAATTTATTTTGTGGCTTAATCAGGCTTTTTCTACACCTATGTAAATAATGTGATAACATTTCACGAGAACGAATAGTTGTTCATTCGACAGTCACAACTAATCACAAGCACATAACTTTGATAAAGTTTGTTTAAACATAGTGGCATTTACATAATTTATATTTTTACAAAACCATTAAAATTTCATTATTGTAATTTGAACAATTGTTTTAATTATGTTATGCGTAAAATGATTAAAGTTCTGTATATATTTTAAAGCCCAAGTGAAATGGAATTTTGAAGACCAGCTATAATAATCCAAATGAAATTAAGAGAGCGTAAAATTATGAGCCGTTTTCAATTAGTGACAAAATTTGAGGGTTGTCTTTCCTCCGTCCGTTAAATCCTAATCTTAATTGTTATAGAGTGATAGAACTTTCCTACCTTAATTTTCTTCAGTATCATAAAATTTGAAGAAGCTTAAATAAGCTGTTTTTTATGAAGTTAGTGGTGAGTTTTATTGATGGTTAAAGCATAAATGATACTGGATGGATTGTTTTTATGAAGGTAACTTTAAGTAGACAAAAGTATATTTTGTTACTAGCTGTTGGAACGGCTTAGCCCGCGTGTTTCCCGACTTGCATCCCGCTTCATCGGGTTGTGTCGAATTTTAATAATTTGTTCCGCCTTAAATATCACACAACACTTATAATCCCCAAAGGGATAGCCTGACCCTAGTCGTGCCTACCCCATCCAACCCTTGTACTTAAGTCCCATGTAGTAAGGCGATCCTATTGGCATTCCATCAACTCTAATCCAGGCGTTGATGCTACTGAGAAACTCCTGATGCTTTATATAAACCTAATAACATACTAAATAAAACATAAAATAGAGAAACAACAACAATTAGTAACAATGGTGCTTCGTACAAATCTCTCATACAAACTACTGTATTAGGTAGGATATGATTAACATGACTGCTTCGTTGTTCAAGTAGTTGCAAGCGCGACTGCTCATCACGAAGTCCTGAGTTCGATTCCCAGGTAGGCAAAAATATTATTAACAAAAGTCTCGCCCTACTACATGGGGGTTTGTAAACATAACTGGCGAAATGTGGTTTACTACCAAGTGCTCCTCGGGAAATACAGGCGTCAACATCAGCCTATAATATTCCCACTCTTGGGACACACTCCATAATCCACCTTACGATTCCAGTGTGGGTTGGTAGTTGTCACATGTGTTCGAATTTTTGGTTCTAGGACATACCCAATTACCTCACGATGTTTTCATTCACCGTTTTGAAAGCAGAGGTGATGAAATAAAAACACAAAGTAATGCTTTAGGATGGCCAATGGGTGACCAGTGCTCTACTTAGCCACAACTGCTCTCAATGCAGGCGTGATTTTATGAAATTATCATGATGCGGTGCGGATTCATATACCTACCCAGTTGCAGAATTTATGGTATGAATTGGTAAGTTAGTCTGGTTAAAGGTTTGTATGGGTTTTACGAGTTCCCTGCCAATATGGGAAAGAAAGGGACCGAGGGAAGAGAGATACATATTTTAATACCTAGACACGACAAACAGAGGCTTTAGCACAAGATTTCCGTATTTTACTTACAGGGTACTTAAAGTATTTACGGCGTTTCTTTTATGGATAATCAATCGTATGAACTACTTCAAGTACGTTGTAAATAAAAGACTGAAATATTGTGGAAAGGCTTTAGGTATAACCTAACTGTCACTATATACTGTTTGTGATAGAGGAAAAGGGGCGGCAGATCAAGAAGATGGCGCGGCGGGTACGCCTCGGATGGATAAAAAAACAAACCATCGAGATAAGCAATAGGGAAAATTCTTTGCCTGTAAGTGGTCTTTGCCGGTTATTCAGGTTAAATAAATAACCATAATGACAAAACACAATTATTTAGCATTATCCATTTGTACGTTCATTAACTTTGAAATAAACATTAAGTCTACCAATTCAGGTTCGTGAGAAAGTCTTCAATGTTACCACGGCCCTGGAACTCAAAAGGCAACCTAATGTATATAGCAGTCACTTCTGCTCCAACAAAAAAAAAGCATAGGGTGGGAGGCAAAATAACACGAATATACCTACCCACTTTTGAAACCAAACTACCCCAAAAACCTAAATCTACTTCTTCAGGACCCTTCACAATGATTCTCCACATAAAGTAAACAGCAATAACCGCGAATCTGCATAATGGAACCGAAAATAACTTCCAAATCGCGGACAAAAATAAAGGTTTAAAATAAGGAGCCCTCATGAATATCCAAGAGAATAACAATGAGATACCAACTTAATACGATATGAAATTCTATTATAAAAGGAAAGTTTGTGGGACAACCAAGTTATTCATGCAAAGCTTATAAGTTTCAGGACATACTTAGACATGGTTTTTGTCTCTCAGACAACGTCTTGTGGTAATTACTCCTTCCGGGAAACTTTGACAATTGTGTGCGGTGCTTTCGAAATGGAGGAGTTAAAATTTTGCACTGTTCAGCAAGATTGGCTTCCTTTACCCAACTAGGAATGCTTCCTATAAAATATACAGTTTGTTACAGAGCCAAAATGATTACCAAGCGCTCAAATAAAGTTGAAAAAGAAAACATCAGCGCTATTCGTTTCATCAAAAACTAGGTAAATGCTTGCCGGGTCGCTGGACTGTGACCCTGGAACGTAAAAGGCAATTGAAGAATCACTGTGGATTTTAGTCGGTACGAGTCTGACACTCCTTTCCGTCCCGCCTTGAGCTGGAAGACTCATTTGATGATTTTACCACGATTAAAAAGGCATGTGCTTGCCTGGTCGCTAGACTGTCTAAGCAGGGCGTCAATTCTGCTAATTTTATTTAATTCACATGCTATTGATATTCAATTGAGACTCAATCACGATTTCATTGCGTTTAGAACAAACTTGGTATTCTGCAAAAACTTCTATGTAAGCTCAATAGAGTCGTAATGGAATCGTAGTGTAAGTGTAATTGACTCTCAGTTGAACAGTAAGTGTTGCCAAACAAGCGTTAAATAAGAGTAGAATACCGATAAAGTCCACAATAGATTTACGATTGGAACACGATTGAAGATCAGACTAGCAAATATTCTGATAGCAGTTCAATGGAATGTCACTGGAAAACCATCGGTCTTAAATTAGTAGCAGAATACCAAATGTAGTTAAAACTGCTACTGAGATCCAATTGATATTCAATTGAGCCATTTGTAATTTAGCAGACTTGGGGCCCAGGTTACCATGACCTGGGAAAATAAAGGGCAATTGAAGGAACATGGTGCTTTTTAGTCAGTACGAGTCGGACAGTCCCTGACGTTTCAACCAAGGTAGGAGGATATTACATCCTATAAAAAAGAGCTAGGTACAAGTTCTTTATCCAATTTGCAATACCTAAACTTATTCAAAACATACGATAACCTAATTCCAATGTGCAGGCTGTTTCGTTGGAAGTTGTAGGTACAAAGGAGATTGCCCAACTGCGGTCCAAATGCTGCCCAGGAATGGCAGTACGTGCGCTGGGTAGCTGCCACTAATGTCTGTCTACATGCGAAATATTTTTAAAATCTACCCTGGGGTTTCTGATTTATTTCGATTTTTATTTGGATGACTTCATTTTTGTCCCCATGATTTTTTATCGGCCTTTACACCTGTCCAAATGCTGCCCAGGAATGTGAGTACTTGCACTGAGTTCCTGCCACTAATGTCTGTCTATATGCGTAATATTTTAAAAATCTACCCAGGGGTTCCTGATTTATTTAGATGTATATGTGGATGAGTTCATTTTTATCTGCATGTTTTTTTTTTATCGAACTTTACACCTGTCCAAATGCTGCCCAGGAATGTGAGTACTTGCACTGAGTTCCTGCTACTAATGTCTGTCTACATGCGAAATATTTTAAAAATCTACCCAGGGGTTCCTGATTTATTTAGATGTATATGTGGATGACTTCATTTTTATCTGCATGTTTTTTTTTTATCGAACTTTACACCTGTCCAAATGCTGCCCAGGAATGTGAGTACTTGCACTGGATTCCGGCCACTAACGTCTTTCTTCACTGAGGACTTCATTTTTGTCTGCATGATTTTTTGTCCAAATACTGCCCAGGAATGAGAATACTTGCGCTGGGTTCTTGTTACTAATGTCTGTCTCCTTTTTTTTCTACTTGGTAAAATCATCAAATGAGTCCTTCAGTCCGGGAGGCACTGTCAGACTTGTACTGACTAAAATCCACGGTGTCCTTCAATAGTCCTTTATGTTCCGGGGTCACGGTAATGGAATAAGTCCCGCGACCCCGGCAGGCTTTAGCCCTCTGAGAGCCCCCCGTCATCATGCTGACGCTCTTTGAGGCGCGCGTGGAACACGACGCGATAAAAAACGATAAAAAATGTAAAAAAAAACGATAAAACAACCATGGAGACAAAAATGAAGTCATCCACATAAAAATCTAAATAAATCAGGAACTCCTGGGTGGATTTTTAAAATATTTCGCATGTAGACAGACATTAGTGGCAGGAACCCAGTGCAAGTACTCCCATTTCTGGGCAGCATTTGGACAGATGTATAGTACAATAAAAATAATCATGGATGCAAAAATGAAATCTACATAAAAATCTAAATAAATCAGGAACCCCTGAGTACATTTTTAAAATATTTCATACATAGACAGACATTAGTGCCAGAAACACAGCACACGTACTTTCATTCCTGGGCAGCATTTGGACAGGTATAAGTTCGATAAAAAAAAACATGCAGATAAAAATGAAGTCATCCACATATACATCTAAATAAATCAGGAACCAGGGGTTAGATTTTTTAAATATTTCGCATGTAGACAGACATTAGTAGCAGGAACCCAGTGCAAGTACTCCCATTCCTGGGCAGCATTTGGACAGGTGTAAAGTACGATAAAAAAAAAACATGCAGATAAAAATGAACTCATCCACATATACATCTAAATAAATCAGGAACCCCTAGGTAGATTTTTAAAATATTTCGTACACAGACAGACATTAGTGGCAGGAATCCAGTGCAAGTACTCACATTCCTGGGCAGCATTTGGACAGGTGTAAAGGCCGATAAAAAAATCATGGGGACAAAATGAAGTCATCCACATAAAAATCTAAATAAATCAGAAACCCCAGGGTAGATTTTTAAAATATTTCGTACATAGACAGACATTAGTACCAGGAACCCAGAGCACGTACTCCCATTCCTGGGCAGCATTTGGACCAACTCCCATACAAAAATGGGCAATGTCCTTTTTAGTTACCAAGAAGTTCCGCCTGATGCCAATAGATGGCGCTAGCTACCTGTGTTGCAAACACATTTATCATTTGTAAGTGTACGGAAGTTACTTATTTGTTTAAAAACAAGTCTAAAATAAATTGTTTCTTATAATTTTGTCTATGATTGATTAATTGGTAATCAAACGAAAGAAAAATAAATACAAGTTTTTAATGTTTCGGATTGTAAAAAATATAATAATAAGTAAATATACTGTTTCTCTTTTAGTAGATAACATAAATTTTACTGATATTATATTTTTATGAAGTTAAGTGATTGAGAACTAGCCAAACAATCGGGCTGATTGCTGACAAGGCGGGAAGAAGTTTTCCAAATGCCACCCGACCTATCTGCATCCTTCTATCGCCTTCGTTTTCAAAGTTATATCTACCAAGGTGGATGACTTGCGCTAGGTGGACATACCTACTCCTTGGTCTCGGCAATACGTGTGAATTATAAATGACTTTCGTCTTGTCCAAATTCATGACGAGGTCAACCCGACGAGAGGTTGAATTCAGGCTGTGCAGCATCTGTTCTAACAATTCTAGTGTCTTTGTCATCATGATAAAATGAAAGTATATTTATTTTTGCAAGTAGGTTATTATTTGATGATGAAGCCGGTGTTTTGTACCTGACTATTCTGGGAAGAAACAGTCGAAACAAACAGAAGTCACAGTCCCTTTTAAAGTCCAGATATTATATTGTTTGTGTCATAGTAAGACCATGTAGGTTTTATTATGAAGATTCTATCGACAAAACGAAGGTGTGAGATGTACTCGCCGCCCTCGTTGATAGCTACCCTGTCCAGTGGAGCGTCTTGAACATGTCCTCCAACGCTTTGGTGAACACCGTGACCCCGGAACATAAAGGGCTATTGAAGGACACCGTGGATTTTAGTCAGTACAAGTCTGACAGTCCCTCCCGCCCTGTCCGGGGTGGGACGACTCATCTGATGATTTTACAACGTAAAAAATAACGCTTTGGTGAAGAGTTTTGAGGGTATCACAAAACCCCTTCCCCCTCACCCCTCTGAGGTGGATGGGTACATGATCTAATAATATATTTATTTGAAACCGAAATTCCTAATGAACAGTGATATATTCTTCGAACTATTAATGTTGTTGACGTGACAAGAATAACTAGCTCGCTCGTTAATGAACTATTCGGCTAATGACTGCCATACTTCAACTTAAAGTTAGCTCTGTGTTTAAATGCTGTAGTCATTTCTTTTGAACAAATGTTTAACTAAGAATGATGTTACTGTAATTACCGTCATTTTTATTTATTTTATTCGCAAATATAAAGTAGTTACAGTAAATTCTGTGATTTCTTACCCCGAGACAGAACTTTGAATGCCACAGTAGAATCTCGCGCTTGTAAGTATTCACTTACGATGGTAATTAATTAATCAATTGATAAAAGCAAAATTCTCGGTAGCAACATATACGAAATCAAAGAGAGAGGTGTAAATATTTTCAACTGTTAATGTTCAAAGTAGCTTTCAAAGACTTCATATCCAAAGCTTTGTATAACGGAACCGATACAAAAAACAGTCCGGATCTGTAATTAATTTTCGATTCGCGTTGAACGCTCCATTCGTGTTTTTGTTTGAGAGCATTTTTCCGTTTTTTTCCTGAACAAACGTGGACGTTGCCCACCCCGTGGGGACGAGTGGGAGGCAGGGGGAATCGGGAGCTCGGCTAGTTAAATGGACTCGCAGCGAGAGAGAGTGAGTATTTCCCCCTATTTCCCCCCCTTTTCACTGACCACTGGATGAACGGATTATGAAATATTTCATCGGAAAATAAAACTGAAAAAATATTACCGCCGGCGTCTGAGAGCGTATTCTTCAGGGAAGCTAGTTATAACTTGAAATTATCTACTCTCTGTATAACTTGATTAATACCAGCGCGAACAATGAACATTTTATACTTCTCCTGAGCATACTTTGAAACTATTTGTGTTACAAAGGTGGATTCTTTTGTTTATTTACATTAGCATATGCCTGCGGCTTCACTCGTCGTTCATTTAGTTTCTGAAAAAGTATTCAGATCGTAATGTGCTGCTATCTATTATTATCAAGTGAATTTTTTTACGGGATGAAAAGCAACCTATGTCCGTCTTTGTATACCTGAAAATATATACATGCAAAATTTCAAGTCGATCGGTACAGTGGTTTGGGCGTGAAAACTAACCTAACAAACAAACAAAATTAACTTTTTTAGTATTAGTTAGGATTGGGTGTAATTAAAAACAATGTTTGGAGATAACGAAGAACATTGTACCTAGTTTTATCTTAGTAACCTACTTTGTTCTAAAGTGCAATTTTTATCTAAAACTTACTATTTTTTTAACCTATCCTCGGGGTGAACATTATTTCTAGAGTTATAGCTGCTCGCTGGCAGCTAAACTAACATGGCGGGGCTTAAAATGGTAGAAGTTAGATTATAACACAGTTAAACCTACTTATTTATCCGAATAATAGCGTTAGGTGGAACCATTTAACATCCAGGGTAAATTGATAGAGCCGTGGGTGACCGAATGGCTGCTGTGTTGCGTGTCGCGAGTTCGATTCCCAGATGGAAAAATATTATTATGGTATAGTTTTCCAGTTCTGGTTTTTTGTGTACTTATGTAAGTTTATTTGTTTTTAATTTTAAACAAGCCCAACATACAAGAGAAACTCATATTCTACATAATAAATTTATTTAAAAAGGGGAAGGTGGATTTTTAGGAAGAGGTTCCTTGGCCCTGGAATTTACAGGGTTATTGGAAGAACAGGGTAGGTTCTAGTCAGTAAGCGTCTGTCAATCTTCCTTCTAGAGAAAACCATCACATGAGTATTCCATCCCTGGAGCTTACGAGGCCGACTACGCCGTAGCTGGATAAGGTAGGATTCAGACCAACCGGCTCGCAGGCTCGGGCCGGGCGGCATTTTACTATGCGGTAAATAACATTGAAATATATCAACAGTAATTACGGAGGGGTTCTTGCACAAGATAAAAATGTTGTTAAAAAAAACTCAAAGATTGTAAATAATGCATTAATTATACTTAATTTAAACTCTCTAAACTCTGTTTCAAACTTGCAAGAAATAAAAGGCTTTTTATTTTATTTTATTTATTTTATAATTACAGTTCATATTTGCATGCAACTTACGCGTAGACACATCGTGACGCGTCGCGGGATGCCGACGGAGGTAACTACTGAATCATACCTAAGATGTGTATTACATCTTAGATCAAATGAAATATGGCCATGAACTTTATTGTCATCGGCAACCCATGGCGAAAGTATTTCTATTACCTACCTTCCTTCCTTTATAAAATTATTAGTATAGCCAAGGTTTGACGATAACAAGATGAAAGTCAAAACTACTACAGAATTTTGCTACGATGAGTAGAAATTATTGTCATAGTGACGTCACACGCGATTTGATTTTGTTCGGGAATTGTTGGCGTGTTTTCGGTACGGGGTTCAAAAAATGATTTTGTCATAAATATAACTTTACTAGCGACCCGCCCCGCTTCGCACGGCAATCTTTACTACCTTATGCATGTTGAATGCAATTAGTCCTTCCCTTTGTATCACTATATCTATTAAAAAAACGCATCAAAATCCGTTGCGTAGTTTTAAAGATTTAAGCATACATAGGGACTTTGCTTCATTCTATGTAGTGATGATAAGAGCAAAAATAAAAAGAAATCAGTTTGTTATTAATTAAACACAAAAACGACTCAGTCAATGATCCAATTTTAAAAGCCTTTGTTCGTAGGTGCAGCTTTTACGATTGCAACAACCAATACGCTTCCTGGTATTGCCGTCACTATGTTGTTCCCACAAATTGTTTTATTCCCATATTGTATACAAAAACAATCCGGTATTTAATGCGCGCATTGAAAGCATAAGCTGCTTATCTGCTCACAGCAGATTTAAAAAAGTGAATTAAATGCGATGGATTTCGAAACTGATAAACTGCGAGTAAGAGATAAAAAGTATGTATGTGCTGTATGGATATGTTAATTGGTTAAACATTTCTTTTTAACCCCCGACGGAAAAAGAGGGGTGTTATAAGTTTGACGTGTCTGTCTGTCGGTCTGTCTGTCTGTCTGTCTGTGGCATCATAGAACCTTCAAAAGCCCTTAACGTTCCAGGGGTCACGGTGGTTCGTTTGTCCCGTGACCCCGACAGACTATGACCCTGTAAGGGGGCCCCGTCATTTTGCTGACAGCTCTTTAAGGCGCGCGTGGAAACGACGCGCCATCGACCAAGGCATGGTGCATGGTCGGACATTGAGTCGCCCAATACATCGAATGCCAGCGGAACCGCTCCTGGCTTGGATTCCTATATTACAGACGTCCATCGTCTGCACACATTAACCTATCCTTATGTGTCAGCTTTTCCCAAACGAAAATGAACCTTCTTGAATTGTGATGGAGTTGAATTTATGTATGAACTCAACCAATCGCAGCCCAGTGCTGAACGTAGGCTTCTCCCAGGCTGTGCTACATCAGCCAATTCTATGCCTTCCGCATCCAGTCCCTGCTACCGTCTTAAGGTCGTCGTCGGTCTACCTAGCTGAGGGCGTCCCACATTACGCTTGCCGAAACGCAGTCTTCTCCACTCCAGGACTTGTCTGCTCCATGTCCACCGGCCATCGGTCCTTGGACACTGCTCTATTTCGGTCACTTCGGTTGTTTGCCGGATAACTTCATTCCTAATTTTATCCTTTCAAGAAACTCCAAGCGTAGCTCGCTCCATATCTTATCAGTCAACTTACTTTGATGTACTATGTTATCCTATTATATTCGTACTTGTCAAAGGAATCTGGCCACAATATCAAATGCACCGTATCTTCTAAGTCGGGAGGTAATATTGAAAGAGGACGCCGGGATTCCGGGCCGGGACCGCGTTCCCGGAATGTCTCATATTGGAATCTGTCCGGGACTCGGATGTTACAATGTTGCGTTTTTCCAGAGCGCCTTTGTCTAATAATATTAAAATCTTGATCAAATAACTCTGTTAAACTCTTTTGTGAAAAATGTGGAGAATTTAATAAATAATGTTGATCAAGTATTATGTAATGAATGTCTCAAATCTAAGACAAAATATTAGTGTTATTTGATAATTTTTAATTTACCAGTAGGTACTTAATCTGTCATGATGTATATAATATATATTTTACTTAATTCTTTGTGTTTCTATTTTGTAAAAGATTTTAAGATTTTTAAGGTTGTATATTTTATAGTCCTCTATAAGTGAAAGAGTGCCCCCACGTATTACTTAAACTTGTCCATTATTATTTTGAATTGTGTAAATATTTTGTTGGAGAGATCCATTATAAAGAAATAATATATCCCGAATGCTTTTAATATAAAGCGAGGGAGAAATTGTAAAACACAGTAATTGTACAAATTAATTAATTGTACCTCCCCACAATCACAGTAATAAAACACGCTGCATTCATTCCGGTATCCTATAATTGGTTTTCAATAAAACAACTGACCGCGATAAATAGATATATTTTACATTAAACAGATTCTCACATATAGATACTTAAATACTTCGTTATTTACACAATACAATTATATTGTCATAAAAACATTTAATAAAAATTGACTAGAGTTTGTAATTTATCTACAAAATGTATTTACAAATTTAAGCTCCGAATTAACATAGATATTACACATCAGTCTGACTATGTTTAAGTATTTACAGTATTATGTTCTATTATTGTGATGATTCCCAATGGCCACTACAACTTACAATTAAATTGTCTTCACTGATCCGGTTCGAAGGACCATGTATAAAATTTTCTAGTAAAACAGCCGTTATCATATTTATCAATTTTAAGCTACACATTTTATTGACTGAAAGAATTATTTTTTTAAATCGTGCCACTGTCCACCCATAGTGGATATTGGGAATCCACGTATCTTTGACGTAGTTAGCTAGCTACTGTTAACAGCTAAAACGAGGTGTGTATTCAGTAGGGGCCAACTATGTTCGTAATTAGGCAATATAATCGGAGCAAGCAAAACATTATTGTGGTGACCAGGATTGTGTTTGCACTTCGGGGAATTGTGTCAACTTGTGTCTAGTTATTAGGTATAGTTGGCCTTGTGGTAATAACGGGTCATAATATGATGATGGGGATGTCATTAAGCCGATTTTGGCCTAAACGTCTGCATTCGATGGGTTTTAAGAGTGGTTTTTCCTTGCTTTGGTGTGTAGTCGCATAAACAGGTCAAATACTGGCTTGTTAAATCCCCTAATGTTATAATTGCGAAAGTATGTTTGTATGTTACTTTTTCACATCGAAACGACTGAACCGATTTTGTTTTAGCACTGAGGTAGGGTCCCATACTCCAGACATTATTATAAGTATGTAGTAAAAGAGTAAAGATGCCGAAAAAACCTAGAAAATAAATTAAAACGCGGTCTTTAACATTTTTGACGCAATTATCGCTTCCGAGTAAAATTAGAAACGGCATAAAGCTGTGGATTTCTTAATGAGTGCGCGACCAATTTATTTAGTGAAAAGGTGGAAATGAGAACGTAGAAATAAGTTGGGAAGGAAACCAGCTTAATTTACGAACGAATCCCTAATGAATACACAAATCTCGAAGAATCTTATCGAATAAGAACGACGAATTATTAACCATTGGTATACATATGTTATATGAACTGTTTATTTATATTAAGAAGGTTAACAAACATTTGATAGTATGCTTATTCATATAAGTAAAATTATTCCAGTATTATATTTAATATGTAGTTAAGTTAAGGGTCAGTTTACATCGAGATGCGACGCGACGCGGCGATATTGGAAAGTAGTATCTTTTCAATAGCAAGTACAGGTGGCCTACCATTACATCATAAAGCGTGAATAGTTACGCTCAGGGAACGAGATGGCGGTAGACGACTTGTATAGCTCTGTCTCTTTCTCACAGTTTAGACTGCATTGCGTTAAGAGCTCGTGGTAAGGCCCCAGTTAGATTTTGGACTTATTCGTCAACTCGCCCGCAATTATCTCGCCTGCTCGGGCGAGTTGGCACCTTCCGATTTTACCTATTTTTGTTGTCGTCAACTCGCAACTAAGCGAAAATCTGACGTATTTACAGTCGTCTACAGAAGTGTTTCTATAAATTTAACTTTTAATTTAATTAAACCTTCTTCACACTTTTATGACACTAAACGTATAAAGTAGGTTAATTGAGGGCCAGTGGGTCGTCTTAGGGGCGGAGTTGTTTTGAGATCATTAATAAAATATAAGCACAAAGGCTTATGTAATAATGATTTTTCTCATAAGTTAGAATTCAATATGAAATCTAATCAGAAAGTACCAGGAGAACAGGATCATTAAGAAGGTTTTGGTGCCGAAATTAAACGAGGAATTAGAACAAAAAGTACTAGGAGAACAGAATCATGCTGAAGGTTTTCATGCCGCACAACGAACGGTCTTCAAAACTAAAAATTTCTTTTGGCGAATGCTCAATACCCAAAAATGTACTAGGACTGCATAAAATCAAGGTGGTATTTTTCATTTTAACAGTTCTGTCTCAACATACAAGTTTTGGGCAAAATCTATTTATCACAAAAGTACTAGGCTTGCTCTAAAACAGGGTTTCTTAAACTTTTTGCCGTCACGGACCACCTTCACAATATAAATAATTTCACGGACCCCTGTCAAAGAATATTTTGAACAGATCAGACTATCAGAGCCAAACATGAAACAAACCCTGCCCTAGAAGTTCAGTCTTTTTTCAATTAATTCATGTTTTGAGATAACACGACGATAGGTTAAGGGTTAGCTGACCTACTGCGTACCCCTAGTGCACATGCTACGGACCCCCAGGGGGTCCGTGGATCCCACTTTAAGAAACCCTGCTCTAAAAGGTGGTAAGTATTTAAATCATTAAATAAAGGTACTTCATAGTATACAGGTATTTTACACTGTTTTTACAAAAATACAATTAATATAAAATACCAGATAGTTGACAAGGTGTCTTTGCCCCACGCTTGGGATTTCTCCTATATTGTGGGTACGTTTTTAAATATTCAAACTCAAATCATAAAGCGCCTCATACTATAAAGTAGGTTTCTATATTAATTTATTATAACACTTTTATAGATGACTGTAGCATTTTTCGGTCAGTTGCGAGTTGACGACAACAAAAATAGGTAAAGTCGGAAGGTGCTAACTCGCCCGAGCGAGCGAGTTAATTGCAGGCGAGTTGACGAATAAGTCATTTTTGTTGTCGTCAACTCGCAACTAAGCGAAAATCTGACGTATTTACAGTCGTCTACAGAAGTGTTTCTATAAATTTAACTTTTAATTTAATTAAACCTTCTTCACACTTTTATGACACTAAACGTATAAAGTAGGTTAATTGAGGGCCAGTGGGTCGTCTTAGGGGCGGAGTTGTTTTGAGATCATTAATAAAATATAAGCACAAAGGCTTATGTAATAATGATTTTTCTCATAAGTTAGAATTCAATATGAAATCTAATCAGAAAGTACCAGGAGAACAGGATCATTAAGAAGGTTTTGGTGCCGAAATTAAACGAGGAATTAGAACAAAAAGTACTAGGAGAACAGAATCATGCTGAAGGTTTTCATGCCGCACAACGAACGGTCTTCAAAACTAAAAATTTCTTTTGGCGAATACTCAATACCCAAAAATGTACTAGGACTGCATAAAATCAAGGTGGTATTTTTCATTTTAACAGTTCTGTCTCAACATACAAGTTTTGGGCAAAATCTATTTATCACAAAAGTACTAGGCTTGCTCTAAAACAGGGTTTCTTAAACTTTTTGCCGTCACGGACCACCTTCACAATATAAATAATTTCACGGACCCCTGTCAAAGAATATTTTGAACAGATCAGACTATCAGAGCCAAACATGAAACAAACCCTGCCCTAGAAGTTCAGTCTTTTTTCAATTAATTCATGTTTTGAGATAACACGACGATAGGTTAAGGGTTAGCTGACCTACTGCGTACCCCTAGTGCACATGCTACGGACCCCCAGGGGGTCCGTGGACCCCACTTTAAGAAACCCTGCTCTAAAAGGTGGTAAGTATTTAAATCATTAAATAAAGGTACTTCATAGTATACAGGTATTTTACACTGTTTTTACAAAAATACAATTAATATAAAATACCAGATAGTTGACAAGGTGTCTTTGCCCCACGCTTGGGATTTCTCCTATATTGTGGGTACGTTTTTAAATATTCAAACTCAAATCATAAAGCGCCTCATACTATAAAGTAGGTTTCTATATTAATTTATTATAACACTTTTATAGATGACTGTAGCATTTTTCGGTCAGTTGCGAGTTGACGACAACAAAAATAGGTAAAATCGGAAGGTGCTAACTCGCCCGAGCGAGCGAGTTAATTGCAGGCGAGTTGACGAATAAGTCAGATTTTGAGTCGCTCTGTTTTAATGAGCGCGCAGCGTCGCGTCGTCGCGGTGTGAATTGACCCTAATGCGAATCGGCAGCATGTGAGCCGACAAACTTAGACTTATTTAGTATTAGTATTATAATCAATCATTCCTCAGCCCGACATACGAAGCTAATATTGAAATAAAAACATTGAGAAAGTTTCGCAGGTCGTAAATAAAAAAGTTATAATTCCAAACAGGCCAATTCCGAGTTTTATTGCGTGTAAACTAGGTGAAATAAATCCCAAACCTTTTATGCGAATGTGTAAAAGTTTGAAAACATTCCGTTAACATCGTAAATAATGATGCTAATTTCACCCTGTTAAGTTTTAAATTAAATTAACAAAATTCCACTTTTTGGAGTACGAATAATGATAAATATTGCGATGAATTGAGCTCAGATATTTTACTAAGCATACATTTTTTATATTGATTCGTACAATTTCAGGGCAGGATCACATCGGTCGCAACTAACGCGCGTTTTGCTTAAGGCGATCCCTCACCGCGAGCATTCCCCTGTAATGTAACGTTACAGATTCGATTTCATCAGTGACGAAAGACAATCGAGCATCACAATGCGGACCTTCTATCAAATCTATACTAAATGTACGCGAATGCTCATCAGTCAGGGAGGTAGTACAGTGTAATGTTATGCTCAAAGTCGTATTTATTATCGTTATTGTTACATTACACGCGAATGCTCCCGGTGATCCCGAACGCCTTTACGTGTTGTAAGACTCTAGAGTTTTTGATTGTCAAAGCGCGGGTTTGTAATCGCTCAATGTGAACTTGCTCTTAATAAAAAGGGTCTAATCACATTACACTTAAGGGTCATATTTCGTGGATCTGTCTGATTCAGATTAAAAGTATCCGAGAAGCTCTTTGATTACATCTCATTCTAATGACATGACAATTTTAGGTGACAAAGATACAAAGAAATCCTGATCTGTGTGTGCAAATATGTTTTCACCGTAACTCTACAATAAAAACATACTCTATACGAGTTTTCTTTCAAAAAAATATACTAGAAACACTTACATTCCCATAGTAGAATTAGACATAGCCAGTTACAAAACACATCAAGTACAAAACCATTCGTTGTAAAATTAGGCTTACAAATCGATGATATTAGTTGAGGCAGTGTTTATTATTGAAGTTTGGCACATTCTTGGGGCTTGAATTGTAATGTGTGACATAGTATTCAAGACAGGCAATTTCTAAGATTTTCTTATGTTTGAATGGGAAAGTTAAGAAAAATAACTGGTATTCGGGAGTGAATTCATTATAAATGATCCATAGAAGCTGATTAGAACGGGGAGGTTTAATGCTACAAGGGTCTTTTTGAAATACTGTACATAAGGTTAAAATTACCTAAAAGTTTTGTAAATAAAAAATCAAAATGGCGGTCGAGTTTCTAGTTTGGCCATGAACAAAGTATTCTATAGAGAACTTATTCATGTTTTAATTGCGATGTTATCACGATACAGATGTAAAGGCCTACAGTATACCTATGTATCGATGAGGCGTACGATATGGTTGCTATGGCCGAGCCCGGCAGCCTTGCGGGCGCGCTAGCTGTGTTCATGATGCGTGCGGGGTGACAGCGATCCAGGACCGGACTCCGCACTGGAATCGCCCTGCGTACACTTCGGACAATCCGCCGCCGCTTCCGCAACCGCCTCCGCTCCCGCTCCCGCCTCCGCTACTTCCTGCGCCGAGCATGCTTGCTGAGAGCGCGGCTTTGGCTGCAGATAGAATATCTAGTCATGGGCTGAGCATGAGCGGGATAAGTCAGTGTCTGATGTTGATAAGTTCTAAACTTACTGCCTAAGTCCGGTCAGAAAGCAGGAGGAATTATACATTGTCCTATTATTACCTATCTCCATCACTCTCGCGTAAATATAATGAGTCTCGTTTGCACATATGCATACACATATGCTGTATGAATGTTAATTCAACATCTCATTGCTGGGAAAATGTATGTCTCGTTATGTTCCATTCTTGTTTAAAAAATAAAGTATTTTTTAACGTGTTTGTATTCCCGTTTCTTCGATCATGGGCTAAAAAAATATCAATTACGTCTAGAATATTTAGTCGTCACTAATCGAACAGAATTGTGTGACGGGGCACAGCTAATACCTACATAAACCTGCAAGCTGCTAGCATTTGTGAATCTAAAGTCATTTTCGCCTAATTTGAATTTTCAATAGCCTAAATAAATCTTAATCGTGCACAATTTGAATATAGTTTTTGACAAAAGTGACGTTATGATCAGTACCGTGATGTGCCAGCGGCACGCAGTAGGAGGTGGGCGCGCAGTGGCGCGGGCGCACCTTCTCGTAGCGACTCAGCTGCTGCAGCTCGCACTCCGAGTGGTGCTTCTCCACTGTTACACATACCATACTATTCAACAAACAATATTAATACACTGTCATTTTGTTGTCATCTACATCACACTCATGATGAACACACACACACACATTGATGAGTTGAAGCGCGATCTGGAAAAGATGGCTTGATGATTATTATTCGCTCACAATGGAATAAGATTTAAACGTACAACACCAACTAAATGTACCGTAACCTTACTTTTAGGTACACCTCTGTCATAGTCTTCAGGGGTTATAAGCGTGTTTTGTGATGAATATAATTTTCGCCCCATCCCTGCTCTTTACGGTGCCACCTATTGTGTCCCAAACTACCGTATAATCTGTTGGGTGGTTTCTAAAAAATCGATACATGATTTTAGTATGTTATAGGTTATTACGGCACGTCCCGATTTAACAGGAGTTCAATTTAAGAGCGAATTAGCACTAGCACAATTATCCAATCCGAAACGATTATATATCTTACAAGTTAGAACCGAATACACATAAATTAGTTAGGTGACTTCGGAGTTTAGCATGTACTTATGAACATTGTCAATTAGTCTCACGTGAATTTATTTGTTAAGAATACATCCTTCTAGAAGTATAATATCTTTGTCACCCACCCAAATGTATTCGAGATGATACTTTGGCTCTGAAAACGAAATACTTTTCTGTATTTTCATTGTTTCTGTTCTGACCTTCGAGTCCCATTTGAAACACTCGCCCTGTATATTTAATGGAGAAAAAATATTAGAGAGTACCAGTGTATTTACTCAAAGGTCTTTGTGAGTGTTTTATGTGCCACAGGGTTTTACGAATTCTTTCCTTTGTAAATACAAATATTTTGTTTATAGAGAGTAAGCCCGTGAAACATCATACTGGAAAGGGCTTTTTCTTTTATTTAAAGATAGGCTTGTATTTCAGCGCTATCTTGCCTGATGGTAAGCGAAAATGTAATTGAATAGGCAGGGGAATCTGGATTTAAAGAGAAGCAAGAACCTTAATGTTATAGCCATCAGGACAGACGATTTATTACTATTTGTTACCAATAGCACATATGTATAGCAAATGGCGCTCCTCTTGCTAAGTGGTCAAATACATACATATTATCACATCCAATAGAATGACCATTGGTTAAATCTCTGTGAGTGTCAAAACCAAAAACGTGGAGCACATTATGTCTACAATTAACGCGTCCGTACCATACAAACTATATTGAAACCGTACTACGAGTAAGTGTTGTGATGGAAGATAAAGACAAAAAAAAAAAAAAAAATTGGATTCCTATTGCCAACATTTGTTGTCATCGTAATAGCGACCAGTTGAAGCAGCACATTTACTGTACTTGTTTACAGATTTCGATTTCACTAAACAACAACGACTCTAGCGCTACTTCTACTGATGAAATGAATAGTTTATTTTTTAATCTCACCATCAGCTCTTTCCCTGTGTCGTTGCGGGTGCTTCCTGCAGGGTCGGTGCGGCGGTGCGTCATTGTCGCGGTGTCCGAAGGTGCGGAACTGCAGCGTGTGGTCTAGCGTTGCTGCCGCTGCGGCCGCCGCAGCCGCTTCGCCGCCGACAGCGAATGTTGCGTACGGACTTATCTCGTACACATCTTATTTGGACATTTTTATTTTCATTATTATTTAAGGTCATCGTCAGTAAAGATACTTTGCAGTTGCGGTCATAACTAGGAAGTATAGTTGAATGAACACCTAAAACATAGCTCGTTTGCTACGCTCTGTACCAAGGGGTGAAATTCTAAAAGTACAATATTGCAATATATTGTACAGTTTAGAGTTAGTGAAAATAGGGACTAGGTAAGCTACAAAGCCTAATAATTTTGTTTGTAATAGTAACAAAAGTATTTGATTAATTACGCTCCGTTATCCATGCTCTCCACATTAAAATTTAATGAATATAAAGTTACTTCTGATTAAAATTACCAACTTTTCCGACTGTCAAAATCAATTTCACATTTAATATTGCAAGGAGTATTATTACCTACTGAGTGTTATTTTGATCGCAAATTGATAAATTCGAAATTCAGACAAAGTACAAAATGCAAAACAAAGCGAGGGAAACAAAGGAAATGTTAAACGGATTATCTTTAATGGCTTTCTATTTTTTCATTCCTTAAGCAAATGTAGGCTTTAATGGTTCGACGGTAAGTGAGTAAAAGAAATGGATTAGAACTGTTTTGTTTTTTATTTGACTGTGAAGACAGGAGGATATCTAAAACATTTTAAAGATAGCTTGGGGTCACTCGAATGACTTCTAATGAAAGAGTGAGTACTAAGAAAGTTATAAGAAGAAGAATAAGCTTTATTTGCGGTCAATCATTAAATCGTCGAAACCAAATAAAGAATAATGACAAGAGGATTATCATGACTGAAAGTTACGACTGCAAGTCGAAATTGATCACAATTGCGAAGAGTATAAAGTACAGGCTTAGAATAAAATTTCTTGCCCAAACCGAAAGAATGTACAATAAATAAAGCACAATTTATTTACAATCTAAGCCATAAAAAACTTTCGAAATATTTGACACCAACCAAGTCAGGGTTAACATTTATAAGGGAGTCAACTATTTACTCGTAGAGATTTTTGCAGTAAAAATACAGGTTGCTTTTTATTCATTTTTAAAGTCACCATTCACTCTCTGTGGTGGCGGAAACTCTAATCAAATTCATTCGTTAACTGTCACTTTAAAATTACGGGGAAGCATGTATCCAAAAGTGGACATCTTACGGCTGAAATGATGATGATAAAATGGTAGAAAAAATGCATGACGTCACAATATGGCGCCGCCATATTTTTTTTATTGTAGTCGCTTTAGGGATACAAGTTTAAGTACATAAAGTCTATTTTCACTTACCAGAAGCAGGTGACAGTTTGTCATGCTTATAGTCATGTTGGCAATTTCTGATGTTCTGCTGTTCGGGGCAGACTGACTTGTCGGTGCTGGCTACCGAGTGGCTACAGCGACGGGTCTCTTCATCTGCAGTGGTTCCACATGGCCAGAGCGTACTAGGAAGAAGACAATGACATGATTAAAAATAGACACGGTTAGTGGAACAATCAAACTAAAATTAAATAGTAATAATGACTCATATAATTCTATTTGACTGAAAAATAATAACTAGTTCTTCAGGTAGATTATCAAAACATGTTTTTTCTTTTTTTTACACAAACCACAGTTGACAGAGATACGACGGTTTTAAAATCGGCAATACGTCACAACTTAGTACATTATTTTGTACATTTTTGGCGTCACGAACCTCTTCTCTTGAGTTTTCTTGCGTTATATTTGTTAAAATTATTGTTTTAGCAAAAGAAAAGATACCTGACCATTATTTTAGAAAACGCTAAATGAGAGTCTAATTGGATTTGCAATTTATTGATGCTATCAAATTGCCTCTTAGCTTCAGAAACATTAAGATCACAGTTAATCAATGAATTATTACTATTCGACACGATCGCATTTAAATGTAAGTAGGGTATATAATGTTCACAAGAAATAACTAAAATTATTTTAGAAGTTCGTGCCTATAGTCCAAACCGAAGACTTGAATTGTAAGTAGGTCACATTGAGTGATTTATTCAGACATCGTGTACCCAATACGTCTACATTTATCTTATTTATTATTATGTATTTATACAGGTTTCCTTGAGAAATGGGGATTCCAATACAGCCGTTACTTACAATATTGTAAATAGGTATCGAGTCTTTTCAATTATTTCGACAAAACAAAGGAAAAGGAGGCCGTTACTGTTTTTTCTTTAAATGTCTGTATTTTTTGTCACCCTTTTTTGTTAGAAAGACGTTTGCGTAGGTGGTATCCAGTTCTTTATATATGAAAGAAAAATTGTCAGTTTGAGAAGTAAACTGTTATTTAATGAAATCTTCAGAAGGAAAGAAGTAGACGATTACATGTAGACGATTATGAGTTCTACAATGAGCAGTGGTGGCCCAGTGGTATCGGCCCCGACTTACGAGTTGTAGGTCGTGAGTTCGAACCCAGCCTGGTGCATATCTTTGTGCAATGTCATGTTTATGTATGGAATGTCAGAAGAAAACAAACTTTCAGCTTCAAGTTAAGAAATGTAATGTCAGTTTTATGTGTGGAATGTCATAAGAAAACAAACTTTAATCTTCAAGTTACCAAAATGTAATGTCATGTTTATGTGTGCAATGTCATAAGAAAACAAACTTTGATCTTCAAGTTAGCAAAATGTAATGTCATGTTTATGTGTGGAATGACATAAGAAAACAAACTTTGATCTTCAAGTTACCAAAATGTAATGTCATGTTTATGTGTGGAATGTCATAAGAAAACAAACTTTGATCTTCAAGTTACCAAAATGTAATGTCATGTTTATGTGTGGAATGTCATAAGAAAACAAACTTTGATCTTCATGTTACCAAAATGTAATGTCATGTTTATGTGTGGAATGTCATAAGAAAACAAACTTTGATCTTCAAGTTACCAAAATGTAATGTCATGTTTATGTGTGGAATGTCATAAGAAAACAAACTTTGAGCTTCAAGTTACCAAAATGTAATGTCACTTTTATGTGTGGAATGTCAGAAGAATACAAACTTTGAGCTTCAAGTTAAGAAATGTAATGTCAGTTTTATGTGTGGAATGTCATAAGAAAACAAATTTTGATCTTCAAGTTACCAAAATGTAATGTCATGTTTATGTGTGGAATGTCATAAGAAAACAAATTTTGATCTTCAAGTTACCAAAATGTAATGTCATGTTTATGTGTGGAATGTCATAAGAAAACAAACTTTGATCTTCAAGTTACCAAAATGTAATGTCACTTTTATGTGTGGAATGTCAGAAGAATACAAACTTTGAGCTTCAGGTAAAGAAATGTAATGTCAGTTTTATGTGTGGAATGTCATAAGAAAACAAATTTTGATCTTCAAGTTACCAAAATTTAATGTCATGTTTATGTGTGGAATGTCATAAGAAAACAAACTTTGATCTTCAAGTTACCAAAATGTAATGTCATGTTTATGTGTGGAATGTCATAAGAAAACAAACTTTGATCTTCAAGTTACCAAAATGTAATGTCATGTTTATGTGTGGAATGTCATAAGAAAACAAACTTTAAGCTTCAAGTTAAGAAATTTAATGTCGTGATCATGTGTAGAATGTCATAAGAAAACAAACTTTGATCTTCAAGTTAGAAATTTAATTTCATGTTTATGTGTGGAATATCATAAGAAAACAAACTTTGAGCTTCAAGTTGAAAATGTAATTTTATGTTTATGCGTGGAATGTCATAAGAAAACAAACTTTGAGCTTCAAGTTAAGATAAGTAATGTCGTGTTCATGTGCAGAATGTCATAAGAAAACAAACTTTAAGCTTTAAGTTAAGAAATGTAATGTCGTGATCATGTGTATAATGTCATAAGAAAACAAACTTTGATCTTCAAGTTAGAAATTTAATTTCATGTTTATGTGTGGAATGTCATATGAAAACGAACTTTGAGCCTCAAGTTGAAAATGTAATTTTATGTTTATGCGTGGAATGTCATAAGAAAACAAACTTTGATCTTCAAGTTACCAAATGTGTGGAATGTCTTAAGAAAACAAACTTTAAGCTTCAAGTTAAGAAATGTAATGTCGTGATCATGTGTAGAATGTCATAAGAAAACAAACTTTGATCTTCAAGTTAGAAATTTAATTTCATGTTTATGTGTGGAATGTCATATGAAAACGAACTTTGAGCCTCAAGTTGAAAATGTAATTTTATGTTTATGCGTGGAATGTCATAAGAAAACAAACTTTGATCTTCAAGTTACCAAATGTGTGGAATGTCTTAAGAAAACAAACTTTAAGCTTCAAGTTAAGAAATGTAATGTCGTGATCATGTGTAGAATGTCATAAGAAAACAAACTTTGATCTTCAAGTTAGAAATTTAATTTCATGTTTATGTGTGGAATGTCACATGAAAACGAACTTTGAGCTTCAAGTTAGAAATTTAATTTCATGTTTATGTGTGGAATTTAACAAGAAAAGGAACTTTGTCCCTCAAGTTACTGGAACGTGACAGTGCCTACCTACTTATCACAGCCATAAACATAGTATAATTTAGGTATTCGAAAGTCACGAAAATTAGATTCTGCTGTGTAACTTTAAGGTTTATTTTCGATTTTACATCAATAAGAAACCTTAAATATTGATAACAAATACTAAGAAAAACCTTCAAATACCTTTGGAACGTTTTAACTTTGAACTTATTTTTTTTTATTTATAGATCAAAGTCAATCAAAGGCTGAAACTGGCAATATTTTCTTCGTTCATAAATAAATTCCTGCCGCAGAAAAACCTGTAAAAACTGACAGGTGAGGAATATCGTAAAGGTTTGATCGGAAACGTAATGGTCATGACGTCAATATATTTGATGTACGCATCGGCAATATGGAGCCCCTCCCAGCCCCTCGTAACCCCCTTGACCTTAGGAATCCAATTTCAGGCGCGCGATTTTCACGCGAACTACCTGCGGCGACGAAATATTGTATTACCAAACATGTGATTGCTTGATTTCATGTTTCTGTAATAATATGATGTACCACAAGAAAATTGGAATGTTGCTATATACTTTTCCATTCCTTCTCATGTGTTAAAAATGTTTCTACCATGTTACCATGTTTGGGAATTTAGGTGGTCAAAGTCAGGGTCGTTTATCAGCCTTACATTGTTGTGAAGATACCACATGGGTGTGACCATTATGCTGTAACTATCTAACACGTCAAAGCTATAACTTATTTATATATTTATGTACAAAAAGTACAGGAAATTTCATTAAGATAAAAGAGCACAAGGCACTGTAACGGTAACTTGTTAATTTTAAAAATATTATAGTTATAATTTGTTTATTCCTATATGACTATGTCAGTCACCAGAGGGCACACCAGCGATTCTCTCAAAGGGCAGACCCAAGTATATGGGATTATATATATTTAGGGGAGATCACAGCTTCACCCACTACCTCTACACTATAGTCGTGGCATAGTACCTTCGTTCGACTATCTTAAAAAGTCACTGTAGTCCTGGCTTGTGAATAACCCGATAAGAGCATAACATTGAGATAAAGAGCCTGATAGTTCTTTCCGCTCCACCTAGGGCGCGAGGACTTTGTTGTATAAGTATGTGTGCGTGTCTGTATCCATATAGTTAGGTAAGTCAGTAGCGAATAAAGGGTAAATTCAGTCACTGCTCGTTTCACTTTCCTCCGTTACTCCCATTATACTTAACATTTTTCATAATTTTATTATATAAAAAAACTAAAATATAAACTTACCTTCGTTTGGCAAGCAACACAAGCAGCAGAGCCGTGACAGCAAGCGCGGCGAGCGCAGCGAATGCCAGAGATACAGCGCCGAGCACTCGCTCCGTGTCAGCGTTGCCGGTCGTTGTTGTTATCTGACCTCCTTCAGATTGGAAGGCCACAGGGCGACGTAGACGCTCTGTTTGTGAAAATGAAAAAGGAACAATAATATTATCGGGTCTTTAATATGGCAAGTATTAGTCAAGAATGAATGCTTCAAAAAACAAAAAGACTTGTGCAAGACGCATGCCGTAACAGAAAAAGAAGTTTTCAACACATTTGCTCGTAAAATGCATTTACAAAGCCTGTATACAGTGTTCGAAAGTTAAAAATTACGGACCATACAACGCAGCGTGCGGTAAAATAGGTACTCTCACCTAAGTACCTATTTTACCGCACGCCCCCTTGTAGAGCAGCGTGCGTTTTCTTTACGGTTTTTTTTTAATTTCCAAAAAAAAAAAAAAGAATTCCACCAAAGAGTTTCACATTATGAAAATAAACAACCTGACTGATCGAACCTCCTTGGAAGAGCTTTTGCTCAATTCGTTGTCTCACTTTAATACTAAAGAGTAAATGAGATGAAAGATGTAGTTCTAATTTTCACCACGTGCATGTGGCGCCATTTTCAAAGTCGCGCCATTTTCATATTAGGAACTTCAAAAATTGTTGCGACTAATCTGAGTTCAAGGGAGCAATCTGATATTAATATGGATAAATGTGTTGAAAAACATTGTATGACACACGTGCAGAAATTGGTATTTACAAACTCGTGACTACGGTACGCCCTCGGGCGCCTTCGGCGCCTCGGGCGTACGTTGTCTACTCGTTTGTAAAAACCAACTTTCCGCACTAGTATCATAAATAACTATTAACGTACTGAACTCAAAATGAGGTGTGGTATCATCTTGCCATCACTTTTTGGGCCGACCTCAAAGACTTCGTCCGTCTGCAGACATCAACTGCATACATATTTTTTCCCAGCGGCAGTTATGCATGCCACTTACGTGATTCGCATAAGGCGCACATTCCCATTTAAACAAACTATCTTTACTATTGTTAAATCCTATATAGCAGCTACTGATATAATCATGGCTTTTTCAGGGATCCATATAATGAATAACTTTACATAGATCCTTCTCATACCCTTACACGGATATCACGGTAGACCAAACTTCCAAGCAATTCCAAGGCATTGTGTTTCCTCTGCGGCCATAACTTACGACGGTAATAACATAAAAGATCGCTAATAGTAAACAAGTCGTGATAGATGGCGGGGTCTTTGAGAAACCTGCGTAGCTTCCAAGGTGACTTGTACAAATGAAAATCATGCCTATTGAAATGTTTTTCCAAGAAATGTGTGGGAAGACACATAAAAACACAAAATTAAACTGTTTATGGACTGTTAAATTATGGCTATAAAAAGATCTTTAACTGTTTTGTGGATATAATAGGTGATTTGAGTTTTTACGTCTATTTTTAGCACAATTGCTTAGTTTAAAGATGATTCTATTTTAGGACCTATTTGCTTTTAAAGCCCTTTAAGTTTCTTTGTGGAATAAAATATGAAGGTTTTAGGAAGAAGAAATCGTGCAACGCCAATGAAAAGTAACATAAATTAAAAGTGGAAGATGGACATTTCTTAAATTGAACTAAATATCCGATTTGTTTTTGCAAAAATATTTTTTTTCAAAATCGTTTTACAGTTATTTATGGTACAATGGAATCATCTATTACATTTTATCAGTAAAAACTGATTTAACAAAAACATGCCATCAATTCGAACACAATGTTTCCAAAGGCCACTCGAAATTATGCAATTCAATACAAACGCTTTGTGTAGCAGAGGCAACACATTGCAAAAAAAACACCGTTTAAAATAAATGCCTGTTACGCTACACGATGGCCGGAGCTATTATTTTTAGTCACATTTAAAAAATTGCAACCAAACAAATGACTGCAAACTTTTTCTCTGATAAATGGACATGGAAATGTATTTTTAGACGGAAAACTGTTTTTTTTACGGTAATACAACACACACACGAATGAACGATTTTCTTTTTTCCCGTGTTTCTGCTTTAATTAGTGAACTGCAGTTTTTTCCTGTTCGACCAAATCGATGTTTTATTCATAATATATTATTACAATTTAACCACAAGAGAATACCGCTCCTATATCCTCCGTCATGTCGACGTTTATATTTGCGACGATACTAGTGTGACGCCTGCCTACGCTTATTTGCACCGGTCAGTGGTACGTCATAAGCACATGTTCTAAAATATCCAAAGACGGATCGTACTTTACGGAAAGACACACTTATGCATAACAGTAGATTTACATGACGTGTAGGTGTAAACATCAAAACGCTTCACGATTTTAATTTTAACTACCATTATTCCCCGATTGAAACTCTAATTGGGATCGGTGCACCGCGTTTTCTTCTTCCATTCTGCCCAGTCAGACGTCATAACATCATTCACACCATTGCTGCATTGAGATCAAAAGATGTTTACCGCAAATGTCTTACGATCTCCGGCCTAAATAGGCGCGGGCAAGCGAGTGGCGAGTAATGGGCGACTTGCTGTCCGACCATGGACCATGCCCGGGTCGACGGCGCGTTGTGTTCCACGCGCGCGACGTGACGGGTCCGCCCTCTAGAGGGCCAAAGCCTGTCGGGGTCGCGGGACTTATCGAATTACGTTCGGGGTCACGACCCCGGAACGTAAAGGACTATTGAAAGACACCGTGGATTTTAGTCAGTACGAGTCTGATCGACAGTTCCTCCCGCCCAGCCTTGGGTGAGAGGAATCATTTGATGATTTCACCACGTAAAAAAAACCACTAATGTCTTTAGGACTTCATTGAGGAAGGAAAAAATGAGCTGCGCCTGGGAGTCTGGTCTTCTGGATAAGTACTCTCAATGCCTTACCAATAAAGCTAACTACACTCGTCGAGGCCTGATCTTTTATTTCCTTGTATTGAACATTTCTTGGTAAAGTTGCAACATCAATCAGAATAGTGTCGAAACGATACGCAATAACTATTTAAAAATCTGTAGACCGTTGGCACATGCCTTAATTGTCTCCTATTTTAATTGTTCAAATAATGCAAGTACAATGGCTAGCTATAAATGCAGTGTTACCTCCAGAATGCGTAGTGGTAGCAGCGTAAATAACTGCCTGGTGTCGCGCGGATTCCGTCGCAGTCCACAAGCGCAGTGCATACCATGCGCCGGCTGACAGCCCACCGATCACGACCTATGTACGGAATACAAGCTTGAGAATATACATCAAGAATTAAATAAATCTACAGCATACTCGTACTACTATTACTGCGGTGCTGTTTCCCTACAAAATTCTTAAAATGCTTATCTATAGAAAGGTATATACCCAATTTATTTACCCAGTAGTCATTCCTGAAAAGTTTGTTACGTCACTTCTACTAACAGTCTAACCCTGGGGTACTAATTAGATGATTTTAACATGTAAATATAAATAAGGATAAACTGGTCTTGGAAAGTAAACCGTTGTTAATAAATTCCTTATTTAAAATTCCGATCCATCAATATTTTAATATCCGATAATTATTCGTAAATACGAGTTTCCCTATTTCAGTAACCCTTTTTATTGCTTCTTAAAAATTCATAAAAAAGCGTATTGAATCTATAAATACCGACATCTTTAAACATTTAAAGTATAAAATTTAAGAAAAGATTTTCTCTTTACAGCAGGGCGAAGGCTAAGCTGAGCAAGATCTCAAGGAAAAGAAAATTTAAAAGGCAGCAAGCTTCATTAAACTTTCACAAGTGGCTACATAAAGTGATGTCAGGGTTATTTTCCAAGTTTTATTAATAACGGACACGTTTGCATAAATAAAGTGAGCAGACGCTGTTATCATCCTTTAATCTCGGTACACCCATTTTCTAAACTTATTCCCTCACGAATGCCAGTGAATAGGTCGTAATTCCGCGTCTGTTCCCTCGCTCCTTAATCAACGCGTACCTGAAGGAGGATTTCCTCGACACACAATAAAGTTGTTGATATTTGCACAAAAAAGGTATTTTATCCGTCCCGGCGGATCATAACCTACTTTGTATGAAGGCCGAGTAACAATTTGCTCAGTTTCAATTGCCTCTTGTTTCTCGAGATACAAAAGGCGTAAATTGTGGATCTCTGATCTTTTGCGAGGGATGTTTTGTTCAAACTTATTTTCAACTAGCGGCCCGTCCCGGCTTCGCACGGGTGGAGGACCCGGTCTAAAACCCGGTCCCGATGGTTACAAACGCAACAAAAAAATAATTATCCGAATCGTTCAAGCCGTTTTCATGTTATGTCGTGACAACGGAAAACGGGTTTCATTTTTATATATATAGATTATTGTTGAAAAAAATACGGTTCAAACACATTACATTACCTATGTTAAATCAATGTTATCTGCCAATATTAGGTATATGGTCAAACCCAACTCAATCAATTGGCTTGGAAATGTACGAGTAAGTTATTTCTAATTTCGCTTACCGAAATGCGATTAATTCGAATTAGTTAATCGAATAAGCAACGTGGCTTTTCAAAGTAAATATTCAATTGAGATCATAATAATTTAAATCGAAATTACATTGTTAAGGAATTCTTAAGGCTCATTCACACGAACCACGATTAGTCATTATAGATAGTCGTTCACGACGTATCATTTAATGATATTTCAAAACAAAGACAATTCAATTAGTGTTTTTAGACGGAAATTTGATGCACCGTCAAAATAAATAACAATTCGTGAAAAAACGTAATTGTGTGAACGAGTCATAAGTTCAACGGTTTTGTTGCGTAGTAAGTAGGCATGATGCGATCTATTAGTTTCATAATGTTAACATTGTTTTACCGATTATTACTTGAAAGCATCAGAAAGTCAGCAGCATAGTGCGAAGTAGGCGGAACACGACGAAACTATTGTGTGTATTGTATGTCGGCTACTAAGAATTGTAGTTTATTGCCAGCGAAATTTCTAGGAATCGTTTGAACCGTGATGAAATTTGCAGTCTGGACCAATATTCCAAGTATTATATACGGGGTGAGTAACGACAGTGTAATAGTTTCAAGAATCTATTTCTGTTCCGAGCACTTAATCTTTGCATGTCAGTCTTTGCACACTCTTCTTACTTGTCCTTGTTGCTGGTGATTATTTAGTAAAGTAAGCTCGGTGTCCCTTTTAGACTGTGAAAGTAAACGTCACCATGCGACGTTAGAAATGGAATGAAGAATTCGAAAGCCGCGGCAGGTGAGAACCCCGTTAGTTCGGTTGGAAATGAGCGTCGGTTGTACTGAATCTGAATGTCTTTTTTCTTTCCAAAGAAAATATTTGTAAAAGTAAAGTCACTCACCTCACGATGCTGATGCAGTGAAGAAAGGTCAGCATGCCTCCAGGCTGCAGCCCTGGCAGCGTCAGTTTTTCGCCACTGGAGCCTTACCAGGCTGGCTCCGCAACGCACAACTCTTCTTGCGTCTAACGCAAGAGCAATGCAGCCTATGACCTTTTAACTAGCATTTCATAAAGGTACTCACCTCACGGTGATGATGCAGTGAAGTAAGGTCAGCGTCCCTCCAGGCTGCAGCCCCAGCAGCGTCAGCTCTTCGCCACTGCAGCCGCACCAGCCTGGCTCCGCAACGCACAGCTCTTCTTGCGTCTAACGCAAGAGCGCTGCTGTTGCTCCAGACCGCTGCTTCGGCCCCTTCTTCTAATCGGTCTTCCCCCCCGCCTTCCCATACTAGGACTGGTGGAACAACAAAAAAATTTAAATATCCGATCTACTATACTATATTAGAGGTTTTCTTTTAATCAATACATTTGCGGAGTATTCTTTTCATGGGAGTTTAGTTCTTTCTATTAATCTATTAAGAAAAAAAATGTTAAAAACAAAATAAGTAACAAATAAACGGTTGATAAAAATCTTTTCACTTTTTTTATTTTTAAACCATTAGGTGAAAGATGTCGTAAACCAAATTCCGACCTTATTGGATCGTTCACTTAAATTAATTAACTTTAAGAGAGAAGCGTTTGATATTCCGCGTTTGTAAAACACTACACGTGTTAATATTATTAAAGCGTAACTTTCATGGCAACCCTTTGAACTACTGCAGCACGCGTAGCATGGCGATTCTATGTCTATTCTACCAAGAAAAGACAAAGTTATTTCATCGTTATTTCTACACAAGTCGACTGTTTTTTTTGCGCAAATATGACACCATGCGTACCCTATTGAAGAAAAGAACGTTTATTTTCCATATTGTTTACATTACTATGCTTAGATCAATAAAAATATTTCTACGTTCTGTAATTTTGTCTATTCTTCCGTCGACAAAACCCCATTGTACGGCGCCATGCTACGCCTGTTGCTAGCAACAACTGTAAAATTGCTTTCAGCATAATTCGAACGGATCAGTTAGGTTGCAGATGACTTTACTGATTTTATTTTCGTAATCAAATGGACAAGTAAGCAAAGCAACCTGTTTTGAATCCGCACCCGGAAATTAAAACATGGAATGTAAATAGTTGTCTGTTTTGATTTTCATTTGCCTTGTTCGAGCATTAGTAATCCTAAGGGTTCGTTCACACAGAGTATCCGTGTTTCCAGGACCGTGTTAACGGTACCACCGCTAGGTACTCCAAGGTGATATTCACACCGCATTTGCAGTACAGTTTTAAGCACGCAGACGAAACTATGGGAAAAAGCTGGATTTACATATCGCAAGCCAGTTTTAAACAGTTATTTTAAATTGAACTACTTATCCACATACTATAGTGTAGATTTTAGAGCGATTCCCGCTACATAAGTTTTTACATTTCCTGACATTTCGGACTCAATTTCCAGAGCGGTCCCCGAGGGATCGTCACAACTAGTTTCATTACAACGTAAAACATTTCCGGGGTATAAATGAGAAATACTTGTTTTTTGCAAAACATTAATTTGGGGAATGTGACGGGAGGATATTAGGACCCCTTATTCGTTAGTATTCCTAGCATGCGTACATGACACCTGTTATCATCGAAGGGTTTGAGTAGAGGGACCAAACAGTACATCCACATTTGGCTATTTATCATAAAGCCCCATATAATAGGAAGTGACCCTACACTCGTCATAATTCAGACTCCGGACTGCTACTAAGGATTTCCTGGTGAGAAAACTTATAACATATAGTCAGACCTAAGTGCTCGTATAGGCACGAAGATAGCACCAATTAATTGCAAATCTACGAGTATTTAGTTCGTTAGTCAAGATAATCTATCTTTCTATAATATAAAAATGGATCGCTAAATGTGTTGCTAAGCCATATGTTGCTGGGCCATAACTTGAAAACGGCTGGATCGATTCGGCTAATTCTTTTTTTGTTGTGTTTGTGACCATCGGGACCGAGTTTTAGACCGGGTCTTCCACCCGTGCGAAGCCAGGACGGGCCGCTAGTAATTATATAAATAATGGACGCCTCAATTTCTATTTTTCGCCTTTAAATTTTTGGTGTGTGATCTGCAGTCGATACCGAAGCTAGAAATATAGTTTATAGAATTTTTGTTTGCTTGTCTGTAGGTATGTATGTCCGGGATATCTCAAAAAGCTGCGTGGAGATACTTACTTCAAAGGATGATGCCAGGCCTTCTATGAAATTTGGTCCCACCCTCCAATAGCAACGTGTCATACGTCATTGGATAGGTATTTTTAAGCTGAGCAAAACATATTAAGGCACCAAGTCTGAAATATGAGTTCGTTCTGAGATATGTTTGATTGAATATGGCAGTTTAAGATATAAGGAAATAATGTTTTTTTTTCGTAACATATTACATTTTAGTGCTTAGGACGAGGAGGAGAACCTCGGTTCTAAATAATGACAGCCGCACAGGTCGATCTTCTATGTCAAGCCGCGCTTGCCGAGATCGGTTAATGGATGGGTGACCATCTATCCGAGGTTTCTCCGTGCCTCAGAATGCACATAAAAGCCGTTGATTACGACGGTGAGCGATTTTAAGCTTTTACTCCAAAGATATTTCAACAATGCGTCAAAGTCTTGTCCCGTTCAATCACTACACATAGAGCTAGAAGGTTTTTGTACATGATAAAATCATCGAATGAGTCCTCCCGGGGTTGGGTGGGAGGGACTGCCCAGGACTTCCAGACATGGACTAACTAAAATGCACGGTATCCTTCAATAGCCCTTTACGTTCCGACAGTCGTCGTTAGACAGTCTCGCGACCGCGGCAGGCGTTTGATTACCGTCAGATTGCTGATAACTCTTTAAGGCTCGCATGGAGCACGACGCGCAGTTGACTCGAGCATGGTCCATGACGGCGGGTCATCCTTTACTCACCGTTCTCATGCGCTCGAGTACTGTAGTTAAAAAATCGCCTCGCGACGTGCAATACCGTAGGCGTCTCCCGCAGCGATTGTGTCGTGAGATGGAGGCTGTCCTCTCCTTTACGTATTCCGCCTCCTCCTTCGATAGCATCACTGCTTAGAAGGAGCAGGAGGAGGTGATTACGTCTTAATAAACGGTTGCGTTTGGCTCCGCAGTGGTGCGGCCCAAGCTATGCATACCGTCACAGCATGGTCGATCGTGTGCACCTCCGGGCGATTTTCGCAATGGTTACACCCAGGCATACCTGTTTCTTACCGCACAATTCGACACAGGAACCTCCTGAAACATCTGGTGTGGACCTGCGTCACTCCTGAAGCAAGGGTTTTAACGCCACGGTTGCGGCGTTGCCAAACCTCGGCTACGACAGTGGTACCCTCCATACCCCATGAGATTACGCCGAAGCTCTTCCCGCAGCGCCTCGACTTGTCAGAGGTAGCGGAGATACACCTCGCCCTTGCGCCTCCACTCCACACCCCACTTATAGTGTTGGAAGGCTTTCGCCGCCAGATCCACATACCGATCCATTTACATACGGTATGGCATCTGACCCTAGGTACCAAAGTATTGACACAAAAGATTCGCACAGGTGCCTTCAGAACAACGTCGGATCTTGCAGGTACAACAGCTTTGAATACAGTTGGTGTGAAAAAGTATGTCTTAGTGATTGTATGTATATACCTACTAGGTCTTGTATGATTTTACCATGTAAAAAACCCTTCTAGCTCTTATGTATGTGTAGTGACAGAATGCGACAAGGCATTGATGCATTGTTGAAATATATTTGGAGTAACAGCTTAAAATCGCTCTTCAACCTGCCGTTAACAATCTCTATAGTGGAGGTGGTTAACGACAAAGCGAGCTTCTATAGAAGGAAGAATATACTTTTTTTTAGTTGGTAACGACTGTCAAAGATGTACTAATGACAGCCGCAATCAAAGGATTTTATGTTCTTTCTGGGGCAAGTAGAAGTCTCGGATAGATGGTCACCCATCCATAAACCGAGCTCGGCAAGCGCGGCTTGACATAGAAGATCGACCTGTGCGGCTGTTATTATTTAGAACCGAGGTTCTCCTCCTCGTCTTCTGCACTAAAATGTAATATGTTACGAAAAAAACATTATTTCCTTATATCCTAAACTGCCATATTCAATCAAACATATCTCAGAACGAACTCATATTTCAGACTTGGTGCAATAATATGTTTTGTTCAGCTTAAAAATACCTATCCAATGACGTATGACATGTTGCTATTGGAGGGTGGGACCAAAAATTGCATCATCCAAATTTGGCACAAATATTATTTAGTAGTCTAGACAACATATAGGCTATAATTATCACGCTATCACCTACAGGGAACGAGCAGAGAACCTTTATTTCTTCAACGCACTAACGCAGACGATGTCGCGGGCAGTAGCTAGAAATAGATATTAAATATATTGGTCCTGTAATAACACTACACATTTGTACAACTTTCAGTCTAACTACCTACGCTTTAAAGTTTAAAAACTACCCCAGGTAACTTAACATTTTTCTAGAAACTGCTACAAACTTCAGGCACCTGCTTTAAGATTTAGCTTTATTCCATGAGCGCAAAACTTAAAGTTCAACTACAAGTAGTATTACGCCAATCAGTGGCTCTTTGACTCGATCTGTGAAACCTTACGACGATGACTTCTGTGAAACTTAGGTATTGCGCTGTTTATTCTATAAGAGAGAATCTGAAAATGGCGCTGGTGACTGAGAAATTCGTGGTTATCATTGTATGGTTTACTGGTGAAGTGAGGACAGATGTGTGCTACAATAATAGTCGGGCCACACAAATGGCATTTCTCGTGAATTTTCGTGACGATAGTCTTTAAATTATTCGTATAAACGTTTATTTAGGCAATAACTAAGGGCATTTCCCGTTAGTAAACGGGTGTAGTGTATACGGGTGAAACTATGACGGAGCCACATGGCTTTTTAAAGTTTAACCATATGTCATTTACAAGAAAATACCATGGCTTTTTAAACTTAAGTCATATGACATTTACAAGATAATAAATATAATTGAAAATTATTGTTGCTTTAAGAAATTTTCAAGTGAAAGTTGACGGATGCAGGTCTTAGTCGTGGATTGCCATAAGAGTAATAAAGAAGTATGGAAGAAGAAGATAATATGCTGCACCGAACCCTATTGAATCGGGAAAAGGCAGAGGAAAAATACGGGAATACTGTTTGTTCCGCCCACGGAATAATGATTTTCAGTATTTCATTCTCAACTTCTGCATCTGTGTTTCTCCCGACTCAGAAATTAGTTCTGGTACTCCTCTTTGAAACATTCAATTAATATCTTGAGTATTTTTCAATATTTCCAAATATGCAAATTGAAGTAACCAAGTTATTTCCAATCTGCATAAAATAAATGGTTTGAGTGGTGCACGATCTCCGCAACCAAGAACTTCTCCCCTTTAAATATTATTAAGAAAATGTTTGTGAAGACAGAATCACATTAATGCATAATTAATTTAATTTGCAATATTGATAGCTTCGATGTTTGTACAAAACGGTATTCTCAGAAACATAATGGATTGATATTTGATAACACGTGATTGTGTTATAAGCTGTTTTTATCTTTATATTGGATGCTTTTCGAGGCAAGGTGTTTCTCTGTGTTTTGTGGGAAAGAGTACATTTAAAGAAGGATGGACAAAACGTCCCACCCCTTGTAACACTTCCATCTATATATCAAATGAAAGCACTTGGAAAGTGTATCATTTCATTGTATGACAGCAAACCTGTAAACCATGGTAGAAAAAAGTTATTGAGACTTTTATGTCAAAATACCGACGATACATAATGTTAGGCAGAAGTCATGTATGTCTTAAATTATATTAATCCATACTCAATACTGTGTGCTAATGCATCGTTGACATTACTGTATTAAAAAAAATGTCACATGATATGCAAAAAAAAATAAAAACTTGTTTCTTTAACCGATTCTCTGACTACCTTCAGCTTGACCACGGTTCTGTGCCTTAACGATTGGGTTTGTCGACTATGAAAGTAGAAGACAGGCGTCAGCTATGTTTTACGTGTTCGCTATAAAGATAGCGAACACGTAAACTTCGAATCAGAATTCGTCATAGTATGTTATTACGAGAATTTGTATATGGAAGATTGGCCGGGATTCACAGAGTTTATAATGGCACACATTGATTTTGAAAATGTCAGTTTTAATATTTAAATATAGCGTTTTTGAAAAAGAATAAGGCGCTATCTCCACAATCGATAGAATCGTGGCAATATTATAGTCGTGCCACATATTTCCATATACTCTATACGAACGTGTCTCCACACGGCGATGTTCATAGATTTTCACATGGAAATGATGGGTACAAGCGTTGGCGTTGGTACGCATCATTACCATGACAAAAAGCTATTCAGACACTGTTAGCACTTCGGGCCCTAATGAATGAAACCAAAAAATGACTTCAACGACCATCCATAGTACACTGGTGTTTTTTTTTACTCCTTTGCTTCCTCGTTAGTCAGTTGAGTAACATTTTGGTTGTGGCGGCATGTGACGGTCTTATGGCCATGTTCTTCTAAGTAGGGCCTGTGGTACCCCTACCACAGCTTTGAGCCTCTAAAGCAGGGTTTCTTAAAGTGGGGTCCACGGACCCCTTAGGGGTCCGTAATATGAGTGCCAGGGGTCCGCAGCAGCTCATCATCATCAGCCCATTTATGTCCCCACTACTGGGGCACGGGCCTCCCCCAATACAAAAGGGGTAATTGCCATACTCACCATGCTTGGCAGACGGGTTAGTGAGGGTTTTGGTATAATTTACAGTGTTTTTCCTAAAATATTCTTTAATAGGGGTCCGTAGAGGTTTTTGAATTCAGTCAGTGGTCCGTGACTGCATAAAGTTTAAGAAACCCTGCTCTAAAGCCCCAATCTAGTTTAAATTCATTATTTTCATACAATTATTACTACTAAGTACTATGATTTTCTTTTAAAGAGTCAGAAGTCTCTTCTCTCTCTTCTTCAACCTTTAGTCACCCAATGCTGAGTGTAGGTCTCTTCCAAATCTTTCCACTTCTGGCGGCTTTGTGTTATGACTATCCAGTTTCTTCCGGCCACTTTAACAAGATCGTCTGTCCACCTAGTCGGTTGTCTCCCTACATTCCTCTTTCCCGTGCGTGGTCTCCACTCCAACACTTTCCTGCCCCATCTTCCATCTAGTCTACGGCATATATGGCCCGCCCACTTCCACTTTATTTTTGCTATCACCCATGCTATGTCTAAAAGCCTCGTTCTTCTACGAATTTCTCACCCGGTCGTAAAGAGAGATGCCCAACATGGCTCTTTCCATAGCTCTCTGAGTAACTTGCATGCGGTGGATTGTATGTTTGGTGAGCGTCCACGTTTCAGCCCCGTACGTCATGACTGGGAGAACACATTGGTCGAACATGCGACGCTTTAGGTTAATGGGGACCCGCTTCGACTTCAGTACGTCCGACAGCTTACCGAAAGCACCCCACCCCAGCTGGATACGACGATTTATTTCGCACTCTTGAGAGTTCATCCCCAAACTCATGAGTCAGAAGTGGGTGCCGCTAAGTCAACAATGTTACTCTTTCTCTTGATCTATACACATATTATCATGAGAAAAAGCTAAGAGCAATGTTTTCTTCTGAAAATCGAAATTCATCTTTTGACATAAAAGTCTCAATAACTTTTTTCTCCTATAGTTTGCAGGTTTGCTGTCATACATTGAAATGATACACTTTTCACGTACTTTCATTTGATATATGGATGGGAGTGTTACAAGGAAAGGGACGGGGTCCATACATTTCTGCCCATTCTTCTTTACCGGTATATTTTTTTTTATAATAATTTTTTTTTAAGAAAATCTCATGGCTCTACCTATTCCAGTAGCAAAGATGAGGTTTAAGATAGAGCTAGCTCACAAACTTTCGGTTCCAGTACAATACAGTTGAGTTTCGTGGAAATAATATACTCTGCTTATTTAGACCTACACAATTACAGAAGACGATTGTGGCAAAAATTTAAATAAGGAAAAATTTAAAAACCTCTAGTCACTACAAACAAAAAACATCATCAAGGACAAAAAAAAAACATAAAAAGGGGTACAGTTTAATGATTTCTATGTTTGTAAAACACACCCACGACACAGAAAAACTAGTGTGGGTCAACGTTTTTTTAAAAAAAAAGTAAAGAAATAATAAACAAATTATTTCAGTTGAATATTTTAAAACTTTATTCATATAAACCGCTTCCAACCGGTCCTATTGGCAGTCTAAAGGGGTCACCTATGCTCAGCAGTGGATATGACGGCTGATATGATGATGATGATAATTCATAAAAAATATGAACCTTAATAAAATAATTACCACTTAGAATACCTTACCTGGCGGTTTCGTCTTCACCATCAGCGGCACGGAAGGAGGTGATGACCCCGCTCTTGAATGCGCCACAGCTCTCACAGAGTACGTGGCCCCACACGACAGGGCTCTAAGGACGACACTACTCGCCTCTCCTCCTGTTTCTATCCTCCGTTCTTCTTCAGAACGAGTGCTGATTGGCTCCAAGCCATCGCCTGTATCGTCCCGGACTCGAACCCACCAGATTGTGAAACCTGTTTGAAAAAGACTTTGGTATAGTAGAAGGTATGGTATCCATAATATGGTATTTATTGTTTGTCCATCCTACCAAGGACCCGGGACTGTCTTAGCAAGAAAACCTGACCTTGGAACGCAAAGAGCGATTGCAGGAACAGGGTGGACTTTTCACCAGTAAGAGTCTGAAAGTCACTGCCTGTTCTCAGGGCGGGAAAACACATGAAATTACAACCCAAAAAAAAGATCTGGATATGCGCGTTATGGTCAAGTATCTCAGAATATGTAGCATAGTGCAATTTTATAGTTGATCGGTGCAGAAATTTATTTGGAACCCTTCTAGTAAATTCTTGTCGGACCAGCCGTTTTATTGAATCGAACTGAACAGTAGACCGTTGCAATATGTACAGGTATTATTATAGAACATTGTCTCTGTTACTCAAACTTGAGAAGTCAACAAAAAAAGGAAATTTTCTGTCTATTTTTCTAAAATTTGAAATTCTATATTTACGATCACGAACTGTAATTGATAGGTATTGGATTTTAGATTGGTTATTTATCATTCAAGGTGAACGAAGAGGGGTTTGGGAAAAGTTTATCTGTAATCTTTGGCGTTATATTTACGTAAGCGAAAAACCTCATATTTATTTATAATGCCCTTGAACTTCAAAGGGAAAAGTCAGACAGTTTATTCAAATTATTATTTTTTGATAGAAAACAAAATTGACGTCGTTAACTTTGAAAATACGTAATGAACTTGCGTACACAATTTATAACAAAAAAAAATATTTTATTTTGAAAGTCAAAGTCAATAATTTTTTTATTTGATTAAATCTGGACGGTCTTTTTACGTGGTAAAATGAAATGAGGTCTACCCGGGGCAGGACGGAAGGGACAGATTTATACTGACTAAAATTCACGGTGTCCTTCATGAAACAGTGAAACACAATTTAAAATTCGAAATAATAATGACAAGCAAAAGTATGTGTGTTTATCAGCACAATTTTTTGGACACTTAGATCAGACTGTGGTAAGCAAAAAAAAAAAATTGTAAAAGTCTTTCAAATTCTTTTCAATTGAAATTATAAGTTCCAACTATGAGACATGCCGAAAGAACCTTGTAATATGTACAAGAGGGTAATTTAAGATCCGAAAGTAGCATGAAAAAGAACTAGAGACCTAGCAACATTTATAATACCTTTGTTTTCCGCCACGGTACTCTTCTAAATTGTTTTAGTATCACAAAGTTACAAACTTTAGAATTGTTTCCAGTGTTCGCTAAGTCGAATCATGTATGGTATACAAAAGACTTTTGTCATTGTTTTGATCAGTTCTTTCTTATTTGATTGATATTTTTGTGATAAAAGAGTAAGTAATAATAACTAATGAGCCTTGATTATTCTTAAACACGTATTCTTTTAACTAAATCAATACTAATATCAGTGTAATTTGACTGATCAAACTTTAACGAAGACTATTGTCTTCGGATTTGAATAAAAATCTAAATTATTCACGTCCTATATAACTTTGGATATGTACATAATGAGATTCGGGCAAGCAGGCCCTCAGTAAACCTATTTCAAATAAGATTATCGATGTAGGCTGGACGATCCGAGAAAATCCGCTAGATTACTACTATTTCCTTTGAAATGCAAACGGTGAATAATTTAAAAAGGAAGATTCGGTTGCCAAGGTGCCCACCAGTTCGACGAGAACTTAATAGAAATCTTCACTTAAACGATTACCATACCTATCGTTTATTTTTAGGTCGAGTGCTGACTTGAATTGGAAAATACGGGCCAGGATAAATCAAGAGTAAGTAGTTCCAACGAAAAGGTAACACGGTGCATGTTACCAAAGTGAATACTAAGCCAGTTCATAAAAAATAAAACATTATTGAACATTTAACTGAAAGCCTGTCTGTTTACGCGAGCGGAGCGAGGCTGTGGAGTGGAGAAATGGAGAATATGAAGAATTATTAAATACTAAAGAGGAGCGGAACTTATTTGAATCCTATTGGTTCATAATTCTCCGTTTCTCTGCTTTGCTCATATGAGCATGTAGCCTAAGTCACGACATTCGCGTGTCAGTATGAGCGGCGCTTTCCAAGGTAGGAGCGACGACCACACGGTACTAACATCTACAGTTTTCCTATTGATACCATACCATTTAGTGGATCAGAGCGGATGGATTTAGTCTACGAATGGATGCGATGCGCGGTGTGGCCTAAACTAAGTGCGGTAGCGTGCACTTCATAACACTTTTTGACTAATTGTCGCAACGATGAGTAATTTCTATATTACACATTTGTATCGTTTACCGTACATTTAATGCAGTTGCAGATTTTAGTGCTGGCATATACCTGACAAGTACGCGCCAGCACGTCAACCTACCCTAATCTGTAAATTTTCTGAAACACATTTTCAACCTCATCTCGAAAGAATAAGGTTCATGTTCAATTTGACAGATTAGCGTAGTTTGGTACACTAGCGTCTTCACTTACCATGTGGTGGAGCAGCAGGATGGTGTGTAGTCCGCCACGTCAGTCTTGCGTCGGTGTGCGCAGCGTGGTCCAAGGTAAGAGCGGGGGCGGCCGGCGGCGCTGCGCATTCCACGCGATACGTTACTTCTTCCGAGCCAAATGTGTTGCGTGCTGAACATGTGTAGTTGCCGCTTGTTGATGCGTCCACTTCTGTGTAGAAAAGGTTAGAATATTACTTCTAATCTAGGTACAGTTAGCAAACAGGTAACAATTTTCAGATGGTTTTCCAATTTGTGCTTTAAGTTTGAATGTACATACATGCACACAACACTCTAAAGTCTGGTGACTTGTCAAGTTGTTAGAAAAACTATGAAGGTATTATTAGGCTTTGTCGAATATAAATTCGTAATGATTATACAAGTGTACCCATAATTTCAAAAACGAAATAAATATGAACGCTATGAAGAAATATGTGGATCCCAGTGAAGCTTCATGAGTTTGTATTATGTATGTAAGGTTATATGTTATCGTTAAGAACATTCAATAATCCTTTATTTGGGAAAAGAAAAACTCGAATGCGAGCAGGACTCGAACAGTCCAGATAAGTACTTGAAAACATTTACCAACTACACCATCGCAGCTCTGCTTATCGATCTTTAATTTTGTTTGAACGTTTTTAACAATAATAAATTTCGTTAATTTTACCATGTATAGCTAGATGTCCATGCGGCGTGAGATGCGTCCTCGGATCATGTGTGACGGGGCGGTCGCCACGCAGCCAGCGTGCGCGCGGTGCCGGCTCCCCACGCCACGCACATGCAAGGCGGAGTGAGTGACCGCATTGTACCCGGGCCCAGACGCCGAAGGATAGGAGACGAGCTCTCGCTGATTGTTGAAAGAAATATTAAAGGTTAAGGTAATTTTTCTAAGTTGCCCCATTTTTTATCCTGTATCTTGGATGTATTTACACACATTTAAATTAAGAAATAAAACAGCCAGAATTGGAACAAGTATCTGTAGGCCATATATTTATTCCGTAAGGGTATCGAACATAATGTCGAAATAATCAGTGAACATATTGGCAGAAAAATCGAATAGGGTGTGTATCTCGTTACGTAATCTATGGTATTTAAAACTACTATTATGTGAGCAAAAACTTGACTGAAATGAAACTGGAAACGATAATTTAGTATTTAAATAAAGAGGGATGCTCTTATACTGTAATTAATCTATCTCAATTGCAACCGTAATCCCGATCTTTCTATTCAATCAACGACCGAATTTCCCCATCTAGTCTTCAGCGCAAGCAGAAACAGTCGTCAAAGAAAACAAATTAGAATTTGTATTGAGACAGAATATTTTCGTGTGTTAGGAAATACATAGCTATAAATCTTGCCTTAATCAATTCCTTGTACACTAATAACAATATATTAATTATTATTTTGCACAACTATCACACAACGCCATCTACTCCCAAGCTACGTCTGCTTAGCTTGTTTTATGGGTAGTAGACAACTGATAAACATACTTTTATATTTTTAAATACATACATACTGTTATAGATAAATTACACCCAGACACAGAATGAATGATCATACTCATCACATAAACATTTGTTCTGGGTGGGAATCAAACCCAAGACCCCGGCATAGCAGTCAGGGTCACTAACCACTAGATCAACAGGCCAGTCAATAATATACAATATAACAATATAAAGATATAATTTATTTTCGCTTCAATCTCTGGCCCACATACCTCTTGAAGTAGTCGTAGCAGGTTGCGGTGGCGAAGGTTCACCTTCACCAGCCACCGAATGGGCGGCAACCCATGCTTCATAAGTGGCTCCTTCAGACAAAGACCTCAACTCTGTGGATCCTCCCAGACCAACAAATGGGTCACTTTCCTCCACTTGTACTGTTGTAGTTATTGGTGGTCTGTCCCTAAATAAATACCCACAGTTCAGTTATTTAGCAAACGCAGAAGATTTTTTAACGATCATTATGACTAGTCTAATTAGGAAAAGTGTTTAGAGAGTTAAATCTCATGTAAAGACAATTTATAACTTGAATATAGGACAAATTCCGAAATTGAGATAAAAACTGAATCTCTGTTCATTTTTTTGTTACACAACTCGACAAAATATAGAGAACAGCTGATATTTATTTTTAAAATATCAGAGCGTATTTTCATGACTTCTATACCCTTCTGTAAAGTACATCTTTCGTTTAACCCTTCATTCTGCTATTAGTTACACGTACCTGCCAAGTTCTCGATAAAAGACAGTGTAGTATAAAAGAGGGCCATTAGGCCGACTTGGTGGCAACCAGCTGACTGCTAAAGACGTTACTGATGTCGCCACTACCTTCACTGCCGCTGGGGAACCAGGAACTAAGAGAAAAAAATTGTACTGTTGCTACGGCGTAGCTGCTACGCCGCTACGTCGTAGCTGTTACGCCGCCACATTGACTACGCTTTTGTAGCAAACTCAAGATATATGGTTCGCCCAGTAAATTCAAGATAACATACAATGGAACAAAAATTCAAAGGTATTATAAAGACTACTCACCATCTTGTTGTGTAGTACAGTGTATAGGATGAGCGGGCACGCCATCACCCGCAGCAGTATACGCTAACGCCTGAACAGTGTAGTTAGTATGAGGCCTCAACGCGAGCAGAAGCGTTTCAACTCCCGCCACCCGCTTCACTTCCGCGCCCGCTCCTACATTGGACCCTCCGTTTCCCCGCACCTCCCACTCCAACCACTCAGTCGCTGCCGACAAACAACTGCCATCACTCAGCTTGGATTTAAAATAAAATCTGATTATTGGGCGTTACAGCGAACTAATTGAATCGAACATTGTCGATATTTACTCACTATGTTCCGGTCGGTAAAGCAATTTGTAACCAAGTAAAGCGCCGTGATGCGCGTGCGCGGGGGGCGGAGACCATTCCACTTTTATACTCTGTGGTGATACCGCGCGACATCTGACGGCCCGGGGTCCCTCTGATGGCACTGTTGAAGAAGATTATTGTTAACTATCTAGTTTTTTTGTCAATGGAATAAAGTATAAGCTCAAATTAAAATGACTGACAAAAATACATAATAAGTGATGGATTTCAAGGTCTAATGATGTTAGGTTGAACATAAACAAGTTACTATATGGGTCAGGTTGAAGAGGAATCTTTTAAGTTTAAGAAAGGAATTTAAGGAAGTTTGTAAAAATATCCTTCACTAGGCAAAGCTTGAGTTTATGAGTTTAAGCGGTCGTTTAAAGTCTTAAAGGTAAGGTTTTTAATTGTCTTTAGATTTTATCCATCAGATTTGTGGAATCCCGCCAACTAATTTAATTCAACCTGTTGGATGGAAGAGAGGAGGTTTTGGAAATATACCTACTTACCACTTTCTTGTGTCAAAGTATTAACAGGTGCAGTAGCAGGACCTGCACCCGCACTATTGAAGGCTCTAACACTCACAGAATATCTGCAAACAAAAACAATCATTAGTACCCAAAGAACAAACATCCAATTCTTCCAAAATTGCATCATTTTCTCACCGTGTATAATGTTCCAGACCTTCGATAATGTACTTGGTAATCTGTCCCCTTACGGTCGCGAACTCCATGCCCACGCTAGCTCCTCCGGATAACGTCCCATCAGCTGATGGCCACCACCAGACTGTGTAGCCTAGCAGTTCTCCGTTCCAGGATGATGATGGAGGTGACTAGAGAAAAAATGATGTTCACTTATCAATTTTATTATTGTGATGGCTAGTTTGAGGCGGAGCTCTCGAAAAGAATATTTCGAAGGAAATGGGAGAAACTTTTGTCTTGAAGTGGGACATAAATGAATATTAAAAAACAAAACATTCTTCTTAGTGTGTTTAAATTAAGTTAGACCAGAAGTAGGCGCTGTGTTTAGCAACTGTCAGTTCTTGTACTACCTTGAACAGTCTACAGAACAAAAAGTTCAAGATCTTACAAATAGATGAAAATTTCTATGTTTTGTATGTATTTTCCGAGAACACGTCAAAATTGCTTAACTGATTTTGGTGAATTAAGGCACAGAGATAAATAGATCCCTAAAGACAATTACAGGCCAAATAGTGCGAGGGGTGGGAGTGAAGCCTCGGTGCGCGCAACAGTTTGTATTCGATTTTTTTATTTGTATTAAATATCCCCAAAAAAAGAATAAAATCAGTTTTAGTGGTGTCTGCTGATTAAAACATCATAGGTGTGATCATATTGGCATATTATCTATCAGAAATAAATCAGCATCAGCTGATTCCTTTAATAAATTCTCAACCTTATCACAATATTCGATAAATAAATTTTGATAGATTCGGGTAGGTTGACCTGCTGGCGTCTGTACAAGAAATTAAAATTTAGTGGAACATAGACGGGTCCTTTGGCGAAAACACAAAAGATTGTTATTTTATAGAAACTTGATTTTATGATTTATATCCCCATACCTGCCAAGCCAGTTCAATAGTCGAAGACCTGGGAGCGGAGGCCCTCAAGCTGATGGGAGCCCTCGAAGGTGGTTCATGCAAGGTGAGCGCCAACAAAGCCCTAGTGTGAGCTGACGCAAATTGGGCTGTCACCGTCCGTGCGCGTACTAAGTACGCTGTGGCTGGCTCTAATCCTGTTATTGTCGCAGTCTCTGTCCTGTTCCCGGAAGAAAGTAATCTTAAGTCGTCTTTAAGCTGGTATTAAGATATTGGATACTATTCATAATATTCTTTCAATGATACCTAATCTTGTTAACTTTCGTGGGTAACTTGTAATCGATTGCGTGATTGTTAAAGTTTTATGTTTGACAATGTAAGTAACGCAATTATTATTTTTTAAATACGTAAATGTTTGGGTATTACAAATATGTATGCTACAATTTTATTTTTAGGAAATTAAAAGAGAAATTCATAAAACATTTGTTTGTACGCTAGACATGACATTTTTGATTTTTAAAACTGTTGTGTTATTTCATCTTAAACAACACGCGTAACAACAACGTAGAAGAAAAAAAAAAATTATTCAAAGCGGATTTTAATTTCAGTGATCCAAGCGGATTATAATTTCAGTAAAACCAACCTTGAAATATGTAAATATTTTTTATAAGGAAAACTATGCCTTAAATGCTTCACACAAAAAAACTTACTCAGCATATGTGTCCGGGCCATGAGCAGAAACCGACACATTATGAGTATCAGCGTCCCTCCAAGAATCTGAACTGCTGGAGTCATGTTTACGGTACTGCACCACATAGCCCAGGACTGGGGAGTTACCGTCGTATGGTCTCCGCCATTGGAGACGAACTGTCCGTGATGTCGTTTCTATGACCCTGAAGTTAGCTGGAGGTTCTGGAGGCTCTAAAAATTGAAAGATCATGTATAGTTTTGATGCAGGGAAGGGCAAGAAGGGCAAATGCTTATATGCTAAGGCCCTTGTCCTTAGGGGTGGAGTGGAGAAACGTAGAAATGTTAACCAATAGGATTGCACTAAATCTCCGGCATTCTCGTCCTCAGTGCCGATACAATCATTTAGTCGACAGGAGCCTCAGGCACTTCTGGCCTAATCTATGGACCATTTTGGAAAATCCATTTTATATTTTAACTAGTTATTCGCACGGAATAAAAGTAAGTGATTACATACTATCCTGATGTTTCAGAAAGATGTAGTCGGAGTGAATCATCAAATGGTATAACTTGGTTTAAGGAACCAACATCGCAGTCGCGAAGTCATATTCAAGTGCCCCACAAACTTCAAACTGCAATATCTACTCGACCCAAATGTATGTGACTATAAACGAAGTCTGAGAACTGTGGTTGAGGTCGGCTTCCAGTCGAAGAGACGCAACTGAATATCAGTATTTTACTTATCTGACCTCCACAACCCAGTTACTGGCTAACACGATATCCCATCGTCAGACTTTCAAGTTTTTAACAGTAATGACTGTCAAAGATCTAAAACTGACAGCCAGCACCAACGGCTTAAATTGCTTTCCGAGGCACGGAGGAAATTCGCTATGATAAATGGTCACCCATCCAACAGACCAACCTCGCCTAGCGCGGCTTAAACCTGTGCCTCTGTTATTATTTAGCCATGAGGTCATCGAAAAACGATTCTAAGGTTGGAAAGTAATTAGTTAATCAGTTCAAAATAAAATCTTTATACCTTGAACAGCTAAATGCACGAAGTGGTCCGATCTTCCGTAAGGATTGGAAGCTTGACACCGATACACTCCTGAGTCCCTTCTGTCAGCTCTTTCTATAACCAACTCACTTCTTAAACCTTCTGCACTCCTTGTTTCTGATATGCTCATTCTGAAAATAAATGACAATCTAAGGATTTGGAGAGTGGAATATGGTAATTCAATTTTTAAACTAACCCCTGATGCCAAATGACGTGTTACTTAGACATCCCTATTTTTTGACGTATGTGTCCGTATACATGTGTGTCTATAGCATGATAGCTCTTAAGCGCATGGACCGATTGGATCATGCTGATTAAACGTTTTAATCAGCTCATTAATCAGGGAATTTTTGTTTTAAAATTACCGTAGCACTATATATCAAGAAAACAAAGTACTAAGATCAAATTCCTAAACATAGACATTATATTTCGTGACCTATTTCAGTCGTATAAAGGAGGAATATGTAACAATAACATTATGTCAGGCTGTCTTACCTGTAGTCGGAATTAGGTAACGCCCGTCCCGAGTGACTCCAAGCGGTTGCAAGCGGGGAGTCGCCCCGGGCAACACACGCCAATCTCACGGTATCTCCCAGCTTAGCCGTCACGTTCGCTGATTGCGTCTCGAAACGTGCTGGTTCTAAAGAAACACACGTCATTGAAAAATACTTCCTTTCCTCTAAATTTTGCAATGAATTCTATTTTTGAACGTAATTCGCCTGTAATCCTAGATAGGTTAGGTAGAGGGTATCTTAAACTAGCCTTATATCTCACATACGAAAAGTGTTACACCCAGAACAACTACATGGAGGAGGAAGACTATCTATCTGTAGGCCATAAAAATATTTGCTCAGTGCGGGAATTGAACACGCCATTCAGCCATAGCTCTTACCATGCCGAACGCGCTGTTTAAGCTCAAATCCGGACTACGTAGTTGCTATTGAGAAATATGTGATGAAATAACCCGATAATAATTGCCCACCAAAGAAAGAACATTTATTTGGCACAAAAACACACATAGCAAAATTAAATGAAAAATAAAAAAATGTTTTAGAACAACAAAAATAAAAAACGCATAAAACAAGTATTTGTATGTCCTACGGCTGCGCCAAATAGTTCCAACTAGACCAGCTGTTCACTCACTCGCCATAGTGCACTTACTTCACCAAAGTGCGTACACTTCACCAAAGTGAGTGCACTTCGACAAACTCATTTTTTATAAGTAAACCTCGGATTCTCAGAGACACCAGATTATGACGTGATGTTTAGAGAATTTTCACATTAACTCTTTCAGAATCTGCCATGATTTATTTTAAAAATGAATTGGATTGTGCGCTCGGTTGGTTGAAGTGAGCTCGTGAACGTATCAGTATTGTGTGTACGTAATAGTATGTACTATTGTACAGACGCCAGCACATCAACGTACCGCATACTGTAAAGTTTCCTTAATAGATTTTCAACTTTATCTATTGGAAGGTTAATGTTCGATTGGTAAAATTTAACAGATTGGGTAGGTTGACCTGCTGGCTTCTGTACCTACTAAACCAAGAACTACATAGATTAATGAGAAATATATTATCTAGAATGTTTAAAAGAAGAACGTACCGTTGATATGTATGGTAATAGTTTGTGATAAAGCCGGTGACACACCGTTGTCAGCTCTGCATCGATATTTTCCGGAATGTTCTGCTCTTGCTGATTCTAATCTAAGCGATCCATTTGTGAGTACCACTGGGTCTGATACTCCACCTAAAGTTGTTTCTGTACTGCCTTTAAAATTAATTAACATTAGTAAAAATAAAGTTAGGGTCTGTGGTTAAATAAACTATTAGTTAAAATAGTATTGTTTATAACCGTTCTAATCAAACAACTGGATATTTGTAGTTTTCACTAGATTATTCTGATGATTCCAAGTACCACCTTATTTAAAGGTAAATAGTAATCTAAAATTCGGAACATTTTATTTTGAAGTACACTTTTACAAAGCTAAATATAGACTCAAGAGTATAGTAGTCTCATTATTGGTATAGCAGAGAACGATGTACCGATGCAATTAAAATACAGCATATCGGCATTTGGAAAGAGAAAAAGTTTAGTTTTGTAGAGCGTTATCTCTTTCACACAATACCTATGTCACGTTTGTTGTGCTTCGTTATTGCCTTGCGCGACAGAGATAACAATACCAATACTATACCTACGTGCGACAGAAACACTCATCCAAATAAATCAGTTCTATCGGATCGACGTTATTATGAGAAGACTTACCAGAAAACTTAGTCCAATATATTGAAGGTGGGGGATGACCTCGAGCTTCACAACTAACAGTCAGCGAACCATTTAGAAGAACCGCCGTGTCTGACGGCTCGATTTGCCAATACGGTGGCACTGTAACAAAAGTGTTAGTTATCTCCTCTTCAATAATCACGTCAGCACATCACAGTCCACTGCGATATGCCTCTTCTCAAAATTATCTACTCCTCCGCATCCAGTATCATATCGAATATTTTATTTCAACTAGTCCAATTACAGGCATTTTTGAATTGGCAAATGGCATAAAATAGAACTAGTACACAAAATAGTTATGATGCTACAGTCCCAGACATAATAACTGTGGAAATACCGGTAGGTGTCTATTTCAATGCGTAGATCTCTATGGAAAAGAATGGACAAGAAACTCCACGAACAGTTGGACATTCTTTTTCAAATTGTTTGACCCAGCCACCTTTTTAAAGCGTCCATTACGCGGTAGGTTATGCCATGGCTAAACCATCAATCATGAATGATGGAATTTTTATCGCCTACAATTTTCGTCATTCAAACGTCAATCAACGCATTAGACGATAAGTTTTCCGTCATTCAAAATCTCTGCCATGGTTTTGCTATGGCAAAACGTACCGTGTAATGGGCGCCTAAGGTTGTTGGTCGATCTATCTGGGGGCGGCCCATTACGCTTGCAGGTACGCGATCTCCACTCCACGACTCGTCTACTCCACCGGCCATCGGTTCTTCGATAAACCTGGCCAGTCCACTGCCACTTCAGTTTGGTTACTCTTCAGGCTATATCGGTTACTCTGGTTCTTTTTCGGATAACTTTATTCCTGATTTTATCCTTTAAACAAACCTCAAGCATAGCTACCGACTGCGCCAATTACGGTAGCTACAGGCGGAGGATTCAAAAAAAACCAATTTACTTATAGTGAATTTAATTAAAAAGAAATTACAATTATTGATTATAGCTAAAGATTACGACTACGTTCAAGGTTGGAACCGAAGTGGCCGTTTCCGATGCCCGCGAACTGGTGGCGCGATGGTTGTCACGTTGCGCGAAGTCAGCATCTCGTGTCCCGTCCTCGTGTCCGTGGCTGATGCAATATGTTGATCGGTATAAATTGGGTTAACGCGGCGTCAGCGATCTTCATGTGGTACCATGGTATAACACGCTCCATAGCGCTCTGAGCGACCTTAAATTTGCCAACCTTTTCAATAAGACTAGATAGAAATTTCCTTAATAATCTAGTCCTAGTCTACATTCAATAAAGGTTGTTTGAACAAGATCGAAAATTCCAAACCAATCACAGATGTTTATTGGTCCGATAATCCGGTCTACTGTTACTAAGGGATTTAATGAATAAAGCGCTATCAGCGTGAATCCGGTGTACTATGGATACGGATAAAATTAATGGCACCTAACGAGACTTTTACTTTTCTTTCCAACCGGTATATGTGGAGATCAAAAGGGGAGGGCTATGTTCAGCAATGGACGTCCTATGGCTGAGATGATGAGTTATGTTTTATATTGGCTCAAAGTAACAAAATCTACAGACGCCAGCACATCAACCTAGCTGAAACTGTCAAATTTCTTTAACAGATTTTCAACCTTATCACAATAGAGAAAGAATGGAATGAAAGAATGTTCCAATGTTCGATTGGTAAAATTTGACCGATTCTAGTAGGTTGATTTGCTGGCTTCTGTACTAACCGTACAGGGAGCTCATCTGGGTCTTCAATGATCATCGTTTATGATGGAGATCCAGCAGTTAGAATAACTTGACAAGGGTTTAAACACATTTCACTGAAACTTTTTTCACTTGGTCGGCAACGCGCATACCAGAGACATCTGGTGTTGCAGGTGTCCATACGATACGGTGAATCCTTCATTTGCTTGTTTGTCATCGTCCTATGTAATTTATATTTATTAAGTTCCTATTCACTATCACTAAAACGCAAAATCATGGGCATGTACATTCTTCCCATTTTGACATATGGATCTCAAACTTGGTCTTTGACAAACATACAAAAGCCCAAACTCAAGGTTTGCCAACGTGCAATGGAGCGTAGTTTTCCAGGCGTTAAGCTAACTGATCATATTTGTAACACTACAATGGCTGCTAAGCTGAAGTGGGACTGGGCTGGCAAAATTACCACTATGTGCCCTGACACAGCCAGAAGGTGTCGCGGCAGACCTCGCAGAAGATGGCGGGATGAGCTGGATAAAACTAACAACTAGTGGCTCACGCTAGACTCAGATCGGAATAGTTGGAAGTCATGGGGAGAGGCCTTTGCCAAGCAGTGTAACAGTAAGTTCCTATTATTAAGGTGCAAATATACAAAATTGACAAACCTTTAATAGCCAGTTCAGCAGACATATTGGCTTTCCCAGCAGTATTGGTTACAACGCAGGTGTAAATTCCACTGTGGGCTGCAGTCAGACTTTTGAACAAGAGCATACTGTAAAACTCTGCTCCTCTTTCATCCACCTGCAAGTTCAAAATCCGTTAGACTCATTTCTAGATTACATATTTGTGAAGAATCATAGACAAGTAATAAATCAGTACCGTCAGCACAAGTTTTCAGTATTTGAGACGTAAAGTAAACTGGAACTTTGACGACTTCAAATTGACAATTTTCAATGGAAAAATTGGTTCCTTCTTCGCACACCAGAGGCGCTGTACCATATTTTCATAGAATAAACGCTGTAAATACTGGAAAAACTCTGTAAAGTAAAATAGAGAAAACTCGTGCTAGGGGTACTGGTCTAAAAATAACGGCAGTCAAGAGTGGTTGTTTTCTGTTTGAGGTGAAATTCAATTAAATTGCAGACGTGACACAGGTCTCCACACTGACAAAACCAGTTGGATTGTCTAGTGACTTCACCTGGTCTACGGCGCGGACATGCGGACGGTGAATAATGGCCGGGTATGATCCAGGGTCGGGCAGCGAGTTGCCGATTACTCGCCCCCCGACCATGGACCATGCCCGGGTCGACGGCCATTATTAGTACTATTACTTCGAAAATGACGCGGCCCTCTTAGCGGGCCAAACTGAAATCTGATTTTAGTCAGTTCAAGTCTGACAGTCCGTCCCGTCCTGCCCTAGGTGGGAGGCCACATTTGATGATTTTACCACGAAAAAAAAGACATTCTTGTACTAATGAATTGAAATACCTAGAAAAGCCTATTGCCAAAGTTTTTCTGAAAAGTAAACATACCTGAAGAGAACTTGAAATAGGCATCTGATCCTTAAGCCATGAGAAGTAAACAGGCATATCTCCTGACGTCACAGTACATGTTAGTTGTGACCTGTCTCCAGCTCTTAATCCAGGTGGGAATACGATTGGTGATAGTACTGGTGGTGATACCACTGTCATTTGGACCTGGTATAAAACATCAAGATATAGAAAGGAAATAGAAGATTTTAGTATGGAGGGTGGCCCTATCGGTCACTCACCTCGTGGTATACAACCAAAATTATATATTTAGATAGAGGACACATAGATGAACAAAAAATGGGCATAATATCCTAATACGTCAGGTCACTGAAATATAAGTCAAAAACTGAAAATAAATCGCATTCCAGCGAATAACTCTGAAACCTGACACTTTATTGTTCGTCTATGTACCTTCTATCTAAATATATAACTTTGGTTGTGAACCGCGGTTCTGATAAAAATAATAATATAGATAGGGCTAAAATTTCAAAGCCATTTAAAGGCGACTGTAGAAGTGTTTCATAAAGAAACATGGACACCAGTCTTTTTGTTGAGGTCTGTCACATCTTTTGAATGGTTTTGCTTATTTTTAACCGACTTCAAAAGAAAAAGTAAGATCTCAGTTCGACCTTTATGTCTGCGATTATCTCGCGTTTGGCTTAACCAATTTTGATGCGTTTTTTTTTTTGCGATTGTGGTTGTCTTCGGTAGGTATTATAAAATATGTTTATCATATTCTGTACAATATTGTGTGAAAGTGGAAATGTTAAACAGTATACAATTATCTTACTCTTCCTCGTAACGGGTACATTGCCAAATTACACTACGTCTATTCTATAACACAAATGTGTTACTGAGCTATTTGTGCTAAACCTTGTCTCTCCCGTACTCATATATGTAGGTGGCATAGCCCTAACAAATTGATTTCTGAAGGTTATCAAAATAAATGTAGTAAAAAATGACTCCTCAAATATTCTTTTACAACTCATATGATATCAGTAAGCTCGCTGTCAGTGATAAACTAAGTGAAGCGTAAAATGAGGTGTAGTTTATACATCCTTCTGGATAAGTGGGTCGCGGCTTATACAAAGTAACGGACAGTGATTGGGAATGAAAAATGAATACCATGATATGGCATACTTTAAAGTTATATAAAATAAGTTAGAGCTATGATATGAGGATAGCGAAATAGTTATTTTATAGCTGCTCATATCACGGTTTAAAGTTTTGTTCTTTTTTGTTGAATGTTGAGTTTAGAGAATATCTCGCAGAGAAAACATAGTTTTTATTTCAGAAATGTGACGCTTTCTCATACCAAACTCGCTTGTACTGATGACAGCGATCGTTTAGCACCCTAAATTAATATTCTATCTCATTCTTAACCCTAATCCGTTTACTTTGACGGCTGCTTCTAATTGGACATCTATAAAATCGGATAAGCACAGTCGGTCGTTGATTGGTTACATACAAAGATCAGGCTCAAGATTACTACAAATTTTTAATTTACAGTGTATTGGGCTTTGTGCAGGGCCTTTAAATCTAAGAAATACTGTGAAGTTAGGCAGGTCATACTACATACAAAATTATACCGCATTTGTTACCTCTCTCCTTGCAAGTTCTCCTCCCGGTGTTAGTACAGAACATGTCCATCCTCCTTTGTCCCTGTTCCGGTCGACGTTCGTGATGGTGAGCTGGCCATCCATCTGGTGGTATCGAGGATCCGTGCCAGCACCACCCTCCCATTTAACTGAACTGATGAAAAAATATTAAATGAACGATTGTAATAAGTAACATAATGCCGGGGTTACATGTACCCGGTACAGTAGCGAATAAAAAAAAATGCTTGGGAACGAGCTACTCGCATGATACCGGGGTGACATTGAAAACAAATCGGTCACCTTAGTACTTAAATCATCTTAGTAAACGAGTCAACTTACTACTCGTGTCACCTTAATACTCGTGTCATCTTATTAGTCGATGTGATTTTTAATTTCCTTAAACACTGTATTTTGCTGGATTAAAAATTAAGTTTGTATACACACGTTCTTTACAAAAAAGATGTTCCATAGATGAATACTTTGGATATGGAGGCTTGAAACTTGAGTGTAATCGAGAAGCTTTCTCAACGGAACAATAACGTCTGTGAATGGGTATCTGAAGTTGATTAAGAGTAATACTTAATTGACTAACTTATCCAATTTACTACTATCGCGCACTTTCTTAATGCCAAAACAGTAATTTTTGTACGAGATATTTATAATGTTTTTCGTGGAGATTGTAGAATATGTAGTATCAAATATAGAAAAAAAATGTCTCTAAGTGCGTATAAGCCGTACGGTGTAATACAAGTCCTTATTTTTTTAAATAACTTAAATGATTTTGGATGTAAAAGTTATGAAAATGTTTGCAAAAAAATTGGAAATCTCTGTTTGTATAAAAGTTTTAAATCGGTCTAATTTAGATGCAACACTATTGTTTTTAATAATTTGATGACGTCTTAGGCCTAAGTATTCTGCTTAAGTGTATGATAGTCTTTAAAATTCAGTTCGCTCTTCAGCTATAGAGTTTTCTTGAAAGTCCTTGAAAGTATTTCTTTTTTTAATATTTAAATAGTTCTGTACCTAAACATAGAAAATAGCACACAGAGATGAAAAAGTGAAAGTAGCTAAACAAATAGGTACTACTTGGTTATTTTTCTTCTTTAGTATCTAAGTTTTAAAGTTTAATAAAGGCTCAAGCATACCCTTGAGACATTTCTGTTACTAAAATAAAGCCATTCTCTGTACTTATTTTAAGCAAAACATTTATTTGGGTCTTTACCTACTAAAGTGACTTATGTTCTCATCACACGCATTTTCTATTTTATTTTTGATTAAAATAAAATTGAAACCGACAATTCAACCGGGTCCTAACTAAAGCAATTGGTCATGCTAATAAACAACACAATCGTCGTGTTCTTATCGCACTCCAAACTTCAAGTTTGCCGAACTAAATAATTGCAATGTTTGGCTGGACGTAGGCAATGTAAACTTTAGCTTACTACTTTAATGTTTTTTTATTGAGCCAGCAATTTAATTTTCATTAATTTTAACAAAATGACTATCTGTGGTCATGCCAGTGTCTGTACTGAAATACTCTAAAGGCCCATTACGCTTCAAGAAATTGCATGATATTTTAACTACATTGTCGCCTGTAATGGACAATGCATTCTGTCAGTCAAACGAATACTGCAATGTAGTCAAAATTACAAACAACGCGCATGCTATTCTTGCATCTCGTCTAAATTAGGTTTCAAGCTATTCTGTAACGTTCACGACCTCACTTCACCCAAGTGAACGTATAATCGAAGTCATTCTTTGATAGTAAATGGCTTGGAGTCAGTAGTTCCATTGTGGGAACGAGATGGCGTTAGACGACTTGTATAGCTCTGTCGCCTTCCCACAATTGCAACTACCCTCGCTTTAAGACGTCATGGTAGCCCCTGATATGTACTACATTAAATAGTCAAAAGTATATTCCCTTTCTTTGAAGCAACTCTTTTCTAAATCTAATAATGTTTTGCCTCCTAAGCATTGGCAATAAAATCAGGACTATAAAACAGCAACATAAATATCCCAGTCTTCTTTAGATAATCATAACTCGGCGATCCGAAGTTAGGTATTCCGTGCCTGGCGTCTCAATGTTACCATACATATTGTATGAAGACTATACTGTGAGTGAAATTTTACGGTCAAGATATAAAAAGTATCTTTTTTTGTACTGATAGGAGTTAGCCTTGACATTAAGGGTAGATATCTGTCTGACCTTCTTACGTATTTTAACTGACTTCAAAAAATGAGGTTCTAAGCTTTACCCACTTATGTATGCACTCATGTTTGTACGCCATTATCACTCGTTTGGTTACGTTGATTATGGTTTTCTTTCAATGTTTTATTATTACATGATTTCTTTCTTTTTGATTTCTTAATGTATACGTACTAGTGACAAGACCCGGTTTTTGCAAGAGCACTTTACTACCAACAGCGCCATTTATGGGGTGTTAAAGTACTCTTCTAAGCAACTCATTCACAGAATGTAACAAAAATCGTTTGGGTGGTTTCAGAGATAACCATGTACTAACATAATGACACACATTCACATTTTATAATTTAACTCGTAATCTGATGTCATTTTTTTGATGTCCAAATCGTAAAAAAATGTAAAACTATTGTGTTGTGATCAGATAATAAACTATTTTCATTTATCATTAATGTTTTCTTAGATTGGTAAGCTCCTTTATATACCTATGCTTCTACGGCGAACTACAACTTATTTACTTAGGATAATAGTAATTATAGGTACCAAACGTTGTAGCCGTCAGAAGGGTTACATAATAGACTGTTATGTAAACATATACAATGTAATGTGTTTACTTACTCAATAGGGAATCCGTAGTAAGGGCACCAAATCGTCACTTCAGAGCCTGCAACAGCTTTCACAGGGCTCATAGCCCTGATGTACGGCGGACCTATGTAAATCCAATAATATTATTTACTCAGCAATTTGTAAACGTAACGCTAAAATAATACTTATCTTTATTTATTTAGGATGGCAACACAAACATGAAATGTGTAAGTAACAACACTGCGGTAAGCAAAAATTACAATTTATGGCTGAAAGCTGAATGTAATAAGATTTGAGTGTTGCTCTGTTTTGTTTGTGTATTTTGTATATTATCCTATATGTGAAATTATCGTAAATAAAACAAAGCCTTGAGGTTTATGTACATATTTTATGACAACACTCAAATAAATTGATATGGCAACATTTATAACCGATAGGCTGACAATCTGTCAGTATTTGTATTGTAAGCAGAGTATTTCCATTTGTCGCCAAAGATATTTTGTTCTTGGTCGTAAAACTAAACCTGATGAATTTGATCTTTCATAGAAATACTGTCATTTTTCTTTATGTGCTGATGTATGCTGTTTTTTTTTACGATGTAGGTAAGTTATTTAAAGATACTGTCTTATTACCCGACTGTGCCAGAAGGAGGGTTATGTTTTTGTAGCGATAATTTTAGCGCTAACCTTTTCGTTAAGTTTAGTTAGGAGAATAGAAGTGCTTTTACACTGAAAGGTCAGAATTCTAGTACCTATTTTAGTTTGATGCCAAATTGCCATTTAAACTATATTACTAACTCGCAAATCAAAATAGTTTAGGAAAATGAGCATCAAAATCATCGATCAGACAATAATTCGTCTAGTTTTGAATGTTAGCTATTGAGATGTACATACTAAAAGAACTTATATTTGTGCAATTTAGTTGCAAATTAAATTACTTAAAAATTTACCTGTCACCGACGCAAATGAATAATGCAAAAAAAAGAAATTGAAATGCGCGGGCCAACACTACGTTTCCACCTTAATTACTTTAACAAACTAGTCCTCTCGAAATTGGGACTTAACTACAGAGGCGCCATCTACAACGCCTTACGTATAATCCAAGTCTTACCATAAACATTGAGTCTTGCAGCATGAGCGACGCTGCCATGTGTGTTGGTAGCCCTGCATTCATACCGACCACCATGTTCAACCCTCGCACTGCTCAGCGACAAAGTAGACAGCACGTAGTTGGACCCAGAGCCAAGCCCTGCGGGACCATTCTCCCGGCCCTCCGTTATTATAGCCCTGATAACCGACCAAATATAGAGCAAAGATAATGAAGGAAAAACTGGATGGATATCAGATTATAGTTTGTCATAAAAAGTAACGTTATTGATAACCTTTACTGGAGTTTTTTTTTTCTATTTTGTAATGTACTGAAAATGTTAGGGAAGGGTGAGTCTTTATAAGTGCGTTGCGTCGCGTCGCAGCCACGGATCAACATGTTTCATGCCATCACTGCGTTGCGTTGACGCCTCGAAAGACGATATTATTGTTGTTGCAATGGCAGCAAAGCGTTCCAGACCTCCTAGCTAGGACAAACGGCAAGCGATAGCCTTAAAAGTAACGAAAATGCTCTGTAATCTTTAACAGATTTTCAACTTTATGCACTCCATAAAGATGGAATGTGTTATTGCTGAACGTTAAAGTTTTTTTTTACCGCTTGTCTACAGGGCCAGTTCAATCTAGCAGCCGAACATTGTCTCACCGCTGTCAACACTGTAACACAACACACGAACACAGCCTTACTCTAAAACCTTATCTTATCCAAACTTACCCGTGATGAGTGGGTATAGGTTGCCCGTCTATCGACCATCGAAATCGGGGCGGTGGTTCACCAACCGCTGAGCATTTCAACGCAACCTGAGCTCCGGGCTGCACAGCTTGCTCGATGAACGTATAAACCAACTCAGGTCTTGAATCTGCATAAATTGTTCGAATGAGAGAAAAAGTCACAGTGAATAAATACAAAAAAGCCGTGTGGAACGTACCTGGAGAGCGTTTTAACCGTTTTCGTTTGAACGAACGTAGCGTGCCTGCTTCTCGCACTAACGAGCAGCGTGTAACTGAAATGAATATAACTAGGTGAATGGAAAAAAACACATTGGCTTATACGGAGCGAGGTGACTTTGATGTTCTGACTTTGTCTGTGTGTATTTGGTTTTGGGTACATCGTTTACTTAATATCTTTTTACTTTAGTCATATTTTTAAACCAGCTGTATTCTTAAACCAGTGCAACTACTAAGTCAGAAACAACAGTGGCCACCAATGGAAAAGCACCGAATAATGAAGCTTGGAGAATGAATTTTAATGTCACTTCTCTCCATGTAAAGCAGGAGACAGAACGAAACAGGGCCAATTGGCATAAAAGTACATTTACCATTGGGATAAACCCTGTTCTCCACGGATAAAGTAACATTTTTCTTTTATTTTATTCACACACTATAATACTTGATATTAAACCCATATTGCTTTAATTGCCTCTACCATCCGTAACACTGGCAACATTTGTGCAAAAGCGTGCAAATAATGGCATAATTGCACAGACAGAGCATTGTTAGTCCCCTGAGGTCTGTGGCGTGCGGCTACAGAACCCGTATGTTGGCCTGGATCGTCACGCTAGCTACCTTACCGGAGTGAGCAGATGTTGTAGATTTAATGTGATAATTGCATTATTAATCTTGTGGTGTGCTTTGGATAGACTGAACAAGTGCCCCGGAGTGTCAGGAGTGTAACAAGCGGTGGTATGCTGTCTCTTACTACATTTCGTACATGAGTCGAAAATTTAAGAAGATTTATACAAACTTTCATCCCCTATTTTATACCCATAGGGGTAAAATTCAAATCCTTTAGCGGATGCCTAAGTCATAACATCTACCTGCATGCTAAATTTCAGCCCGATCCGTCCAGTGGTTTGGGCTGTGCGTTGATAGATCACTATGTCAGTCAGTCACTTTTGAGTTATATATATTTAAATTATTAGAATCGGATCGGTATTTCTGCAAGAATTTAATTTTGTTTTTGTTGACAAGTCAAGTTTTTCCACGGACCGGACGAAGACACAGCGTAGGCAGACCTCCCACTAGGTGGACCAATGACATCGTGAGTGTCATAGGCAACCGATGGATGCTCGATGATTGTTGTTCGGCGTGGCGGTCTAAGGAGGAGGCTTATGTTCAGCAGTGGACGTCTGCCGGCTGATGGTGATGATGAGTGTACTTTTTAATTCAGATTATCCTAATACTTAGATACTACCACGTATGCACTTGGTTTTAATATTGCTAATACCCATCATCGACCTCTAGGACCGAAAAATCGCGCTGGATGCAAGCTGCTTCCAACCGGTCCTATTGGAAATGTATGGGGTAGGCCTATGTTCAGCAGTGGACGTCCTACCCCTGACATCAGCCAGAAGATGGCAATGCCGAACAAAGGCCTTTCTTTTGATCGTCACACCAACCGAGAATTCGCCACTTGTATCCAAAACTAGCTAATACCATTTTTAAGGTTGGAAGATCGTCTAATATGACCATTCGCTCTGGCTGGAGTGGAAACAACGACGATATATTACTAGACTCCGCATGCACGATCTAAGGAACAAAAACTATTCTGTCAACTCGGTGAGGTACTACGTAAGCGAGGGGGACGGGGTACTGCCTTGTAATTGGGTAACTCAAAGTCTGTTCTGTCTCAACGTATGTTTACGGCTCACAGGAGTGGTCGAAATAAGACGGACATAAGATTTTTTTGCCTAATGTATTGACAGACATCGGTCGCCTGTTATTAGGAGTCCAGTAATATATCGTCGTTGAGTGGAAAGGACTGTCAGACGTGTACTGACTAAAAAACCAAGTCTTCTTTCAATTGCCCTTTACGTTCTTGAGTCACAGAGTCTGATACTAGCTTTTAGTACCCAACAACATATTTTGGTCTATCTGTATAGTAATAAGCTTTCTCAAATAGCTTTAATATATACCAGCCCGCAAAACTTTACTTCTTTATATTGTAATGCGTATCTCATAAAACCACGCAATACTTCATATCTATACGATGTATATAGGAATTCGTATCACAAATAAAATCTTCTTGGAAAATATTTGTACAGCTTTTGAGGAAAATCATATTCATAATATTAGAAAAAATATTGTAGAAAGTATACTTAAGTAGGTTACACGCTTTTCATTTTTTATAGTTGTCTATTCAGCTGTTAAATGGAATTTTTCATCCTTTGTCGGCAACACTGTATATTCTCAATAAACAATATCAAAAGGAAATCACGTATTTTATGAAGGTATCCATAATTCTATAGGGATATGAAATAGTGCTAACAAAAGCATGCGAGAATAGACACACACTACTCGCCTTGTTGAAAAATTCACTCAGCCCCGCATTTTACTATCCGTATTCGTTCAGAATTTATAACACCGTAAATCGTAAAAGCGGGCAAAAAATTTACAGCCGTGCACAATACTGAATTGTTGAGATAAACCGAAGCGCGATACCTCTCTTATCTCTCTAAGCATAAATAGTCAACAAACTTTAGTATGTTTAGATAACCGTTATAAATACTCACATAATCAGGATTAAAATAATTTATGTTATATTTTTCGGACAGTTTAACTGGAGCTTAAACGTGTTCATGTAACGTAATATTCCTGTGACATTCACTGCTGAAATTACCTCGTTGCATAACAGCGTACAACGGATAGTTAGAAAGTAGTGAAATAAGTTACTTACATTGTTCCCTTGTCGACGAAAAATTCAAAGCAAAGTAACGCGGTATACATGCTAAAACATTTGTTAAGTAAACTCTTTTCTAACACAATACCTTTTTAAATAATACATTGTAAGCGCGTCGAAAATTCGGTTGAACCATTCGATCAAAGCTAAAATACAAATAGGTTATTCACAAAGCGAAGGGGTATTGGTGAAAAAACCAACTAGCCTCATAGTTCCCTCCTCTCATACCACTGGCCAGTGACACCCACTCCCACAAAGATGGATGCCAACGCGGGAAATATCCGGCGAACTATTCCAATTTGAAAAGTTTCCTTTTGGTAAAGCAACCGCACTTGGTTGGCGCGAAATGAACACGAAAAAATTGGGCCCGCCAGCGGCCTTAGCACTTCAACAATGTGCAAATTGTGCGCCCGGCTAATCATTCTCCTTGTAAAGGGGAGGTTTCTTTGTATGTAAAGTTCATATTACTTTTCCGATCACACCGAAACTTTAGCAATGAAATCCGGCCATTGTTATAGGAATGTATAACGTATCTCATCCGTAAAGTATTGCTACCACGATAAAATGCACGTAAAATAAAAGGCAAGAATAAAATAACATGATTGTGTTGCCTGTGTAAAATATTTTTTCAAAGAGTATTGCCAACTACAGGAATATTTGAATATGTCTTGTGTAGACATTTTCCCGAGTCTTTACATAGAAATTTGCCGACGTATACAGATGCAGGCAAGCGTAAAATATTTATGACGGCGCAATACGTTTGAATCGATCGGGACATAAGAGCGACAACTTTAGCAAACCCCACATAGCTCATATTTCTTTTTGCTTTGGAAAAAGGTTGATGTACGAATACGTCTCGGTGTACAACTTTTATTGAATACTTGACTAGCTTGTTTGAATCGGTAATTTGTAAACTTTGGGAGTAGGTGTGATTTTACAAATATGAACATAATGCGTTGAAATAATACCCACTTATACAACATACATTTTGACATTAAACCTAATATCATACAGAAATATATGATTCGTAAAGTTATAAAAGACACACAAGGTCTTTCCTTTGTCGAAACTAAACGTACGTTCAAAAGAGGGCAGGAATGTACCTGAATCCAATTGGCATGAAAGTCATATAAGTTGGATGCAGGCTCAAACGAATGTTGAGCACATACGGCAGTCTGTCTGCATATAAAAAATTCCGCGCGCCCAAACCCCTGTTTGTAGGTCACAGAACGAGAGCGCCTGTGTATGTATGTACTCGAACACAAATCACACGAATTTCACCAGCCTCGGATCCCTGATATTTGTATTTGTATTGATCTGCCATATGCCACCATCATTGCTCCCGGTACCTAGGTATACCTACTTCTCTATGTAAACACCACCCAACTAGATATGTTCCAACGATACACCCCACCGATAAATCGTATAAGCTTTTCCTATTAAACATTTGTTTGACATAGCACAGCGCACCAAACCGTTTATCACTGTCCAATCTAGCTATTTTATATCTTTGCAATCAATCTGTGCTTTGCATTCGCGTTTCGCTCCAATATGTGATATCAGATTTTATAATAAAAATGTTTTTGAACTTTATTGGACCAATTACGCGAGTGTAACAAAACCTTTTAGTAAATTGCTTTGCATTGTATTTTATCTCTGTGTTCTAGCAATATGGCTATAGTAGAATAAAGTATAGAACACACAGGCAATTAAAATTGAATTATAATTGCGGGTAATGTAAAGGCTATTTGTACGATAGCGTATTCAACGGTGATCGGATTGCTGTTCCGTACATATGGCTCTATATTCAGAATACCAATCGACTGATGCTATTTATACAAATACCTAGGTACAGACGTGTATAGTACCTATATTTGGCTGGTACCACTGCCTATTTGTGGAACTAGACATCGGAGGTTTTAATTAGAAATGCCGTTTCGTTTCAAAAGTTTGTCGGGAGCGAACCGTCGCGCCCTCCTAGGTATTCACTTGTAGCCAATTTGATTACTTCTGTTTTGGAATTTTGCTAGCTAAGGAATGCTTTAAAGTACGAAAGCGAATACATTCACAATGTAGTATTGGATTTTCATTGTTTAGGCTTTCTTTCAAAGACTTTTAATACTCACTTAAACTAGTTTAAAACCAGTTTCAGTTTTTCAAGTAACGTTGTCCAACTAAATAATAACAGACCATTTTCTCTATGTGTAACGCCCTCCTAATACCTACTTCTTAAGTCGCATTTTGTTGTAAATTTTCTTTATAAAACTAATCTTAATGGAAATTCCGCACAAAGCATATATTTTACGCATTATTAAAGTAAGAAAAAGGTTCTTATCCGAAAATAATAACCTTCGTAAGCAGTAACAAGTCAAAATGACCCATCGGCTTATGTAATAAAAATAAACTAATAAGAAATTTTCGCACCAATTTCTTCTGAGCCTCGGTTAGACCTTATTTTTCTTAGTGAGTGACTGCGAAATTTATGAGCTTGCCCAACGCAATAAAATACCTTGTGAGAAAATGAAGGAGCAAATCGCAATATATTTGTTTCTTGGTGGCTTGAGGGAGACCGTTTTAGCCATCTGCGGGGGAAATATATTTTATGGGAATGTTCTACAGCTTATGAAGTACATTCATTTCTTTTTTATCAAACAGATAACCTTTGAAATGAGTTATTTTTATTAATATTGCTATTGCCTCCAGTTCTAATCTGAAGGGTTCAGAAAAAATGTTACATACCTGAATGCTTGTGTTTTTATACGTTTTCAAATATTCTTTACATATTGTTTTTCATTTCAGTATTCTTTCCTAGCTTTTGACCGCGGCGTAGTTTGCCCTAATCGTTTCTCTCCTTTCACATTTTGTACAAAAAGACGAAGCCATTTAACTGTACTTATATGTATCAAAATGTATTAACATCGTTTGAGCAATTTAGACGTGAAAGCGTATGTAACAAAAACGAATAACACAATTACATTTTCACATTATAAATAGTTAGAAGGTAAAAAACTAAGATAGATATTTGATTTAAACTCAACTCTAAAACAACAGAACTAAAATACATTTGCACGAAAACTACGACTGTTTCAAAAAAAAACAAAGAAATAGATGTTTGTAATTCAGCGCGTAGTCATCCCTGATCTACCGGGACCACCTTCCTTCCTCGAATATTAAGAGAAAGCTCATTAGTTTCGTTTTGGGGAAAATGCCTGGAGAATAGATATCATTAGTTACTAACAATCCTGTGAAAATAAATTACTCGTACCTTGTTATTGGAATATCGTCGTTAAGGATTTGATATGGCTTATTATCTATTCAAGCCAATAAGCAAAAACAATATAGTTTATTTTACCTTACATGGCCCTATTAGGTAAATAAATGTAGTAGAGAAATTACCATAGTTTACAACAATACCAAATAAAAGGAATACGTCGTTGTAAGAATAATAGTACAATCAAACGTCTAATGATAGTTATTTCTAATGGCCAACTTTAAAATCGCAAGAAGTATCGTCGGACTCATTTTTTTTATTTTCGATGTACGTAGGGATCTGATTTTTAAGAAAAATTTCAGTTAGAAACATGTATAAGATGTCTTGTCGTCTTTAGTGTCATGTTGTTAAGACGAGGCTAGTTTTTTAAGATAGGATAGCTAGTGTCAGTAGGCTAGCAAGCTAGTAATTCTGGTTTCGTGTAAACAAAAGTAGCTTCATTTCGAAGCTAGTTAACTTCATTTCTAAGCTCCTCCTAGCTTGAAAAACTAGCCACGTGTATCCTGGGCATAAGATCATGTTCCTATTATACAAATTACGAGCTGCAAGTAGGTAGTTTGAACTTGTAGATTTTTCCATATCAAGCATCTTGTGTCCGAGCTGATTAACGGGGTAGAAACCGCGGAGAACATCTGTTATAGAATATATGGGGACCAGTAGTATTGCGACAGAACTTTTGCTGCTACCGAGATCGAAATCAAACCTAAGACTTATAGTACCTCAACCTACACATCACAAAGTACCTCTATACCGGTACAGTTGGATCCCGTTCCTTGAATGTTTTATCACAGCAGGCAGGCCTGTCCTCCTTTGAGAGATCATAAATTATTTGTCCACGTTGAGCCCACGATTGTATTTGTTCTTCTATTTACTGTTTTGCATAATCTACAGCTTCTGGATTTGTGAATTTATGAATACCTCTTTGTAACATTGACTGAGAGGAATAACGAATGTCTATCCATAAAAGAGATCTTTTAATCAAGTCGCGCAGTCATTGGGTTTTTCCATTAGAGTTTCTGACTTAAAGGACATTTGTGCAAAATCTACAAAACAACGCTGCATGCTCCTGATGGCGTGAATCACAGTGATCCCACCCGAGAATGACTCCTTGTCCTTAATGACCATGTCTTGGCACTGCGAGAGGCTTTCCCTTGTGATCACGAATGTCGTCGAACGCGGGCATGGTCCATGTCGCATGCCCGCGCCTACGGTGGCCCGGAGATCATCTGCGACGTCCGACGCCGTGGGCGGGTACCACTGCGGGTGCGTAACAAACCAACTAGGGATGAGCGTTTGAAATCAACGAACTAGTTGAATCACCGTTGAGCTCCTGTTCAACGTATTAACGTACCTGTTTAGATCAACTAGTTGAATTCGTCAACGACGTTTTTAACGGGGCTTAACTTGCGTTTAATAATTTCAACGATACTCGTTCGTCCCTCGGTGAATTAATAACGAAAGCAACGCAAACGAGCTGAGCAATTTTACAAAAACTTTACGTTGTTTTTTCAACGTTTTACGAATTTTTGGTTGCGTATTTTTAACCGCCATGGATTGCGAGCGGTTGAAAGAGTTGATTTTTCGAAATGTTTTCCTTTTAAAGAATAGTACTTATATTTGTGGAGTTTGTTTACTTACGTTTACACAGATACTGAGAGGTCTGAGACTAATCCCAATGTATTTTTTAATGTATTACTTTTTTGAGATGCAAGGTATAGCACCAGCTCTATGACAATAGAATAATATTGTTTGATTGCACACAATTTAGATGTTAATTGTAATAAATTAAAATGTTTTTTTTTCTTTCAAAACGTTTTCCAATACATAAATTGAATCAATTGTTTCTAAAATTCAACGTCGCAATCGTTGAATAAAACCGTTTAATGATCAATCAACGAATTTACGTTGCAAGTTGACAGTTAAATCGTCCAACGAGATGAACCCGTTAACTTTGGTCAAATCGTACGATTCAACTAGTTTGTTAACTAGTTTTGACAAAACGTGAATTCAACGTTAACGTTTCCGTTGACGGAAAAACCGTCAACGACCCATCGCTAAAACCAACCGCGCCTTAACCCGGAAAATCGGCCTGTGCGGCTGTAATTATTTAGCTACGGTTTCCACTTTACGTGCCGTCATACCAATGAGAAATGTTTTAGCCACGAGATACGCTTGCTCGCTCCTCGATTCAAATATCGCCACTCGCGGTATAACAATTAAATTCCCATTGTTAACCTAATAATTTATATTTAAACTACTGCATTAAATAACTACAATCAAATTAAATTAAAACAATTTAGATAGCAGCTGATTCAGTGTATAAACACTACATACACATAGGAGGAGTTAATTGTCTGACCGAAATTGGATTATTTGCATAAATTAAACTACATTTTAGTCTCTCATAATATTTTCGTTGTAGCGTACTATTTGTTTATGATAGCAATCAAAATATATGTGGGTAAATCGTTTATTTTAGTGACATTTAGTGTAATTACCTTACTTATTTAGGGTTATTGTATAAAGTTAGCTACATTTCATGAATTGAAAGTACTTATGGTTATAAACAACTTATTATATTTTCATATTCCGAAAAATCAAAATAAAATTCTGGTGTTTCATAAAAAGTGGAATATTTTCCGTTTACTATACGTGAAACAACGGAATTTTTTATTGTTTTGTTGTTATAAGTACTTTCAGCCCATGAAACGTTGTTTATGTTTTATAATAACCTTTTACAATGAATGTGATAGTTAAATATATGGATGTTTGTGACTCTTTCACACATAGGATATTTTTTGTCCCAGTTTTACGTTCCCATGTGATAGTTTTCGACAAAAACACGGGCGAAGCCGCTGGCAACGACTAGTGATTCATAAAATTACAAAAATTGTCAAGGCCACTTCGATTTATTACTTGCCAAGGAAAAAGTACCTAGAAATCTAATAAATTCTGTCTTAGACGGCCAATCCCGAAAAATAAAGCCCAAATGTTCTTTATTTCTTTTCAGCTCCATTTCAGCATGAATTTATTAGTACCAACCTGTATAGAAGGACAAAACATTCATTATTTATGGAGGGAACATCAACAGGCATTTAGGGATCAATGCTTTTTTTTGTTTACCTGATGCTAATAGATTTTTGACCGTCCTTACAGACCGAAAGTTTATTCAAAGTGAGGCTTCTTCTGATAGAGCTCCCTCAATCGTAGGCTTTGTCTGATGTGACCTTTTTTTTTATTGGGACAAACCCACGACACTATTCCCAAACCACTGCAACTCCTGAAAGCCATAATCAACAGTGGCAACCACCAGAAAAGCGCCGAGACAATGAAGCTCGACGTGTCCCGCAGAATGAATTTACTTGTCTTGGATCCGGCAACGAAATTAATAAAGGAAAATAAAGGAAAAATATGTTTCCACTTCCCTCCTTGCAAGCAGGAGACAAAACAAAACAAGGCCAGTAGGCACTTTTGTCTCTGATCCAGACTAGAATCAACAGCAGACAATAAAAAAAAATGTCTCGAAAGTCCTCAATACTTATAAATCTCAAAATCTTGACTTCCCAACTAACTGGTATAAAGAGGTCTCATAGGCAGTTGCTCTATATAAAATATCAGTTGCATATAATTAGATTGGAATCTGACCCCAACGTAGTTGGTAGAAAGCGAGGCAGATAATGCTGGTTCCTGGTTCTCAACCTCATTAATATCGACCACTTCAAAGTTTCAAATACGAATAAGAAAATCCACTTTCAGAACGGTGAAAGAACCTTACGAAACTACCACGTCATAGAGCCGAAATAATCGGAGAGACATCTAACAGCCGCGTATATCATAGTGAGGAGCCTTTGTCCCAGCGTCGGGAACATTATTTGTCACACTTTTCGAGACACGGAGGAAACTGGACATGTAAAGGATTGTCACAAATCTTCGGACTGACCCACGCTATTTAGCCACAAGCTCCGCCTGATTATGTTAATTTCTGTACTTAACATAAGAACGAAAACACATCTGGCGGTACGGCAGTGCCCCCGCCAAGACTCACTTTATTTTACCGCTACCTACGTATCTGATTATGTTAAGTACACAGGTTACCGTGGTTGCGGGACTGTCTAAGCAGGATACTGCAGCCCTGGAACGTAAACAGCAACCGAAGGAATGGAGTTGATTTTTAATCACTAAGTCAGGCAGACCTTTCTGCTCCACCTAAGATGAGAAGACTCATTTGATGACTTAATTTCACAAAAATAAAAAGGAGACCCTTATAATTTTATGATAGAGGAATTAAGAATGATAGCGATAAAACCGCCATTGTAACCATATTACATGTGACAACATAGAATTAGAAACATATTAAAATTATTTTGTAAAAATTTTGGTGGAGAATAAAGTGTAATCTTTCATGGGCTGAAAGTACTTATGATTGTAAACAACTTTTACTATGAAATCAACCGTGAAAGATAAAAAATGCAGGTCTTTCAAATGTACACACAAGATTTTTTTTTATATCTTTGATCAATCGATCATTAGAAAACATAACACTAAAATCCAAACATAATTCCAAACAAAACTCATTAAGGTCTTTCTAGTTTCTGTTTCCTTATTTGAAAATACTAAGCCAGCAGCAATATCTTTTGATAAACCTTGGCAGTGGAGTAACAAATGCACTAAGTTACCCCAGCCCTATCAACCGCGTTCTGCGGTCTACGGTCCCCCACCCACCCGCGGCTAACATTCATATTTATAGCCTGTCTTATTATGAGGCCACGGCTATATTTCCTGGCTGTCGGCTTGCGGTACGGTTCATAATAGTTTTTAGTGTCCCTCAAGCATTTTTATGTTGGTGTTGCAATATTTTGCAAGTGATTCAAGTTTTCTTGAGTAGATTTGAAATGCTGATGTGATAATTAACTTGGGAGGACTTAGCTTGGTGTAGGTGTTATCATATAATTTCAAATGTCACATTAGACACGTTTGACCAAAAGAGTTTTTAGTGATGTTATGGTTTGAAAGTATTAAGTTGTGAGCAGGTTTTTTACTCGTAGTTACTTTGTATGGCACAAAACAAAACATTATAAGAAAATGTGCCAACATTAAGCCTCATTTAGACGATGCAAGAAATTGCATGACAGTTACGTGCAATTTTGACTACATTGCGGTATTTCTTTGATCACTTGAATTAAGCCGCCTCTGGGAACACCACAGGACTCTGACATGACTTTGAACTTAACCGATGTCAGTGATGTCTAAGATAGCAACCAACTCTCCGCAATATAGAAACTTTCATGCAAGTGTTATGTAATTCCTCGGAGTGTGTAATTGGGGATTAACATTCCAAAAATCTTGCAGTTCAACTCTGTATAAAACATGAACGTACGTTAACCTAAACTTGAATCGAAGAAACATTTGTCATGGAACGAAAAAAGTGATAAGTACGTGTACTTATATTATAAATCTTTGGAATTGGTGTATTTTGAGCCTTTACGAGCGACTAGCAATACTTTAGCACACCAGTGGCACTATAAACCTACACTAACTGGCAAGCGGTGCGAATGGTCCCATTCAAGAACAATACTTATGCGATTCGCCCAGCAGTAGCGGTTGAAATCACTCATGATCCGATACGACTAAAGCCCCAATCTTTCACAGCACGAGTCATTTTCATGTAATTCCAACAGACTTTTTTTTCGTGGCAAAATCATCAAATGAGTCCCTCCCACCCCGGGCAGGGCGGGAGGGACTGTCAGACTTGTACTGACTAAAATCCACGGTGTACTTCAATAGCCCTTTATGTTCCGGGGTCACGGTGATGGAAATAAGTCCCGCGACCCCCGCAGGCTTTGGCCCTCAGAGAGTGAGCCCCGTCATTTTTGCTGACGCTCTTAGAGGCGCGCGTGGAACACGACGCGCCGTCGACCCGGGCATGGTCCATGGTCGGACAGCGAGTTGCCCTTTAGTCGCTGTCCGCATGCCCAACTCCTACAGACTTAACAAAAGAATGAACAGAATAATTTTCCTTTTTAAGTTCGATTTTACAACCTAGTTTTCTTTATATCTCTCGTTAATGCGTAGAGCTCAAATTGAATTTTATTACATACGGATTTATGTTTGTTTTATAGCGCTATAAAACCTGGCTCGGAATGGTTTTTATTAAAATAATCTGGGTTTCCTCTTGCTGGGACAGTACATATACAAGGACGATATGTATAAAATTTAATGTGGTTTAAATTACCCACTAATAGGGGATATTAGTGAAGGATACCGTATCAAACAGTACCCTTTTGACCCAAAGATTAAGCTGTCCCATTTCTGGGCAAGACTGCCACAATCATTGCCTCCGTGATCCCAGCCTATTACGACCCAAATCATAACTATGAATGATAATACCGTTATGATATGATTACTTAATATGATAAAGGTAGCAGGTGAACCAAGTTAAGGCTACTACACAATATAAGTGGTATATAATTTACCGAGTATATACCTACCTTAGACATGAAAGCGAAAATGATTCGAGAAATATTAGAGGTGCTCTCGTAAAGGTAAATAACTTCTTTTGTGTGAGGCCGCCTTTATCTATGTCGACCTAGCACTCTGCTTTTTATATGTAGATGTATCACCTTCATTTATGTGGAGTCTGACATAAAATATAGTTAAGTATTCAGCCACGACACTTTACGTATGTTGTAGGGAATATTTTTAGGAAGGAAACTTTGTTTTTGTTTAGAGGTTTGATAGTAACGCGTAAATGGTAACCCCATGGGTCGTGTTATGATGTGGTTGTGATATTTTTTCAGAAGGTTTTATTTGTCTTTTTATAGTCAATTTTGTTTATGGAGGTCTCAGATTTTATAGGTCATGCATTTTTCAAATACGAAACGTTTGTATTGTGGTTGAGAATCTGAAAGGTTTTTCACAAACTCAGTTCAATTTTTATCATCTGGACACACTAAGAGACGTCTGACAAGTCTTTGTTATCAAAGGATTTTAAAGCCTTTTGCAACCTTGTTTGAGTGAGGACAACGCACCCTTTATATTTTATTATAATTTAAATAAAGCCGAGTTAATGTTCATTCTTTACTTAGCAGACAGAAATATTATATAACTTTAACTTAGAAAGCAATTCTAGGGTTCCTTACCCAAAGTGTAAATCGGGAACCGGTTACAAAGACTCGGCTGGTCGTCTATCTCTCTGTCCGTCGGACGTACCGTGATAGTTAGACAGTTAAATTTTTCAGTTTATAAAACGGATGCATTGGACTGTATAATGTTATAAAATATATATTGAAACCTGACCGTCTATTTTATACATATACGAATATATAGAACCGGCCAAGTGTGACTCGGACTTGCCCACGAAGGGGTCCATACCATCCTACTATCGTGTGGATGGATGTTTGTTACTCTTTCACGCAAAAACGATTGAATGGATTTGGATGAAATTTGGTACACAGATAGTTTATAACCTGGATTAACACATATGATAGTTTTTATCCCGATTTTATGTTCCCGTGGGATAATTTTTGAGTTATAGCGGGTGAAACTGCTGCCAGCAAATAGTTATCTATAAAAATGGCAAAAAAATATCACTTATGATGTATGGCAGCCCCCTTAAATATTTATTATATTCTTTTTTAGTAGTTTTTGTTATACCGGCAACAAAAATACATCATCTGGGAAAATTACAACTATCTGGCTATCTCGGTACAATACAGTACGGTACGATACAGCCTGGTGAATGTCTGACAGACGGAAAGCACATTCTTAGTTATACCTAACAAACCTACTGACGAATATAAAAAGCATTACCTCAGTTAAGTTATAAATATTTTCCTATAGCCACAACTTAATAACTCTCCTAACTCTGACAATAACTTAAAAATAACACCAATCTGCTCACTCCGTAACAACGAAAAACAGAACCAATTTAAATCTAAGTTTAAATAACAATTTAAGTTAGAATAAATACAATTACAGTAGGGGTACATACCAGCATCATGACGGACGTAACTCGGGAGTAACTTTAGCACATCACATGCCAACTTGTGACGGCTTGATTTAGTTATGTAGAACTGGATAGAGTCACTGTATCTGCGGACAAATTGTACGATTTAGATTAGTTTTAAATATAGTTTGGTTTGTGTGTAATTGGGTTTTAACACTGTCGTAAGGCCGCGTTTCCATAAAGGCGCTCCCTCACCGCGAGCATTCACCTGTAATGTATCGTTATATAGTGCAGGCCGCAGAAGGAATTTCGTTTGCAAAATATGAGGACCGCAATCTGTTTTATGAAGTATGCAAATGAGTTCTAGGACTATTTAAAAATGCATGTTGCCAGTGTCTGGAGTGGTCCAGAAATTTGTAAAATACTACCGCACTACACGTAGTAAAATCCTTCCCTTAAAACTTAATCACCCCTTTTCACCAATTTAGGGGGCGATTTTTGAAAAACCCAAAAACACGTGTTTCATTATTTTTGATCTAGTTTCCATATACCAGGTTTCAAATTCATCGGTTAGCACGTTATGATTTTTCTATACAAACTTTAACATCGTCTAGAGTATCATTGGAGGGTAGTTTAAAAAAACTAATAATGCCTATTGTCACCTCCTTAAAGGTGAAATCCTTTCTGGGTGCTCACCTACATGATAAATTGCAACTACCATCCAAAATGCAGGTTACACTTATAGCGCTTTAAAATCCTTCCCTTTAAACTTGAATACCCCTTTTCACTAACTTTGGGGGAGATTTTTGAAAAATCCAAAAACACGTGTTAGATCATTTCTGTTTTTAGCCGACTTCAAAAAGAAGGAGGTTATCAATTCGACTGTATTTTTTTTTTTCTTTTTTTTTTTTTTTTTTTTGTGTGTTTGTTACGCGATTTCTCCGGCGATTGTGGACCGATTTTCAAAATTCTTTTTTTGTTCGAAAGGAGATGCTTCCGGAGTGGTCCCATATTCACCAAGTCAAGATCTGATGATTGGATCCTGGAGAAATCGAGGGCAACCCTCAAATTTTATAGGCCCACATATAGTTTTTCGCAAATATTATGAAGTAATTTAAGTATTTGCTTATGGTAATCATAATCTCATGTAGCTGAGCTGATGATGGAAGGTATAACTCCTTAACAGTAAGGAGTAGGCATCGACTGATTTAGTTTGTGTTCGCTTATCTCTGGAACTACAAGTCCGATTTAAGTCATTCTTTTTTTGTTATACTAGATATTGTTTAACTGAGGGAACACTGCAAGTTTCATCAAAATCGGTTCAGTAGTTTTTGAGATAGGGAATTTTTGTTAGCTAATTTTGTACAGGAGTGATGTGATTACAAAATTCTAGTGCACATGTAAGAAAATGATGTACTTATTTGACAAGAATTTGGGTTGAATATTTAAACTAAAAAGAGTAAAATAAAAGCTTTTTCAAAAAAAAATGTAACCGCCTTCAAAACCAACCACTAAAAAAGGCCAAAATAACCTACAAAATAACTTTTCTTTCGGAAGTCGGTGGCAAAAAAGACAATGAAAAAAAAAAACCACCGGCTTCCGAAAGAAAAGTTATTTTGTAGGTTATTTTGGCCTTTTTTAGTGGTTGGTTTTGAAGGCGGTTTTGGTTTCAAAGTAATCGGATCACGCGTTATAATTTTTCCATACAAACTTTAACATCGATTAGATCACTAATGGAGGGTAGTTTTAAAAAATTAAAAGTGCCAATATATTTTATTTACTTGTGTTCTTATTCACGACTAGTTTCAAATGTATAAACCCAAGGAATAGGATTTTTCATACAGTAGTTTTCACCCCTTTTTACACCTTTAGAGGACGATTTTCACAAAATCCCGTCTTTACGCCCCTCTAAATGGTAGACTGCAACTATTGTCCAAAACCCAAGTTTCTACGTTTAGCGATTTCGGCTGTAGGCGAGTCGTACGACCATACCCTGTTCTTTTAAATATATAGATAATTATGTATTAACATGTTTTTCTACTATATTTTCCAATCATTTTATCAAGATCTCGTCATAATAAAGTATAATCAGTATGTAATTCCATATCCTATGAAATTTATTCAGATCAAAACCCACAAATATCAACGTTTTATTGATCTGAGACCAAGGTGCGGATTTTTTTTTTTTGGACCACGATAATTGTTGGCAACATTGAAAATATATATCTTGACAATCCTAAAAATATATAAAAAAACTCAAAACTCGGTCCTCATATTTTGCATACGGATGTCTTCTACGCCGCCTGGTCTTTCATCAGTGAGTGAAGACAATCGAGCATCACAATGCGCAGCTTGTATCAAATCTGTACTAAATGTACGCGAATACCCGTCTTCAGGGAGGTAGTATAGTAATGTAATGCTCAAAGTCGAATGTTACGTTACACGCGAATGCTCCCGGTGAGGGAGCGCCTTTATATAAGTTGCAAATTGTATGCAACAAAAGTAGGAAGTTTTAACTTGTAGATTTTCTTATTTTTTTCAATTCAAGCAGTGTGACGTCATATTTGTATGCAAGAATTGCCTAATGAAAACGCGCCTTAAAACCTTATTTATACGATACGATAAATTCCATGCGATTCATGCAAGTTTGACTACATTGCGGTTTTTGTTTGATTAATTGATTTCACTGTTTATTATTACTTAGTCCGCAATGTAAGTATAATTTTAAGTTTGGTTTTTATTGTAAATATTGTGCACAATAAAGAATATATATATAATGTAGTTAAACTTGGATGTAACTCGCATGCAATTTTTTCAGTGTGATAATGGGCGGTAAGAGTGGCACTCGTTACGGTTTGTTGTTCGTTCATTCAATGTTTATGTATTTTATTTGAAAAACCATAAAAATAACTAAGAAGGTTGCATGATGCCATACTGTGACGTTTTGCACGCTTTCTAATAATTTTGTACTTTACATAAATGATAATCAAATCAAAATATCACTAACAAGATTTAGTAAATAAGTTGCACCAAGTTAAAAGTAGTTTTTTTTTTTAAATTCACTAACTAAAAGAACAAGATTATAACACATCGTTGTCACAAGGCTAACCTTCAAAACGGAAAAAAGCAACAATTTCCCAAATAATCAAAACAATAAAATGTAATGAGAACCATAGAAACACGCACACATTCAAACCCCAGGCTATAACAGTACCTTTGAGCAAACACAACAACGGTACAAATTGTATCCCCCACTGGCGACATACAGCCAGTTGTAACACAAAGAAAACCCATTCAATTTATTAATTGTCGAAAATTAAAAGGCTGTAATTTAGATCGTTTTGTTTGATGTACAACCACATCGTCCCACCCCGGGTGGGACACAAGAGCCTACCAATTACACCCACTGGGGTCTGAATAACGAACTCAAATTATTTTCCTCGAGCTCGCCTTTTACTCGAAACCTCTACTAATTGCTTACCTACTTAAGTATGGTGTAACGTACGGAAAAATGTTCGCGCGGTCTTAATTAATTTGTGTGGCTCTGAGATATTTATTTATTAATATACATACGTAAGTACGGAATTATTACATAGTACTTTTTCTTCCTAAAATTAATATTATGACTCACAGCTCATTCACATGAGGCTGTTTGACGAAACGCCTTTTTTGAGAATGTGTTTTATTAATGGGGTAATTCAATACTTGGTGTTACCGTGTTCATATTAAGCAACAGAAAAAAACAAGAAATATGTGACGTCTGAATAAACGGAGTCATCATCATAATGTATCTTGTTTTTTGACGAATTCAATAACGCAATGTGAATGACCCCTTATTTGGTTTAAATATCTCATTTTCAAAATTAACTTATCTACATAATATGTACAGTCACGACCACTAAGCATGTATCCAAAAGCGATGTTCTTACCTTGTTGATTAAACTTTTACCTTTTCATTAGATTTCTATTTTGGAAGCCATACTATTATGAAATAGGTCTTATTTCAAAGTGGATATATTTTACCGGTGTTACCCGATTTCAGGATAAACTAGTTCTTCCTTCATGCAATAGGATTTACTGGTAAAGCCTAGTCAAAACTAATTCGTCCTAAACCCGATAGGATAAACTAGTTTGGCTTAGGCTAAACTGGTTCTTTGCGAGCTCGCGACTTGCTGGCACCACGACTAGGACAATTTAGGTAAGAAGAGGATGACTGGGTCTGAGAAACCCGACTTGCTCCTGAGAAGGAAGAACTAGTTTAGCTTAGGCCAAACTAGTTTATCATTTATATATTAGGACGAATTAGTTGCAACTAGGTTTGGCCGGTGACATATATATGTTATTATTGCCCGTGGCTGTACACACCTAGGCACATATACATGTATACAACTGTAAACCTATTGTACCTAGAATAACAAATACGTAAACGAAAAAGAAAATCTGGATGTAAAAAATACAGTAGTTTTTCATCTCGCATTTTCCATCAATTTCACTCGTTAAATGCATACATCCAACGCAGGTACAATTTGCAGTAAATCAAAATGTAATTCCGATTCGATCAATTTTTTAGAGAATGGAATGACGTGTAACGGTGCAATCTGTTCGCTCGACCTGAATTCGATAGCTGCTATCCTTGCAGTATTAAATTCCATTGTTAATAAAGCATTTATTGGAAAAACACTCGGATGTTATTGGTATTTTCGTTAATAAATAGGAAATCTACCAGCTTCAATATTTCCGATATTTTTGATGAAGTCGCATTTAATAATTGAATGTATATTTTCATGAACTACTCATTGGAAATTGAAATTATCGTACTGTGTAGTAATATCAATAAATTAAATTACATTTTACTAGATACAACTTTACGGTTTACATAATATATTTTTCGAAAACTTTTAATTTGTGAGAGTTCTGGAGTCCAAACTAAGCCTAGCTCTGTAATATAGAACGCCATTTTGTAGTAAAATCCCAGTATTCATTTTGAATGGCTTAATTGATATATAAATCCCGCAAACATAGCGCTAAATGAATTGAAATAATCGTTATACTTCTGTCAATCGTTTGAAAATGACGAGACATTATGCATTGAATAATTAATTCATGTTTAAAATAAGTTTCGCGTTAATTGTATTTTGTAATTCGTTGTGACAACAGGCTTAAAAATTTACCAAGCCCAAAATTAATTCCGCGTGAGACATTTTACAAAATTAAGATTCCACGTGTAACGAAATCTTACTTTCATATAGAACGAACTTTGTTTACATGTAATAGGCTGTTGTGAGTGCGAATATGTAAATAAAGTAAGTTTCAGAGGAACATTTGAATATGACAAAGTTTTGAAGGCGACGGCCCGGCCGCCGTAACTTGAGGACCAAGTTTTATTGTGATTTTATTCGCAAGAATGAAGAGCTATAGGAAATCCGTGTTTTACACCAACTTGAGGAGCTAAGTTAAAGTGTCTGGCTGTTTTTGTTTTTTTGTTGTTCTATTGTTTTTTTTTTTCATTTCTATTTATTTTCTTCATTATGCTAGGGTCACACTAACGAGCAATGCCGTTAATTATCGAGATAATGGTCATTTATACGAACAGTTACAAATCGCAGAAATCAACGGCATTTTTATTTAGTGTAGCCCCCGCATTATTGATTTGGCCATCAATTTCACCCACAAATGCAATGGGTGGAGCATCAATTTTAATTTAAAAAAAAGATATTTGGTCATCAGCAACACGAAAAAAAAACCAGTAAACATATTCGAACCGAGAGATAAATATTTAGAGACTAAAAGCTCTGCCGTCACATATAATTTCTCTGAACTATGTATGTATCTAAAGAGCGATTGGATAACTTTTTTCTTAACGCTTAGCAGATCCAATCAAGACTAACTAATATGATCTGAACCAACTTCCAAGAAGGGATAATTAGACAGTTTTTTAACGGTGTGTAAACAAGATAATAATTAATAAATTAAAATATTACTCTTAAGTAGGGTGTTATAATCTTGTTCAACGTTTCAAAAAAGTTTACAATATGCAAAACTGATATTTCCCACACCCACATAATATGCTAATAGGCATAAGCACGGATAAAATGAGTCCTTGAATAAATATAAGTGCCTAACAAACTAGTATAAACAAATATTTACTGTCTGTCTACTAAAAATAAAATGAACCACGTTTTGAAGAAAATATGAAAATAGAACCTTTCCGTCGGCCGCATGATGTTTTTTTATTCAGGGCCTTGTGGAAAACCTTCCGAATCATAGGTAATGGAAAGAAAACATTACATTGGATATAAACTTTTAGTAGAGGCTGATGTTGGCAAAATATTTGTGCAGGATGTGGGTACTTGGGTACTCGTTAAATGCGGGCGCGCGTGTCGATACATTTTAAATGAACTCGAGTGTCACAAAGATACAAGTACAAAATTATTTCACATATTAAAGTGTGACGCTTTCGGAATATTAACGAATTCTCTGTTCCGCGCGCAGCATCCCGGTAGTTATCACAAGTTATAGACAAAGTTGTCTACGGGGTTGAGACGCGAAAATTAGAGTAAGAAGTGGGTCAAAGTCGAGCCGGGGTCGACGTCCCGTGGCGGCGTCGAGCGTCTAATAATTACGTAACGACGCTGTCGCGACGACTCCGCGCTACTATATTCTGTGGTCTATATCACACAGAATTAGGTTCAAACTTTCTCGCCACGTGGCTCCGACATCTTTGATAAATTTCGTATTATTACTGTCTGCAAGTTTTCTCGTAATGTAAAGCTGAGTCGGAAGGATAAACTTCATCCTTTCACAAAATAAATGTCTGACAGTTCTCAGTTTTATGGGGGAGCACTTAAGTCTAATTATATTTACGAGTATTTGTGATTGACTTACGGCTGGCTGGAGTCAATGAGTCTGCACTTCAGGAAAGTTTGGCACTCGAAGCCATTTTTCGTCTCCAGTAATTCGATGAATCCTGTGAATGAGAAGACGTTTAATACTTTCTGGCATTTTTATAACATTACAATAGAATTATACTCATAAAGGTGACCAATTTAGTAATCCAACTAACTAATGACAATTTCGATGAGTCACAAAACAATTACATTTAAAACATAGCCTCGTTGACACACGTCGGGCACTCATCAGGTTAATTAGTTTGGTTAGGGTGCATTACACTCGACGGATTACTTTACTACTGTGCACACACCAGCTAGTGATGCACCTATTTTAAATAATAAATGCACGGACGTAGGTACGTGTCCGCGTGCCCTATTCACAGCTATTAAATCAATGGCCAGTACCGTACGCCACCAGATTCCATTTATATTTTCGGGCGTGCGCAATAAAATCAATACTGTGAACTTTCCAAGAGTACAGTGACCTAGTCATGCGCTCACACCGAATAAGGCCACACGTTGCATAAAGTATTTGTGACGTAAAATAATATACAAGCGTGTCATGTGAGTATCGCCCAATTAGTGCCTGTAAGCGTTTGTCGAGGACGTTTTAAGCTCGTCTCATTTGAATATCGCAGGTACGACGTACGACATGGTAAATAAGTCCCCTTTCTCAACTGTAATTATTCCAAACAAGTCCCTGTCTTACAAGGTTTTCGAGCACTTACACATCTACATAAAGTGTTTCGTCCTAAGCTAACAACTGAAGGATCAGGTATGGAGGTGGAACTGACCAGCACTTCGGCAGGGAGCTACCATATTATTTGGAAACTTTACGAGCTGTTCCCTGCAAACTCAGATAATTAAACCTTTGAGTTAAAGTAAGGTATTTTCGAAGTTATCGGGATCGAGAGTTTACTTTGAGAGTTTATAATGCAGATTATTAAGGGCCATTTTGCGCCTTGTGTGTAACTTGATAACAATATTTATCTACTGAGAAATACACATAATTATATTTGTTAATTACTTGCAAATAACTCTTTGCTTATTATCGCTTTTGTGGGAGGAGCGATCGTGGAATGCAACGGAAATAGACCAGAATGTATTTGAATTCACCAATGAGCGCATGCGGTGGAGTGAGCCATAAAGAGGTTGCAACTCTGGCCAAGATCTGTCATCCGATGGCTCACCCATCAAGGTTAAGCAAAGCTCTTCTAGATTTGTCTTTGGACGGTTCAAAAAGTTCAGCAACTTTTTCGTACGTCTTTGGATAAGTCGTCGTCTCAAAGTAAAATAAGTCGAAGTCGTGTTACCTATTATCAAGGTGAGATATCATACATGCAATTACTTTTAAGCTCGCTCAATCTAAATTTCTTTATTTTTTTTCCAAAATAAAAAAGAAACGTCAGTTCACAAACAATACGACACACATCTCGCGTAACAAAACACTGTATAGATCGTTAAAGTATTCAGAACAGACTACACAGCTAAAGCCTACCACTTGAAAAGCGATAAAAATCCATTTTGAATGCGCATATTTTCCTGCAAGCCGACGTCCCACGCCGGCTCGAGACAAAGGCCTGTGAAATTACAGTCTTGCTTTTAAATGCGAGAATGAATCGCAATGTCTCATCCCCTCAAAGCTTTACGAGCTTGTGGAAAACTGCGCTGTGTCTGCTGTTCTTGAATACACAAGCTGTATCTATTAAAATAGAGCCGTTTATGAGACTAAATAATTACCCTTTTTTAACTGAAGGAACGAAGGATGGACGTGTTTTTTTTATTTTTTTTGTTTTGTCAGGGTGCGGTAATTCACATTTAAACTCACTTACAAACAGCCAGACCCGGAAAAACTACCTATTTTTAACAGATATTTGTTCCGTGAGCGAATTGAACCCAAAAAAGCAGGAAGTCGGTCAGCTGTGGCACCAACCGTACCATCCGACTGTACTTTTAAGAACAGCGGGAGATATCTAAACTTAATCAAGCTAAAACAGCTGTTGAATAAAACATTCGGAACGAAATATAAGAAAGTAATACAGCTGTTGAAGTCCAAGCAATTCAATAAGTAAATACCATTTTAAACGCTTCGCTGCAGTAAACTTTAGCAATAAATCTCACAAGAGAACAACGACTCAGTCGAGCACTGAATAGTTTCAATGTCCCGGGAGCGAAATTAAAACTAATCGTAACTGAATCTACGACACAACACTGTGTAAGTAGCGCCGCGTGATCGGAATATACAGTCCTGCTTCAATTTAAATGTAAGAAAGAAAGAATGAAAGAAACGAAACACGTTTATAAAGTCCATTCGTTCCGAATCCACACGAGTTTTTGCCCCGAACCGGCCACAGCGAGAATTTAAAAATGCACCAGCCCCGCTTTGAATGTCGGCATCTTTTCATTTGTACGATGTGTTGCCGCAAGACAAAACCTCGGGGAATTACACTCTTGTTCCTCAAATACGAGCACGGAGCGCAATATCTTTCCCTTTGAAAACTAGGGAAACTCATAAACATACGGCTTGAATGTTACGTTTGCGTTTCTCTTTTTGCGTGCCATGTGAGAATATTTTTGCAACCCCTTTAATTATTATGAAAAAGCTGCCAGGAACACGACGTCATTATGGCTTCCTTCTTTTAATTAAAACCTTATCAAAGGTTCTTGTAACGAAGTTTTTATATTCGATCTAAGAAGAAATAACTCATTTAATCAACGATTGCGGACCCCTATAAGGATTCCCCCTTCCAAAGCCTGTTGTATCGTATCGTGTAACTAATGATACTGGGGACCGTCCTAAGTCTGAAAAGAAACGTCGCCGTACCGTTTTCATCTCTCATTTGTTCCGTGACCGTGGAGACAGCAAGCAATGGAGACAAAGTAGAGCGAAATTGCGGGGACGTCGCTAATGCCACGGGCGGGTCGAGGTTGCCCCTCTATTGTACTTTATGTCGCACAAACAAGATGTTTGATGAACCCACATTACGAGCAGCGGATCGAATTAGGCCGGTAATTTATCGTATTGTGCTTGTGACCGCATTGAAAAAGCTGCCGACTCAGACGTAGCTTATTACTTCGGCGGTCGACCGTAATTGAAATTTATTCTACATAAAAAACGAAATCACCCTATAAATAAATTGGCCGTCAATGTTTTGCGAGTTTCGCAACGAAAACGCAGACCGAGCAGATAAACGGTAAATCAGAATTTTCACTTTACTGAAACTTGGAGGAAATGAAGTTAAAAAGATGTTTTCGATGTAGAAACTCTAGCTAAGGCCGCGCGATGATGATATAGCGATATTTCAGCCAAGTTTGTATCAAAATGTTAACTTACCAATATTTTGAGTCTCCGCTGATAGGATTTTGGTGACGTTAATGGCCAAAGTTGCGCTGTGAACGAGAAAGTTTGTCTTAATAAAATAGGCCTTTAAGCAAAATATTGTCAAGTAAGTATACATTTTATCTAAGGCTCCATTTTAACCAACAAGAGCATAAATAAACTATAATTTTGGTTGCCATGATTAATTCACTAAATAAAAGATGTTGTAAGCTTTCTGTCTGACTACGTTATTTACTTTCAGTAAAGTTAATTGGAAGTTTGCAAACATTTTATTTTGACAAGATAGTCAATCTATATTTATAGGTAACTAGCTTCTGCCCGCGACTTCGTACGCGAATCTTGTTGCTTATGCCAGCGACAATGGGCGGCAAATCGAGATCTGAAAAGTCTGATACCCAACTCCAGAGCCTGGGTAAAAAAAATCATGGAGTGTGGGCCATAGAAATAAAATGTTTAATATATTAATCGTCCAGCGAAAATCAGTCCGTGAAATTAGTGATAGGCTTTGATTTTTCCACATCAGGTGTTCCAAATCTTATGACATCAATAAATAATGCCATTAGGCTGAACAGCTTTTCTAAGACGTCAGTCCTAACAGGTTAATTTTTCAACTGGGCGCTGAGGTGAACAAAAATAAGCATGATTTCAAAGAGAAAAGGTGAACTTAAGTTTCGAATACAGTCCTCGCCTTGAAGATGATCAGTTTTTTTTCATGACCTATATGTTTTCGTAAGTTTGCCGTATGTGGTTACTCCAAGAATTGTTGAAAGGAGTCTTTACATTTTTCGATATTCCTCATAGTTTCGAAGATAGCCGTCCACGCCCAGTTGAAAAAAATCATGTTATAGTGTAGCTGGGCTCTTTTTTTTCGTGATTGATTTTATTGATTGATTGAATGATTTACTCATCAAATGAGTCCTCCCACCACGGGCAGGGCGGGAGGGACTGTCAGATTTGTACTGACTAAAATCCACGGTGTCCTTCAATAGCCATTTATGTTCCGGGGTAACGGTGATGGTATAAGTCCCGCGACCCCGGCAGGCTTTAGCCCTCTGAGAGGGGCCCCCGTCATTATGCTGACGCTCTTTAAGGCGCGCGTGGAACACGACGCACCGTCCATGGTCGGACGGCGAGTTGCCGTCCGACGCCGTGGACGTCCACCACCGCGGGGTAGCTGGGCTCTAAGAGTTCCACATTAGGTGTTCTACATCTTCAATTTTTATACGTCAACAGAGAGTGCTCATCACGCTGAACAACTCTTGCTAAGACGTCATTCGGTATGTTATAGTGTAGGCTGGGCTTCTTGAAGTTCCAAATCAGGTGTTCCAGATCTTCAATGTGTGTATATGTCCACAGAGAGTGCTCAGCAGGCCGAACAACTTTGCTAGACGTTATTCCTGTATATGTTATAGTGTTAGCTGGGCTCTTGGAGTTCCACATCAGGTGTTCCAGATCTTCAACTAATTCTCTCAGCAGAAAAGGCCCTCATCACGTGGAAAAATTTTTGCTATCGCACCATGTTGGTATATCGTATAGTGTTAGCTTGGTCGGTTGGCGGTTCGGCGACAGTGTTCAAGTTTTCAAAATAAATTATAGCCGATGTTTTGACGCAGACTTAATACCTATACAACAAAAAAAGAATCATTCAAATCCGTCCAGTAAACTTTTTGAGTTTATCCCGCATACATAGCAGACAACAGACAAACAGATAAACAGCAAACAGCAAAAAATCTAAAAACTATAATTTTTTGGCTTCGGTATCGATTTGTAGTTTTTGGATTTCATTTTTTTTTGAACGATAACTCAAAGCTTCCTATTTTGATAGAAGAAAATATTCCTATTCATCAAATATGTATTTTATGTAAGCTTATTCTAATTAAAACGGAGTTAATTTAAACAGAGACTTTGATGCTAATTTGATGGAAAATTTAATTCCTCGTTCGTACAGAGGCACTTTTTTGTTTTCCATACAATTAACATCGTAATACGCTTTACGGTAAGATACGGAAATCTCGTGCTAAGGCCTCGTCGTACAAAAACGCCGTGTTAGTTCAACATGACATTAAAATATGTTCAACATAAAAATACACATGTTGCATAAAACACAAAGTAACAAAAAACATACCTGTTAAGATCTACCTCCGTTTCCGTGTTGTCGCGGTATAAACAGTGGATGTAAAGTTTTTTGCCGCCGCGTAACATCAACCACATGTTAGCGTCTCCTTTGTTCAACAGACCTGCACAAAACATGTTGATTAATACCCCTAAAAACATTCAATGGCGCGTGTATTTCTCAAGGGATCTACGGTTCCGGAGTCGCGGGACAATCTCCGGGGTCACGGGACTAAGGAAAGGGCACGTGGAGGAACATGGTGTTTTGTTGTCAGTAAGAGTCTGACAGTACCTTCCGCTTCAGGCAGGAGGACTCCTTTGATGATATTAGACTACAAAAGAATACAGTTAGTAGTTTTTTTTTATAGTGGTAAAATCACTAAATGAGTCCTCCCACCCAGGGGTGGACGGGAGGGACTGTCAGACCTGTTCTGACTAAAATACACGGCGTCCTTAAATACACCTTACGTTCCAAAGCCACGATGTCCTTTATACAGTTAACAGTGGCAGTGGAGTGTAATTTTGGACATTTCGGCTGTAGGAGTCGGTATAAGGTCGGTTCGACCAGATTTAAAAAAGGCGGCAAAATTGCAAATATGCATGTCTTTCAGGGAAACCCGTTTGGTTTAGTTCGCATTATGCTATTGTTATGGTGTTTGCCGACTAGCTTACCGATCGGCACGAGCTCCATTGAAAGTTTATTAATATGCATAATAATTGTTTGATGTCAACTTTTTCCTTATACAAATAGTTACTGTTGTGTTGAATGTGTCGATGAATAAATGTGCAGTTAAGGTATTGAGAAAATGCTGCCCTTTTTTCCAATTTATTCCGTATTGTGGCTGCGTTTTAAAACTCACATACACAAACAGTTGCACATTGTAACTTGTAGGTCATACAAATATTTTTTCCGTGGGAGAATCGAACTACGGCAGTCAATCACCTTAACCATTGCGCTAAGCGACTGAAAAAAGTCTGGTTCCGAGACCTCAATCCCGACTTTGATGTATCTCAGATGTGCCAATAAATAAATTCACAAGAAAGACAGACAAAAATTGGATAATTTATACCTTCTTGACCTACTAGTATCTTTCGCTATCAAATTGAACGTGTAGAATGAAGTCAGGTATCTCCGAAACGAGGGTGCGTGCGTAAGGAATCGTACAAAAAGGTTTTATTCTTTCCTTTTTTGGCTTCCCATTCTATATGAGCCTTGATGTGAGATACGTGTAACGATTTTTCTTGTACACCCTCCACTTTCTGTTTTGTGACTAGGCTAAGTATTTATCTTTATTGTTAAAAGAGGTATTTTTACATTACAGTACATATTCCTTTTGTAATCAAATTACATTTTGATTGACAGCAGCCACACAAATGCTATTTTCCAACCCCAAATAAAAAAGATAAAAAATAGAACAGAGGATTTAAAAAAAAAGCAATTGACATTCGATTTTCAAATCTAATTCAGTGCGTTGCCGCGTTGACATAGATTGTGGAACGTACTGAGAACGGTCTTAACAATACTGGTTGGTAACACGAACGCTCAAACTTTGACCTATTATTATCGAACCCTATAGAACTCTGTTCCAATATTCCATGCACCTTCGTCAATATTGACAGGCGCTGTCATCGTGGCTCAGAATATTTGTGACATAAATGTCGAACGAATTTTGACCGGTGCCAGTGATTTGTCGGTTGACACCTTAATTTTTTTTTAATGGGTTTTGATGTCACTTGATGATTTGTGGGGAATTATTGACACTACTCAGAAGCTATTTCATATTTTAATATCCAAATAAATCATGTATGTAATTGTACTGTGAGGTTGTAATACTAAGTACGACATACATCGTAACATAGACCTATGTTATTGTCTGAGAATATAATACATACATTATATTCCCCTAAGAATTTACAACATATGTTACAAGCTTACCGTACCACGTTGAGATACGAAAGCCTTTCTCCTAAATGATATTTTAACTCTTTATTGCGCACTACAAATCATTTTAACAAAAAGATAAAGAGAGCACTTAGAATAAATTACTCCGTTGAAAATATTTAAGTCCGGAGTTAAAATATACTGCCTGTAAAGTCCAAGGCATTAATTTGGCATTATCGCAATCCCCATTGCCCAAAACTACTTGTAATAATCACAAAATAGAATAATCCCTTACATTTTCAGCCACTTTAGAGCTTTAAACACTTATTAAAATTAATTACCTGACCTTTTTCATCGTTATACGTAAAGGATAATCTCCACGGGCGGATTTCGTTTCACTCAACCATTTCAATTGCAATTAAATTTGGGGCAAATTGAATCGAAGCGGATCGGGAGCGGCAACCAAGTGTTCGACAAATACTCTGTTCCAATTTATTTCCATCGCACATAATGAGATACGTTTCCGAACGAATACGGTTCAGATAAAACGCTCTTTAATTTTCGTGTTGTTACGTAATACAGTGATCGCTAAGGACACTCCACTATAACGCTTCCTCTCTCTAGAAACGAATTTGCACGAGAAAATTACTTTTTTACGCTTTTTTTATTTTCCCGCCTTTTATCCGCTGTCAACTGTCAATCCCGCATTAAGGTTCTTTTTGAGGTAAACGTTGAATTTTGTTTCCTTAATGTTGTTTCAAAAATTCGCGTTCGAAATGGTAGCTTTATTTTTTTCGTGTAAAATGAATAGTAGAATGTGTAAATTTATTTCAGATTTATAAAGGGGATTTTTTTAAATTTATTTATTTCATAAAAAATCGTGTAATATAATATAGTGTCTAAAAATACCCATCCAATTAAATCCTGGCCACGCAGAAAAAAACAAAACCATTTTTTTTTCTTTTTACCACAGAAAATATTATGCTTATACCATAGAGTTATTTTATTTTTTTCCTTGGCTATAATAAATCACAGATACTCACGTAACTTGCTAGCTTCGAGGAAGTTTCCCCTCGTTTCATTCATCGGAAGACGCCGACATCTGCGGAAAATAATAAGAATGAATCTTGCCTCTATATTAAATAGAACAAGAGTTGTTTCACCAAAGAATATACTGTTAAGTTCCAACTATCTAGCTGACTCGGTCACTGAATTTAATTTCAAAGAGATTTGGTTTCCTAATGAAGTCTCGACAAAGATATCTCGTATTTAAAATTGGAGTTCTTTTTTCGATTAAGGGTGATGTTCTGGCTTATCCCTACGACGTTACTTTTTAGTGTTTATATATTACCTTTTTTCACAAAAGGAGTAATTCAAGTCATTGTACATTGTATGTATAGTGCTCGCAAGATAACTTTACTCGAGCCAAAATCGGAACTACTCGTATGTCCCTATTATTGTCATTTAAGTCAGGTGTCAAGTGCCAATGCCCATCTATAGCCACGCGTACTCTAGTTATGTATGTCACAATCAGCATTACATTTCAATACCGTGACATCTCAACCTCACATGAAAACAAACCCGACATGCTTTTACCTCAGAACTATCCCATTACAAATACAGCTAATGTAAGTACATCATTACAGTGTACATGTATCCGGATATTCCCGGGAAGCGTCCTTTCGAACACAATAGCTACGGTGTCACCTCGACACACAATGAGGGTACTTTAACATGCTCTCACATCTGCTAGAGTACCTTCGCCTAAGTTACTGTACGTTATAAAAGACATTGTTGTCCTGAGGACTTTTGAAATTCTTGTCACTCTAGTAGTGCCTGAGCTGTGAAACTGACCTACGGGGCTTGAGAATATAGTTAGAAATTAAAAAGGGCAAGTGTGAATCGTATTCGCGCATGAACGGTTTATCAAAGGGTTTATCATACAAACGACAAAAACATCATGGCTGTTGTGTGTGAGCCCTCTTACATATTAATATGATCCTCTTTTTTAATATGGTTTATAACAGCAACAGAGGAATATATCATCTTTGAAATTTTCAAATGTCTAACTATCACGGTTCACGATATCCAGCTTGGTGACAGACGAACAGACAGACAGCTAAGTCTTAGTAATAGTGGTTCCTTTCCTCTACGGAATCCTACAAACGAAAAATAAATTTAACCTCAACTTACATTTACTTAACCCACTTAAACCTCGTGTAGTTTAACCCTAAATATACACGACATTGTTAAGGCCACGTCACACATATCGACAGCTATGATGGATGAGCTTCCACGGAATGCCTGAATATCTAATGGCGGCGACACCCACCAATTTATCACACGCTGATTATTCGCTATTTCAATCCCACAATATTGTACGGTTAACTGTTTACGCTACTGTGATATGTTGGAGTATTTATCACACAAATTATGGGTGGACATTGATATAATGCTGCCAGTTTGTTGTTAACGTGTTTTGACGCAAAATAATTATTTATTAAGGCTTTGACAAACAGAGAGCTCAGCGGTAGCGTAGCGCGATAGTCGGTCTATAGGAAACACGCTCCTCCAAGCCAAGCGATTACGTCACGCTGCGCTTCCACGCCTTTCTTTATCATCACCCCAAGGGCTACCGTGCCGTGTCACGCCGAGAAGGAAACCAAACATTTCAATGGACAAACTTTAAAGGCGCTCCCGCGAGCATTCGTCTATAATGTAACAAAAAAGTGCGCAATTTGATGCTCTATTTGTATTCGAATGTTCAAATCTGTAACGTTACATTGCAGGTGAGGGAGCGCCTTAACGATTAACGACTCAACTTTCAACAATCACTTGCATCTGTAAATATCGCGCGTCTATTTGTAATTAAACGCCCAAAGTCGAATCATGGACTGCTAAATTACGGACGAATGCTTCGATGAGGAACTGCCTATTTTGCCATGGCTATAGTCATACTTATATGCCCCACTTTTTTTTTTTACGTGGTAAAATCATCAAATGAGACCTCCCACCCCGGGCAGGGCGAGAGGTACTGTCAGACTTCTACTGACTAAAATCCACGGTGTTCTTCATTAGCCCTTTATGTTCCGGGGTCACGGTGAGGAAATAAATCCCGCGACCCCGGCAGGCTTTGGCCCTCTGTGAGGGGGCCCCGTCATTTGCTGACAGCTCTTTGAGACGCGCCGTCGACCCGGGCATGGTCCATGGTCGTACAGCGAGTTGCCCTTTACTCGCTGTCCGCATGCCCGCGTATATGCCCCACTTAAGTCTAATTCAGTATTGTGCGCTTTATAGAAATACAGTGGTTCATGTAAGACCTTTGCCTCGAATTTTGCGTTGAACGGGGTGGCGCGGGCAACGCTGACCCAGCGGCCGCGCCTATAATATCGAGGCAGAGCTGTGGCAGAGCCTTAACTATTCTCTGGTTCGAATTTGCAAAGACCCAATTTATGCACATGATTCATAAGAAAGATAAATATTGTCTAATTGAACTGTCATGCAGACCCAAAAAAATCACGTTTCCGGTGGAGTTTTCATCAGAAATTATTGTCTCGTTGTATAAAATAAGTAGCTAGGGCGCAAAGCAGAATATGCCGAAGTACTCCGCGAACTGTATAATATGGGAACCTCTGCTGCATGCTAAAAACCATATAGAATTCTCCACTATTTCTAACATATTGCCAACGTTAAAATCGCCAGTTTTTCTAATTGATTAGACTGGAGAGCCATCCCTCCCGACTCGGACACACAATGGTCGATGATTGATGAAACTTCGTACGTGAATGGGACCACAGAGTCGGACCTTGCAATGTGGCCGACAGGTATCATAGTAACCAGATGACATTAGGTGAATCTTTTGAATTTTTCGAAAGCAAGACCCATTTCCACACATTAGAATCTTACTAATATTATAAATGTGAAAGTTTGTAAGGATGGATGTATCTTTTTTTTTATTTGCGTGGTAAAATCATCAACCTCCGACGGGCAGGGCGGGAGGGACTGTCAGACTTGTACTGACTAAAATCCACAGTGTCCTTCAATAGCCCTTTATGTTCCGGGGCCACGGTGATGGAAATAAGTCCCGCGACCGAGGATGGATGTATCTTAGGTATCTTAGATGAGTAGATATTTGTTGCTTTTTTATTTTAATTATATTTGGTAACCAAGCAGTTTAGTCCCTTTTTAAATGGAATATTTTCTATCCCAGTAATACAATCCCGTCGGATAATTAACGAACCCAGCGCGGGAAAATAATTATTAGGTGGTAAGTATTTATGACCGCAGCTTCCCAAATCGTAAAAAAATATTTTATAACTAGCTGTTGCCTATGGCTTCGCTAGCCCCATCACCGTATAGCATTGACTGTCTCTAGGGTCCCATTTATCTTTATAACAAAATACTCGTACATCAAACATTTTTGAACTGAGCGGAACGTGAAAATAGATCGTGCAAACTCCTTAATATAAACAGACAAAAAATTAATGATGATGAACGATACATATCTGTGAGTTTGTTGTTCAAACACTTTCACACTTTAACTTCTCTATTAACTCAATGAAATGACCTCTGAAGAAGCTCCGAAAGATATGGAAGTCCAAATCATATGAGGACCATGAAGATGAGATTCCTAAAACGAGGTTGAATGATTCTGACAGATTTACAGTGAAACAGAATAGAATAGAAAAACATTTATTCGATATTGGACACACACACAGAAATAATAAAAAAATTAAATAAAAAATACAATAACAATTTTGCTGAGCATGTCCACACCAAAAGGGTTACCAACTCAGCATATGCTGGGCGAAAGACACCCAGCGCTGGTTTTCAGTTGGCGCCACGCAGTGACAAATAATATGTAACACGTACGAGGTATTTAAAAAAACAGCAGTTTGAATTATTCAATATTTTTTCAAAATATCGGGATTTCCGTACGTATGTATAACTCATCGCCAGACCATATGCCTAGATTTTAATTGATTTTCGTTGTATACGTGAGATTTATTGCGGTATCGTGTAAAAAACGTATGCTGCGAGCCATTGTGTGGGCCACGACAGCTATGATAGATGGATGGACGCCGCATAATGGACGACTTATTCCAATTTATCTTAAACAGACACTGCAGATACACGCTTTTGTGCATTTCATCCATATATTACATACAAGCTGTAGCCAGATATGCTTCACACATGTGAAATTGGATTACAGTATGCAGGCATGAAGATGGTGATTAATGAATAGCTCGCTGTCCGTCAGGTACCATACCCGAATCACCGGCATATCGTGTTCCAAAGCTGTCAGCAATCATACAAGGCCCTAAGAGGTCACAGACGCCAAACGCCTGCAGGGGTTGCGTTCCGGGTCTACTTAAACAAACTACTGTGACCCTTTGTTTTGTACGTGATAAAATCATCAAATCAGTCCTCCACCCAGGGCAGGGCAGCAGGGACTGTTAGACTTGTACTGAGTAAAATTCACTGTGTCCTTCAATAGTCCTTTACGTTCAAGGGTCACAGGCCCTTGGCCCTCTAAGGAGGTCCTGTCATTTGGCATGGTCCATGATCGGACAGAAAGTCGCCCACACCACCGCGACCCTGGAACGTAAAGGGCATTAAAGGATTACCGTGGATTTAGTCCGTACATGTCTGACAGTTCTTTCGCTCCACTCAGGACGGGAGGAACTCATTTAATTTTCTAAAAAAAAAGGTACTGTTCATTTCTTTTACTTTCAGCCAGCAACAATCACTCACACCACACAGCCCTACACTTATTGAATGGGCCATAGATACCGCGGGGGGCTATATCTCTCCATAAATTGTAGATAAGTAGTGGCAGATTGCTTGCCCATCGCCCCGGGCAATAGATCCCCGTATTTATTTCCCTCACTTCTTAGAATCTATGGGGTGTTATAAATAATATGCTGTATTACAGACTGAACATTTTTCTTTTTTTGTAGGATACATCCTTGATCTTTTTAAAGTGTTGATGGCAATCAATGTTTTCACCGTGAAGGTAGAAGATGGTAATTTAAAGTATCAGCATAATTCATAAATTTATGAATGAGTCGAGTAATTTAAAGACATTATTATATCATGATCTTCCTACCCTTATCCCATTTTACTTGGGGTCGGCACAACACGCTTTTTTCTTCCATTCTCCCCTATCAGACGATACAGTATCAGTTACTCCTTTTTCGTTTATATCATTCGAGATCCTTAGACAATCCATCCGTTTTTCTTTGGCCCTTCTCTTCCTCTCCATCCATCAACATTCAAACTCATCACTCTCTTAGTCACATGAGTTGAGACTGAGGAGGGATAAGTCCCTCCTCATCACATGTCCATACCAAGACAGACGATTCCCTTTCATTTTTTCAGTAACAGGCGCCACTTTCAAACTTCCCCGTATAAACTCATCCCTTACTTTATTTATTACGAGTATATGCAGAGATAAATAAACTCTCACAGTTTTGATGCTAGAACATGTGATGTATTTCGGTATTCTTACAATAGTCCTGAAGAAGTGCATACCTACCACAAAAATTCTCACATATTATTAAGCAACCAAATTCAAGCACTCTAATTAGAACCTACACTTTCAGGATCGATAAGTCTAGCCAGAACAAAAAAGCTAAATAATTAAAACGGACGAATAAAATAAAAGGTATAAGTTACGGAATCGGAGGATGTGCAGACGGACTGTAGAAAAACGAAGAAAAGAAATACAATTACAACTGTTTGCTGTTGTAATTAGAGTCCATTTTAATTGGGAAACAGTATGTTAGGGCACTCTCTGGAGTTGCCATAGAGACATACACATTTGTCTAGAAAAAAATTGTATTGTTTAGTCCTATCGTTTGGAGTATCGTGGAAGGCTATAAAATATCACGCTACGACCAAAAGGAGCCGTGCAGCGAGGGTGAAATTAACGGGGAATACCTAGAATTATACGTATACGATTACTAATAATACCTACAGCCATAATATCGCATAAGTGGTTTTACAATACAAACAACTTACGTCATATATCAATTTTCAATAAACAATCACTGGCATAACTCCTAAATATACATAATATCAAATGTTACCTACATACATAAATCGAACATTAGTTAAGGTATGCACACAATCGACTGACACCCAATAACTCAGTGATGAAATTCCTTACATTACCTAAATATTTCCTTATGAATGTACATTATGGCTTCGATGGAATTGTATACCGTGGCGTACATTATTTTGTGAAATAAACATCACCACACTGCTCTCAAAACGGTGAAAGAACACATTGTCAGTACCCCTAGCACGAGTTTTCACTATTTTACTTTACAGAGTTTTTCCAGTATTTACAGCGTTTCTTGTATGAAAATATGGAACAGCGCCTCTGGTGTGCGAAGAAAGAACCAATTTTTATCCTTGAAAATTGTCAATTTGAAGTCGTCAAAGTTCCAGTTTACTTTACGTCTCAAATACTGAAAACTCGTGCTGACGGTACAGGATACTTATATTTAAACACAAATTTCGAAACAAATGAAATCTACCAATCTCTACTGGGTTCGCATGGTGGGATTGCATCCCACAGCTTCTCACAGAAAGGATGATTGTGATAGTGATCCAACTGTGGGAACGTTATGCAACAACGAGTGCAGCGTAGGACGTCCACCTTCAAAGTAGGCAGATTTTCCGTCGAAGAGCACAAGACCGCGTTGTATGCAAGCCACTCACATGGTCCTATGGGAATCAATAATCATTATATTTTTTTTGTGGTAAAATCTTCAAATCAGTCTTCCCCACTCTATGCTGACGGAGGATTTGCCGGTCTCGTAATCACTAAAATTCACGATGATCCTTTAATAGCCCTTTACATTCCAAGTTCACGGTTACCTAGTAAGACAGTCCCGCGGTCCCGTCAAATGAACTTTATATGCCCATTAGGGATCCCATATCCCCAAACAATCAAATGATTGGACCAGGGTCCCTCTGTTCATGACCGACACCTGTCTTAAACATGATATCGGTCAAGGTCTTCCGAGAAATATTTATGTTTATCGCTTTGAAGCCTGCCCTAGGGGAGTCAAACATATATCGATATGTCTCTGTTACTATATGTATACTTGTTCCTCCTTTAGTGCTATTACGCACTGTCGACTAGTCGCCAGCGACTCAGTTCCTCGTCGAGCGACTGGCGACCAAGTGTGTAAACACCTATTTGAAGTAATGAAAGTTACAGTCGCTGTCGACCGACGCCTGCGACCAGTCGACAGTGCGTAATGAGCCTTAGGGAGTATAGGCAAGTTGCTATCCCAAAAATATGGCCTCCCTTATCAATATCATTGTACAAATCTACACGTGTAACCAAAATCTAACTATCTTACTTGTATTGTACTCGTAACTAATATTAGAAAGTTTGAATGGATTTGTTACTCTATCACGTCAGAACAGCTGAACGAAATTTGGATACGAAATAATGTATAGTTTGAAATAATATTATCGTTGTAAAGTTGAATGTCCGTTTCGACCGCGCGGCCATGACGTTTTTTTTCAAATAAAAACCATCCCAAGTTTTTGTAAAAAAATGTAAAAGTCGATTGCCAAAAACCATAAATTTGTCAAAGCAATAGTTAAAAAGTTATAAGGGTTTGAACGTGGCCGCGCCATCGAAACGCGGCGAATGGCGCGGCCATGGAGATCTTTAAAACTAAGAGTCGCAGAGACCTGAAATTTTGGGAAAGAGTAGATTGAATTTGTAAACAATTTGTAAAAATATAGAAAAAAATCCTGTGTTTATATTTTAGGAGTTACAAGGCTAAAACCTCATGGCCACGCCATTGAAACGGTGACAAACACGTGATCGCCGAAATCTCGCTGAAAAAGCATCGCAGACGTCTGAAGTTTTTTGTAAAAAATAGATTTGAATTTTTCGAAACTAGTAAAAATACAATAAAAAATCCTAGGTTTATATTTCGGGAGCTGTAAGACTAAAACGCCATGGCCGCGCCATCGAAACGTTGAAAATTTAGTTTTTCGCCAATATCTCGCTGAAAAAGCATCGCAGAGGTCTGAAGTTCAGTTTTGCGCGGTCTGTTGTGTTGAGCGCACGCTTAGTAGCAATCGCTCCGTGAATCAATTTACTACCCGGAAAACAAAAAACTAAAAACAGTAATAATGGACGATGATAATGTGGAGGACGATTCAGATGTTATTAGTGACAAAAGTGATTCAGAAATACTCAAAGAATGTGAAATTGCGCTGGAAGATATGACCGAGGAAGTTGAAAACAGAAGAAGAAGCTTAATATCCGTTGAGAAAAGAAAAGAGAGGGAAGATGACAGTAGTATCGAAGAATATATAACAGTTAACAGGAGGCCTAAACGCCTTATTCGGAGTAATTCTAATAATGCAGAGAATAACCAGGGCATTATACAAAACACAAATGAGAAACGGAGGGTAGAAGAAAAACAAAATGATGATGATAATTACAATGAAGTTTGTGTATCATCGGTAGAAGCTTTGCCTAAACAAATGGCGTTTGCAAAGTTGCTGAGCAAGGAAAATATAAAAAATATAATCAGAATTAAATATAAAAGCCCATATAAAGTACTTGTCCGCTTTGCCTCGAAGGAGGATGCGGGAAAGTTGATTAACTGCAAGAAAATTATAGAAACTGGATGTAAATGCAATATGACGTATGAGTCAACGATGTCTTATGGTATAATTAAAGGTGTTGACATGGAGTTAAACGAGACAGAAATTATGGATATTTTGGAAAGTGAAGCAAAAATATTAGCAATCAAAAGACTAAAACGAATAAGCTCAAACGAATTATGGGTGGACAGTGAGACTATGAGAGTATGCTTTGAAGGTTCCATTTTGCCGCCATACGTATATGCGTATGGATGCAGGTTCAGAGTGGACCCTTTTGTATTCCCGGTAACACAATGTACGGGATGCTGGAAGTTTGGACACTATCTCAAATACTGCCCAAGTAAAATGAAAATCTGTCCTAAATGCGGGGGGCAACATGAAAACTGCGAAATTAAAGACTTCGCTTGTTTAAACTGCAAGGGTCCACACCTAGTATTAGACAAACAATGCCCTTTATATATTAAAGAAAAAAAAATCCGTGCAATTATGGCCAAGGAAAACGCTACGTACAGAAAAGCTCTAGAAATATATAATTCTTCTTTAAAAACGAACACAAACATACAAAAAGAAATAAATACTAATATACAAGAATTTAACCTACCGTCAACACATATGACGACACCAGTATTGGACAACTCCGTGGAAACGTACAGTTATATAGTAGCTAAGAATGGAGTTAAAGGAAACACAGCAGATAGGCCGACTAAGAAAAATCCAATAAGTAAAATAGGCCGTGACATAAGTCCATCACAGAGAAAGAAGCAAAATGAAAAACCAAGTTTTACAGAAGAGGTACCTATGACAACACAAGAAGATTGGACTGATAACAACAACGACGAGGGAAATAACCGCAATAAAATAGTAGATAAGTACAGATTTGATTTTAAGAAATTTATTTTGAAGTTGAAAAATATTATTTTGTCTGAGAGGAGTTTAGAAGAAAAAATTGTAACGTGCATAAAATTAATATATGACGATGTAAAAAAATGTATATTTAGTCTATTTAATAATGTTAACTTGATACAATACTTACTGTCAATGTTTAATGGATAGCAGCTCCTATTATCATTCTGTTATAAACATACTGCAATGGAACTCACAGAGTATTAAGCCTAAATTACTAAGCTTTGCGGAGATATTAAATACAGAGCAAATCCATGTAGCGATTATTAGTGAAACTTGGTTGGATTTCGAAGAAATTCTCTATATTAACTCATATAATGTTTTCAGACAAGATAGATCGGATGGCTATGGTGGGGTAGCTGTTATAGTCCATAAATCAGTTAAAGCACACGTCATTCCTATTAATATTAAGAATTCAGGTATAGAAATATTACACGTTAAATTAGTAAACTGCAGTAACTTAGAAAACATTGCCTCTATATATTGTCCAACATCAAAACCAACACAAACTTGTGATTGGGAAGAAATATTTGAAAAATTCAAAAGTAAATCATTGATAGCCGGTGACTTCAATGGTCACCACACGAATTGGTCGTACAAGACTGATTCGAGGGGGACACAAATATTTGACGCATCATTAGAACATGGACAAATCTCTCTTAATAACGGGGCACCTACGCGTATTAAACTAGTAGAAGGCATCTTGAGGGAGACTTCACCAGATATTTCTTTTACATCAACAGATATTGCTACGGAATTTTATTGGAAAACTCTTCAAGAAAACTTGGGCAGCGACCATTTGATCATCAAATTATCGAAAAATCATCATGATAAGTCACGGCATATCAAAAAGCGCAATCTAAAGTTAGCCGATTGGAACAAATATAGAAACTTACTTAAAGAGACTTTCTGTGATAACGATAATATAATTAATAATTGCTATTCCCATAATATACAAGAAATGTATGATTATTTGATGGTCAAAATAAACAAGGCAGCAGATGACAGTATACCTATAATTAAAATATGTACAAATCCTTCAGATAAATTTAAACCTAAGCCATATTGGACTCCCGAACTTTCTCTGGCTGTAGCGCGTCGTAGGTTAGCACTGAAAAATTTTAGGAGAAATCCCACCCCCAATAATTTGAACACGTTTGAACATCAAATGAAACAATGTGCGAAAGTTATAGCTAAAGCCCGCAGCCACAATTGGAACAGATTTTGCAACTCTGTGGACGAAAAATCCTCAGCATCCGAACTTTGGAATAAAATGAGGTGGATCAAGGGATATAGAAAAATAAAGACTCATATCCCGGTCACCAATCAAATAGAACTATTATGTTCGCTTACCCCTGATTCAGTTCTAAATAAAACTCCAGACATCACATCAAAAAATAATATTATGGAAATTGATTTCACAAGGCAAGAACTTCAATGCTGTCTAAAAAAAAAAGATACCACTCCTGGTGATGACAACATTGCCTACTCAATGATTTACAACTTACCGGAAGAAGTAAAAAGGTTTTTACTAAAGCTATATAACCTTATCTTACACACAGGATATATTCCATCACAATGGCGTGAAATTAAAGTTATAGCCATTCAAAAACCGAACACATCTGGTGCCGAACAAAAACTTCGTCCTATATCATTAATATCTTGTATATGCAAAATTTTACATTCTATGATCGGGAAGCGTTTAGAGTGGTATGTGGAGAAGAATGAAATTATATCCGAGTTTACAGTAGGATTCAGAAGATCACACTCATGCATAGATAGCTTGGCACGGTTGGTTACTCAAATTCAGATAGGATACTCTGAAAATATCCCCACTATTGCGTGTTTTTTAGATATAGACAGCGCCTACAACAAGATCTTAGTTGAAGCAGTAATAAGAGTTCTGGATGAGATCAAAGTCGGCGAGAAACTATGTCATTATTTCTGGAATTTTCTTAGAGAACGACATTTAACGATTAAAGATGATGACGGCCAACCTATACTAACAAGATGGATGACCAATGGATTGGCACAAGGGGATCCAATTTCACCTCTCCTCTTTAATATAGTAACACATAAGATATGTTTTATGTTAAGGAACGTAATGGTTTCTCAATATGCAGATGACTTTGTAATATATGCAAGCAACAAAAACTTGAATCAGTGCAAAATAAATATTGAAGAAGCGCTTAAATTAATTATTACGCTATTAGAAGAATTAGGGTTACAACTGTCTGCAACAAAATCAAAATACTGTGTGTTTAGCAGAGGACATAGGCGAATTATACCAAATATAACTATAAGAAATAATAATTTACCAATTTCACCATGCATAAAATATCTGGGCATGTGGTTGGATCGTAGCCTAAGTTGGAGTAAGCATATAAACGAAATATCTGGAAAAGCTTCCAAATTCCTAAATCTATTAAAAGTCTTATCGGGGCCTACGTGGGGAGTTCATCAGAGACATATTAGGAGACTATATATTTCATTAATTAGAAGTCGAATAGACTATGCAAGCTTCCTTTATGACAACAGTGCTAAAACTCAAGGGTCCAAACTTGACCGAGTCCAAAACCAGGCTTTACGAATAATCGGTGGATTTATCAAAAGCTCCCCAATCCATGTAATGGAAAGCGAACTTGCTATACCACCCCTATATTTAAGGAGGCAATATCTAGCTGCTAAATTTTGCTTAAAAAGCCAATCCTGGTCTAATAATGTCACTACTCAACTTGTTAGCAAGCTGAACATATTATGTAACAACATATATTGGCAAAGGAAAAAAAAACCTTTAATTGCGACTACATATAATGAGACCAAACACTGTAATGTCCACTGCTCATATCCGCTACTTATGTTCAAACAAAATATATGGGTAGCACGTATACATATCACAGATGTTATTAAAATAAATTTAGATAGTATTAAGAAAGGAAAATCGGAATATGAATGTAATTTCCTTAGATGTAATGTTTTGGATGAACTGAACACAAAATATTTAAGTTGGCATAAAATTTATACAGATGGATCTAAAAAGGATAATACCTTGGGTGCTGCTTTTTATGTAACTTCTGTGGAACATCGCGTTTATTTTAATATTAAGAATAATTTGACTATTATGTCAGCGGAACTCATTGCAGTTTCAGAAGCCCTATCATTTGTCATGCAAAACAAATGGAACAACACTGTTATCTTTTCGGACAGTAAGAGTGCACTGCAACATTTGGCTCGATGCGCCTCTGGAGTCAGAGGTGTTTCGATTGCCTACGAAATACTCGAGAAGATATTGCAGTTGCGGGACCAAGGCATAGTGCTGAGACTGCAATGGATTCCAGCTCATATTGGAATACATGGTAACGAAGAGGCGGACAGATTAGCAAAATTAGGATGCACTGAAGGAATCGAAATTAACACTTTACCTGACCATTCGGAAATGTTACCAAAATTTAAAATACTAAATTATAATAAATGGAAACAACACTTCAACTTAATATCTAGAGACAAAGGAATCTGGTACAGAACTTTGCAATCCGAACCTCTTCGAATACCATGGTTTATACCAAAGAAAGTTAATAGAAATCTGACGAGACTATTGTTAAGACTTAGATCTGGACACATTCCATCAAAAAAATTTGCATACATGATGAAAAAAGTGGACTCTCCTAATTGCGATTTGTGCGGATTAGAGGAAGACCTGCAACATGTTTTGATGGAATGTGTCAAGAATAGACGGGAGCGAGAGTTGCTGAGAGAGGCACTTCAAATAAACAAGTATGATGTAGGAATCGCGCAAACTATTTTATCATCCCCAACATCTGATAAAGCGAGGATGCTATGTAGTTTATTTGTGGTGCTTTCACAGTAGCTGTCTTCTTGATGCCTCTCTTATGAATTGTAAACCCTAATGATGGACTCAATGGGGTTGTCATATCCGAACAAGGATAAAAGCCCTCCCCAAAAAAAAAAAATGAATAAAAAAAAAAAAAAAAGGTCTGAAGTTTTTTGTAAAACCTAGATTTGAATTTGTCGAAACTAGCAAAAATACACCAAAAAATCCTAGGTTTATATTTCAGGAGCCGTTGAACAAAATCTTTAATGCGTCTTGAATATGTCGATTAGGGTGACCACGGATTATCATTTACAGAGAACTTTCCACCTTTTTTATTGGATATGTATAATCAATCAATAATATGGCTATACAGGGTGAATTTTTCAAGGTAAGTAAGTAAGTATTCTTTATTTGCATAAAATGTGGTTTATAACTGGGCGTAGATGGCTATTTTCGAAACTATGAGGATTATCGAAAACCCCTTGAAAGGAGTCTCGAAGCCGATTTTGACGAAAACTAAAACTGCATCATTAGATTTTAGAAAAATCAAAAATCCCGAATCGAACCTGCTGATTTTGGAAAAAATAACATTCTGTATTATTACACCGTTCGATAGTGTTGTTAATAAGGATCAAATTCTGGGAAGTAATCATAAACGGCAAACTTAAGGAAATGGCAGATTTTTATGAAATTGCTATTTTTCCATGTTGCTTTGTTTCTACTGAGCCATAATTTACTCGAAATTATAAAAGGACATTGGGAAATCGATGTATGGGATTTGGGCCCACCCTTCAATAGTAACATGTTATATACCGTTGGATAGGGCTCTTTAAGGGGAACATTACTTGCTAATAAACATATGATCTAACGTTAGTACTTTCGGAGATATAAGGTCTTAAAGTTGTCTCGTCTAACATTTTATTTGTTTCACATTTAATTAAAAAGGGCTATATTCTTCGTGAACATCCTTGTTTAGAGTGAAAGTGATTTGAATTTAGAATGTTGATATTGTACGACTCCTACTTACTAACAATCCACTCCATGTTATTCATCATAAGCGGCTGCTGGCTCTAGGGTAAGCTCGTTTTTTTTTCGCAAATCGCTATGCAGTGTACTTTGTTTTAGTTTTTTTTAATACAAGTTAATTGTTACACTATTTAATTTCATTGTCAACATTCAAAGTTTAGACAGTTGGAATAACTTAGGTGTTGTGTAAAGAATACATTTCCGGTTTTAAGTTCTCTTGAATTCTCAGATAGGAGAACATTCCCGAGAACATAATATATCAAATGTGTCCTCCCACCCACCTTGTGTGGAGCGTCATGCGTCCGGGTAATGTTTATCTCAAAATGAATTAAACTACGATCATTAATTGCTTAGATCGGGATAAAGACCAATACAAAACCAGTTTGTCTTGGTCTCGCTTCTTGCGAATTTCACATACAATGAACGGTCAGCTAATGCAGGTTTTGCATAGCTTGATGTGTAGCCATGTGTACTAGCACTTCGCCCGCAACTTCGTCCGTGCGTATTTCGAACTTCACATTCGTGAATTTTAACTTCCGGCAACCCTCTTTATGGGATACTTTTGGAAAATCTAAATACGAACCGTGTCACTTCATTTGAATTTGGGTTTAAAAAGATTAAGTTCGTTAACCCACCCACAACCCTTCAAGGAAAAATTAATTTAAAAATAACATTAATCAATTACTAAAAGAAAAAGAGTTTTGCGATTTTCACACTACTAGTGGTTGGCTTTTTAAAAATAGATAATGTATGCCGAGTTTTGAGCTCATCGAAGCAAGCAGTAAAATCCTTCCGTTAAAACCTTATTACTCCTTTTCACCAACTTGGGGGGCGATTTTCGGAAAATCCTAAAATACGTATTTAATTATTTTTTATCGTCTTTCTATATACTGAGTTTCAAATTCATGGGCTCACGCATTATCAATGTCCCATACAAACTTTAACAACATCTAAATCACCAATGGAGGGTAGTTTTAAAAAAGTAATGACGCCAATCATTTTCATTTACTTATCTTCGTATTCATTCTAAGTTTCAAGTTTATAAACCCAAGGAATAAGATTTTGCATACAAAGGTTTTCACCCCCTTTCAACCCTAAATAGGAAGATTTTCGCAAAATCCCTTCTTAGTGGTCACTTACATAACAAACTGTGATTATTGTAAAAAAAAAACATGTTTTTACGTTTTATTTAGGCTGTAGGAGAGTCTTACGACCGTACCCTGATCTTTAATTTTTATAGATAACTCCGAAAGTACAGACTTTTGATCTTAGTCGTAATACTAAGTTTTATTAAGCATTAAAATACCTATTCATTCATATGTATCTTATTCCTATTGAGAGGTGGGCCCACTTTTTCTCAATATCCTTTCATTGTTCTCAATGTTTCACTGGATTTGACGTATCAACAATCCCACTGTACTTAGCAATACGAAATTATTGAGTTGAACTAAAAATAGCATTAGTTTAAAGAAGAAACGGTAACTTTTGTTTCAAATACAGACTTTGCCTTGAAGATTAATCAGTTTTTTTGTAATTATACGTTTTCCTTAAGTTTGCCGTATAAGATTACTTCCCAGAATTTGTTCCCTATTAGCAACACTATCAAACGGTGTAATAATACAGGATGTGATTTTTTTTCCAATATCAGCGATTCCTGTCCAGGATTATTGATTTTTTAAAATCCAATGATGCAGTTTTCGTTTTCATCAAAATCGGCCTCGAGACTCCTTTCAAGGTTTTTCGATAATCCTCATAGTTTCGAAAATAGCCATCCACGACCAGTTGAAAAATTCAGCCTGTATATCTTTAAAAATCAAGTAAATTAGAGATTGTTCGCTGTGTGTGGACGCACCTTTTGGATTTTTTTTTTGTTAGACTTTGAGGAAGTCTTTGGCCACAAGGTTGGTTTTAAAGAAATTTATGACCTAGTCCTAGTGTAAGCAAACAATCTGTAATTTATGTGATTTTAAAGAAATATACAGGCTGAATTTTTCAACTGGGCGTGGATGGCTATTTTCGAAACTATGAGGAATATCAAAAAACGTTGAAAGGAGTCTCGAGGCCGATTTTGACGAAAACTAAAACTGCATCATTGGATTTTAGAAAAATCAAAAATCCTGGCCAGGAATCGAACCCGCTGATTTTGGAAAAAAAATCACACCCTGTATTATTACACCGTTCGATAGTGTTGCTAATAGGCAATAAATTCTGGGAAGTAATCATATACGACAAACTTAAGGAAAACGTATTATTACAAAAAAACTGAATAATCTGGAAGGCAAAGATAGTATTTGAAGCATAAATTACCGTTTCTTCTTTAAAATAATGCTATTTTTAGTTCAACTCAATAATTTCGTGCTGCTAAGTAATGTGGGATGTTGAAACGTCAAATCCAGTGAAACATTGAAAACAATGAAATTTTATAATTTCGAATAAATTATGGCTCAGTAGAAGTAAAGTAATATGGGAAAATAGCCAATTTCATGGAAATGAGCCATTTCCTTAAGTTTGCCGTATATGATTACTTCCCAGAATTTGATTCTTATTAGCAACACTATCGAACGGTGTAATAATACAGGGTGTGATTTTTTTTTCAAAATCAGCGGGTTCGATTCCTGGCCAGGATATTTGATTTTTCAAAAAACCAATGATGCAGTTTTAGTTTTCGTCAAAATCGGCCTCGAGACTCCTTTCAACGTTTTTTGATATTCCTCATAGTTTCGAAAACAGCCATCCACGCCCAGTTGAAAAATTCACCCTGTATACCTTAGTGTAAGCGAACAATCTCTAATTTACGTGATTTTTAAAGATATAGCCATATTATTGCTTCTCATTGTTCACCGAATCCTTCAGATTTAATTTCTAATAAAAAAGGTGGAAAGTTCTCTGTAAATGGTAATCCGTGGACACCCTAATCGACATATTCAAGACGCATTAAAGATTTTGTTCAACAGCTCCTGAAATATAAACCTAGGATTTTTTATTGTATTTTTACTAGTTTCGACAAATTCAAATCTAGGTTTTACAAAAAACTTCAGACCTCTGCGATGCTTTTTCACCGAGATATTAGCGAAAAACTAAATTTTCAACGTTTCGATGGCGCGGCCATGAAGTTTTAGCCTTGTAGGTCCTAAAATATAAACACAGGATTTTTTTCTATATTTTTACAAATTGTTTACAAATTCAATCTACTATTTCCCAAAGTTTCAGGTCTCTGCGACTCTTAGTTTTAAAGATCTCCATGGCCGCGCCATTCGCCGCTTTTCGATGGCGTGGCCACGTTCAAACCCTTATAACTTTTTAACCATTGCTTTGACAAATTTGTGGTTTTTGGGAATCGACTTTTACATTTTTTTACAAAAACTTGGAATGGTTTTTATTTAAAAAAAACGTCATGGCCGCGCGGTCGAAACGGACATAAAGTTGAAAGGAACTGTCACAATCATATTTGTAAGTTCGTCACAAAATTAATTCCCCTCGAAAAAAAGTATGAATAAATTAGCCAAAGTTTTTATTTTTTTTATTACCATTTCCAGGGTCACGTTTACCTGAAAAGACAGTCCCACGACCAAATAACATCATTCATCCGATATCGCGAACCGGAATTATTATCTAGTAGAGGGCAGCTAAAGTCGCTGGCAACAGCTTTTTGTATGAAAATTAAGCATATTTTCATCCGTCCATTCAACCTCACAAATAATGTTAGTAAGAAATTAGATTAAATACTTTATTGTACTAGTCACAAACTAATCACTAACCGTTAGCTCAATTTTCAATTCCAAAATCATTCGAATTTCCATCAAACGTTGTGAGTACTTGCAATGGCCAACAAAAACTGAAAAAAAAAAATCCTAGTCTCTAGAACTATTCAGTAAATGTGCTCCAACAAGTACTCCGTACCTTCACTACATTGCATTAAGAGAAACTCTTTTACAAATGGAAACTTTCGCTCCAATGCTCACCCCTCGGGTTTTGCCTACCTCACAATGCAGGAAAATAGGTGAATGAACGTTACCGGTACAGGCAAGTCCATACATGTTCATATACATATATGAAAAGCACGAAACATCGTTGTAAATCCGTTGAGAAACTACACATTTATTTGCACTAAGTCTTGAAATAATCTACACTATAGTTCTTGAAAATACACTAGCGAGCAAAAGTATGGAATTATTTACTTGGAATTGATCCGGAATAGTTTCTTAAATAATAACTTGATTTTAATGAATATGGTATTAATATTATTAGTAGATTATTAACCAAGGGGATAAAGCAGGGTCTTCTGTCGCGGGTGGTGAATTAAATCGCGAGCGTAACGAAGGACTCGAGGTTTACTCCCGAGCGTAGCGAGGGTGTTAAAAACTTAAATCACGAGCGAAGCGAGGGATTTAAGACGAGTCCTGAGTGTAGCGAGGGATTTAAGTTCACCCAAGACTAAGACAGCTTTATCACCGAGGAAAATACTCTACTTTTCGTACCATTTGCAAAAAAAATAACACAGTAATAATATGAGATACGCATTTTAAACATTAATATTAAACATTAACTTATAAAAACTAAAACTATAAAAATAAGTAAAAATAAACTCAACGTTTAGGTATTGAAGAAAACAAAAACGCGGCAAATTAAAAAAGCAAAGGCATCAAGCCGGCCAATAAAAAAAAAATATATATATTATATATCGACTGTGAACTGGCAACCTGTCCTATCTCATTTTTTTTTTGAATTTTATTTTTAATGCCATTTTATACTATTTAATACTCCGCATCGTTGCAAGAAATCTATATTGTCTTATGTTGATTTTGAGGATAGCCCATATTGTGCCAAGTAAAAAGTCCTATGTTTGTTCTTGTGTTTATTTATATTGTCTTATCTCGATTTTATATTGGAAGAAAGCATAATTATAATGTTACTTATGTTTATAATAACATGTGCAATAAAAATAATAAAAAACAACGTATTTTTAATTAACAAACGAGATGCTGTTTATATGATGCTAGCATGTTTTTTCTTTATCCTGTAAAGTTGTCAAAATTGAGATAGTATCGGTTGCCAGTTCACGGTCGATATATTCTATCAAGCTCATACGGCCTCGTCGGTTTTCGTAATTTTATTTAATAATCATAACTGCACAATAAATGAGTATTCTTTTTTCAAAAAGATGTATAATGCTTTATAGGATACAAACTCAATGGTGTAAACACAGATGTAGTTCAATATAAACGGTATCTAAGTAGGAGAGAATGAAATTCAGTACAACTTTCTTTCCCTGTTTTTAACAGATTAAAAATGACTATTGTTATGTTCGCTTTTTGTGGCATAGAATGTCACAAAAAGCGTTGAAAATGTTTTTTGAGCGAGTAGTACGAAAAAATAATTTTCAGTTAAACCTTTAAATTAAAGTTAAAATGGTACTAATTTTGAATTATTTTCTAGTTATAAAGTACTCAAGATCACAGGGGATTGGAGTCAGTTCGCGCGCGCTTGCTCGCGAGTGCATAAAGAATATTTCGCTAGTTGCATCAAAATGCAAATTAGGAAGAGATTAAGCTTTTTTTCAAGAAATTCCTCCTGTATCGTGTACCCGTTTAAAATTTGAAAATTACATACAAAAACAACCACACCCGAAACAACTAGCTGCAGGTCAAAGAAATAATTGTTCCAAGCGCGGCGGGAATTGAACTCGCGACACGCTGCATAGCAGTAGATTACTCTACCACCGCGCCAACCGCCACTGCATGTAATACGCCTAAAATACCTTTTCTATCTTCTTGATCATTAAACCAATATAAATGCACAAAATAATTGCAATCATCTCCCTTTGTACCCAGTATTTCAGACCAGAGCCGGAGCCTTACGAACGTTACTGCATCAACGGCTTTCATTAATCTTTAAAAAGCAAGCCTCAAATTCTGGCAATATGCAAAACGAGCAAGCTAACACGTTCATTGAGCCTTGCACTGTTAGCATAGCCCGATGAACCGCAGCACCCGATACAGGGACCGCGTAATAATGGGCCGTTTGTAAAGTCATGCGTCTGAATAATGCTGCAATAGGTTTCATTAAGAATTAAAGGAAAATTTGAGTTAGCGTTTTTATGTACGATTGGCTTGCTCTTGACCTTAGTCTAGGTTAGGGTTGACAAAGACAAAGTCGACGGTGGAGCGAGCTTACCCAGAAGAAGCCTGTTCACTCTAACTTTGAAGAGATTTTGACTGTATGCGTTCGGAAACACAGACCCAGGAAAGTTGCACCACTGCTTCGCTATTCGCATTATTTTTAACCGACTTCAAAAAAAGGAGGAGGTTCTCAATTCGGTCGGTATGTTTTTAATTTTTTTTTTTATTTTTTTTTTATGTATGTACACCGATTACTCCGAGGTTTCTAGTCCGATTAGTGTGATTCTTTTTTTGTTCGATGCAAGATACTTGCAGTGTGGTCCCATAAAAATTTCATCAAATTTGGTTCAGTACTTTTTATTTTGTGAGCACTTTTATTAATTTCGCCTACTTGGATGACATGATGATCTTTACTTTTTGCGTGTTTGTTACGCGATTACTTCGCCAATTGTGGACCGATTTTGAAAATTGTTTTTTTGTTGTAATAAGGATCGTTCACCTTAGGGAATACTGCAAGTTTCATCGAACTCTGTTCAGCATTTTTTGAGATGGGGAATTTTATTGGAACTTTCTTTTATGTACACAACATGGGCGATGTTAATACCGGTGCTACGGATTACAAAATTCTAGTGCACATGTAAGAAAATGATGTTTTTGCCAAGAATTTGGGTTGAATATTAAAACTAAAAAAGTAAAATAAAAAACTTTTTTCAAAAAAAATTTAACCGCCTTCAAAAACAACCACAACAAAAAAGGGTAAAATAACCTACAAAATAACTTTTCTTTCGGAAGTCGGTGGCAAAAAGACATCGAAATAATAAAACAAAGCCACCGACTTCCGAAAGAAAAGTTATTTTGTAGGTTATTTTACCCTTTTTTGTTGTGGTTGTTTTTGAAGGCGGTTAAATTTTTTTTGAAAAAAGTTTTTTTATAGCAATATTCTTTTATTGTGCGCACAGATAAGAAGTGGAATTCCGTACCCCGGTACGGAAAGTAAAGTAAAGTACGGGGTCTGTGGTCCTGATGACCTAACCATGGGATCTTTAAGACAGGACTGAAAAGGTTACTTCCAGGCAAGCGTGTTTCACAGTCGACCACTTCTTCGCTTACCATCGTGAGAAGGTGGACAAAAATGCGAAACTATCGTTAAATAAACAAAAATAGAAAAGTAAAGGGCATTACCCTCTAATGCACTTTACTTCTTAAAACAGTCCCGAAACCCCAAATTTTAGACAGGCTATAATTTTATCAGACGATTCTGAAAACCCTTTCCTTCTACCCAGCGATGAAAACTTAAATTGATGATATTTCATCAAAAAATAAAAGAAAATCTATGCATGTAGCCTAGCTGGTTAAAAAAACACCTTACATAATACACTAGCAATGGACTAGGACAACATTGATAAACCCATACATAGTGTAAGTACATTCAAATTGTACCGAATTAATCTTGACAATAACGCCCCTAAAACCCTAAAACATATGTTCACATTTATTTCTGTAAAATATATCTAAGTAGACATTACGCGTTTCAACTAAGAATGGGATGACCTAGGCGCCATGTTACCACGTCATGAACGCTATACGAATTCATGTGCTCTTAAATAAACATAATGATTTTAAAAGACCAAAAACTAAATTTATAAACCAATAAAAATAAAACTTCGAACAGATAAAAAAACAAAAAGCTATTATTTTAAATCGTTCATAATACAAGTATAATACAACCATTAGAACTTTAATAAAATAAAACTAAAATTGTTGGTTTAATCCAAGCGTTTCCTGGACTATTGCCAGTGGCTCACTTTGCTCCTACCAGCTTAATTTACGATTTTAATAATTATAAGTACAAAGATAGTGTGTGTTCGTAAAATAAATAGGTTACTCTTTATAAAGTGATATTTTAGTTACTTACTCAGTGAAGTACATGTTGTTAAGATCTGACTAAATAGATTTATATAAATGCGATAGATTGTGAGGAAAATAGACGACACAAACGGTTTGTAACTTAGATTAACGTTTAATAGTAGATTACGCACCAAGGGAGTAAAGCATTGCCTTACGTCACGGGCGTATTGAATCCCGTAACAACACTAAGGATTCTGGGGTGAACCTCCGTAGCGCAGCGAGGAGGTTCAAGTGTTAATTCCCGAGTGAAACGTGGGAATTAAGGTAAGAATCCTTAGTGTAGCGAGGGATTCAAGTCAGCCCAAGACAAGGCAGCTTTACTCCCGAGGAGCGTACTCTGCTTTTCACACCTACTGCGAGGAAATAAATTCGATTTTTGAAATTTGATGTGGTACGACAACCTTCGAACGTGAAGTTGGCACCACTGTAAGCGATCAGCTGTTGCTGCCAGCGGCCGCCATTACTGATACGACTCCTTGGTGAAAGTTTTCATACGGTTTTCTTTGAGGTTCCAAGTTCAAATCACATTATTCCCACGGGAATAATGAAATTCAGTACATATATTATTCCCGGCTCGAGCGAGGGGGAATAATGTCATGCTTTACAGTAGGTTTGTCTGACATATAATATGACATTTACGAGCAAGTAGTGTGAAAAGTATTTTTATCCCTGTATTACGCTCCTATTAATAATTACATAAACACACGGCTTTTCCCAGAAACCACAGAGCTCTGCTACAATCCTTGCATACTTCTTTCGCCTCATTCACATTAATACGAGTATGTGCACGTAGCACGTCATAAAAACACGCTGATTACGATTATTACGTAGCCAACCTTTATGTAGCACTTCACCAATAAGGTCAGTGTCCTAGAGCATCTTGATAGACATTTATTTTATAATTTAATACTAGTGGTTTCCTGTGGTTTCACTCACGCTGCTCGGCTTCTATTTTTCGTAGCATTTTTATTAGAAACATAGAAAGTCACATACACAAACACCCAGACGCGGAACAACTAATTGCAGATCATACAAATATTCTTTCCGTGCGTGTATAGCGTTCACGATTAATAGAAGAATAAGAGGAACCATGTTCTGTCAGCCTCTGAAGACAGTTTTTCGGAACCCCTAACAAACCACCTTTCAGACTCGTCTTTAAGCCCCTATTCCCTGTTGTTTACTTATCCACTAAACTATCCGAAGGTAATCCAAGTTTAAGTCGATCACAGAAGTTAATGCAACGCGTGACTTATCTCCTAAGTGCACTCTAAGTACTTACCTTTTATAGATTTTAGCTTTAGTGTCATGGGATAAACTTCAGCCGTTATTATAGAAGATAGGAAAGGATGTTGTATTATTTTGTTGTGTGTTTTTGTTTAGCTTTAAACCAGCGTACCTTTGTAAAATGCCGGTCGGCCCGGCCGGTTGGTCTGAATCGTACCATAAGTGGCAAAATCATGTGCCTGCTGGCCGAAGAACGAAGACGAATGCTGTAGCTCTGTCTCCTTCCCACAGTTGAACTACTCTCTCTTTAAGAGGTCATGGTAAGCCCAGTAGTCCACAGATTTTATATGGGAAATAATAATTTGTGCCACAATATTATTAACACAGCCACGCATATTACAAGTCGGCAACAATTTTGCTGACGTAGGATTATAGCAATAGTGTCATGAAGAAAGTTAAAATTTTTTTTTTGATTCGGACAAGTTCTGTTTTATTTTAAATTTCAAATGGTCTTTATCCAACAGTGAGGTGAAACAGGCTAAAAAAATTAGATAAATGAAGTAAATAATAATTGAAAAAAACACTGCTACATAATAATATAAATTGCGTAATGGGCCTCTGCAAGATGGCTTCGGCTCCTGGCACGCCCTTTAAAAGTCCGGGATCCCATGATCCCGAGATCATAAAAGGATAAATAATAATAATAATAATATTCCACAACTATCACACAACGCCATCTAGTCCCAAGCTAAGCAGAGCTTGTGTTATGGGTACTAGACAACTGATAAACATACTTATATATTTCTAAATACATACATATTATAGATAAATAACACCCAGACACAGAACAAATGATCATGCTCATCACACAAACATTTGTTCTGGGTGGGAATCGAACCCACAACCCCCGGTATAGCAGTCAGGGTCTCTAACCACTAGACCAACAGGCCAGTCAAACATAAAAACAATAAGTATACAGAAAGACATGTAATTTAAAAAAAATAGTCGCCTGCAAAACCAAATATAAAAGGTACTTTATTAAAAAAAAACGAAACGATGAAGGACACAAACGAACACTAAAACCACAAATAAATGATGTATAGGTACTCCAGTTACGTCAAAAACCAGATACTCTATAAATATTTCCCTTTCATTACCAAGCCGACATGGCATCAAGTAAATACGTTTTTTTCCCACGGTAATGTTTGAGTGGTCGCGTACACGCTATATGTAACTTCATCTGTGTACATCGTAGTTCTATCAGCAGCTGGCAGTGACAGGAGTAGGTAGTGAACAGAGGTATCAGTTTTAATTCACATCACCTGTGACTTCCTTCAACTTTCATTTTTGTAGGTATTATTTGAAACGGACGATAAATATTGTAAAAAAAGGTGTACTTTCTAGCCACACGAGAGACCATGATAGTCGTCCCATGACGGTCGCCAAAGGTAGCATGGAAGGACTTATTGTTGTTATGTGTAACGTAAGAATATAATTAAGACTATAGTATATCTAATATTATATTCGACAATCTAATAAAACGATATCTTAAATACCTACTTTTAAATAAGTACCTATGAGTTTTACTTTTCTTTAAAATCGGCCTCGTGACTGCTTTCAGTATTTTTCGATATTTCTCATAGTTTCGAGTTTAGCCATCCACGCTCAGTTGGAAAATGCACCCTGTATAGGTACATGTATATCCCTTTTAGCGCTCATGTACGCGGTTATCAACGATTCATTGCAAAGTCCGCTGCGTGATTGTAAAAAGTTAGGCCTCTGTACCCATTATCTACTCTGTTACACCCGTCATGACGGGCACACCGCGGTAACTCGTGCTCGCTCTAAAAGCCACCCCGCTCAAACATATGCGTATTTGTAGTTGGTAATGGCTCCGCAATTGAAATACAATTTCCACTTTAATTTTGATCACACTTTACAGCTTTCGACGTGTTTGCGAGTGTGTAAAGATTTACAATTGATGTGCGGTGTGGAGAAGCTGATTTACATTCTGTATTGACAGTTTTGCACAACACTGTAGGTACGCACGCTGTATAACGGTTGGCGCAGTGACTGACTGTTCAACTGTTGTGTTGCTTGTCGGGGCTTCGATTGCCACATGGAACAAACATTTCTATAATCCACAATTAGTTGTTCAGAGTCTGGATATTTCTGTATATGAGTTTAAATGTTTGTGAACGCTCCCACAAATATGTGACAATGTATTTTTTTTATCATTATCAGGTGTGTAATTCCCTGGAGCGGTAAGGAGTGAGGGACTGTCAGACTTAACTGACTAAAAACCGACCTGTTCCTTCAGTTGCCCTTTTCATTCCAGGGTAGCAATAACTTTTTAAGACAGTTCAGCGACCCCTTTATCGATTACCTTACCACTTGTTTTCTGTACTCCAATATCTTACAAGATGCACTCTAAAAAGGGTTGACAAGGGATATTTTTCTAAAATTCCCGCAAGATAGATTGATGTTTGTATTCGCGAAATACTACTCTCGGTAACTACGAAATCTACAAAACTTATTTACCCGCGCAAATAGCTTCCATATAAGACGTGCGATCCTTCTAGCAATGAATCCCACGGATCTCATTGCTATGCGGCATACAGATGGGGAGGGAAACCCAACTATATTTTACTTTTATCCCGTAGAAAATTGGGAATTTAAAAAATGTGGCTATCTTCTATGTCTTGTGAGATACATGAGAAATAAGTTTTTGTATGTGAACTAAAACAATTTCGGTACAATAAGATAATAGGAGGCAAAAATCATTCATTAATCATCGGACATCGCTAATTCCAATGAAATTCTTACTAATAAAATGCGAGGATGGTTTACTACCTAAATACGCCAGGGCAGCTGAATGAAAGGCATAAAGAAAACACATATGGCCTCTTTTATCACGAAAAGAGTAATTAATATAAAATTCGCTTGATTTATTTTAATTAACCACTGTCCATGTTCAATGAATTCCGAATAAATGACATAACTTGAACCCTTTCCAAGTACAGGCGTTGTAGTCACAATCATATCCCAATACCGATGATATTTTTTAATACATAATCACATAACATATAACATCATACACATAACATCATACCTGTAAAGACGTGACTGACACCCACACTTCGCCAGAAAAGCTAGAATCTTCTAAACAAAACACAATCGCACACACACCATTCCTCTACCACACATACACGCACAAACACATACTCATGAAGTCATAAGTATCGGTCCGATCGCGCGCGAACTGTATCGGATACGAGATAAGCCGGACATGTGCCGGACGCGTCCGGACACGTGTGCCTGTCCGGAATATGAATGTGCGCCGCTTTGTGAATCACTGGATTAGCTAGAGTATTATCCGCGCTAGATGTTAGTAAGTGCGAGTAGTGAAGAAAATGGTGGACACCTTTTTGTTTAGCAGTCTGCTCACTGCTCAGTGAATGTGGAGAAGATGAATTGAATTGAATTGTTTCTTAGGCCGTGTTCACACTAATCAAGTACTGAAGATACATGTTAAGTCTCGTACACAACGCCGCTGTCAGACTAAATTTGAAACCTAATTCTTTACTAAAAGTAAGCCGTAAGCCACTGCGATGGCAACTAAGGATCAGTACCCACCAAAACGCAACGCTCAGCGACATGACGTAACGAAAAAGTGTAAAATTGCGTGTAGTGAAATAAATTTGATTTGAATTGCTGTTGATATATGCGCAAATTGCAATAAATTCTCATAATTTTTTCACTGACAATCAACTTTCAGTGTAAGAACCTCCGTGAGGTCGCGGAACGAATGATTTACTGTGACCCCGGAACGTATAGGGCTATTGAAGGACACCGTCGATTTTAGTCAGTATTAGTCTGACAGTCCTTTCCGCCCTGTCCTGGAATGGACTCATTTTACCATGAAAAAAAAGTATAGAGATGTATACTATATCAGTGAATATTTTTACTTCAATTATGAAAATTCTGTCGACAACACACAATCGTGGCATCATAATGTCAATAAAAACACTCGCTCTCGACTCGCTAATAAAAAATGTAATGGTTGTCTCCAGTTTTTCCTTGGTTTTCCTGAATAATTGTGTACCCAACCCCAAGGAAGGGGGTGTAATACACCCCCAACAAAACAAAAGGTACAATATACCCTTGTTTTTTTTATCAAACTTTTTTTTATAATGACGTTTTAAAAGGGTTGATCGTCGTCGAGGTTTTAAAAGCCATCGAGTTAATCCAATTATAAACAAACAACGTTTGCATTGATGTTTTTAAATGAGCTGGTTTAACTTTTAGCACCAGTGTATTGTGAGTTTTTCATTTTGAAAGCAACTCTCAATGTTTTGGTACTAAATCCATTACCCAAATTCATTTTTACAGTAAGTGGCTAAATATTTTTATTTCTTGAAAAATCCTGTCTGTTTCATTCATCTCCCAAACACTAATCCTAACTTAATCTAGGGGCACGGCAGTGCCCCCCGCCAAGACGAGTTTAATATATTTTTAAAAGTAACTTTTTTATTTTTTCACTGAAATCATCCTCAAATTGGAAATAAATACGTCATCGGTAAAAAGTAATTTTAAAAAATGTTTTGTGAAGTACTTTGTCAAATTAAATTTTAACTCGAGTGAAACCGCGGACTAAAACCAACGTGTGGTATGTAAAGGATGATTTTTGACCAGTACGTACGACTCATAATTTGAATTATTTGATGATTTTCCATCCCAAAAATGAGGACAGGTAAGCTTGCTTCATTCATATAAAACTAAAATTCGCTGACAAGAAGAATTTATATAAATTACTAGCGGCCCGTCCCGGCTTCGTACGGGTGGAATTCTTCTAAAACCCGGTCCCGATGGTTACTAACACAACAAAAAAAGAGTCATCCGAATCAGCCCAGTTTTCGAGTTATGTGCTTAGCAACACATTTTGTGATCCATTTTTATGTTATAGATTATTTCAATACGGGTATAGCAATAACTATGCGGCTATGTCCCACATATTTTAAAAATCTATCAGCCCAATAAGTAGGTCATCGCAATGAATATTGCATAGCTGTCACAATGAAAGCTTTTGCAGTTTAAAATGATAAAATGGTATAGTAGCGACAGATTTCAATAATCCCAATCGGATTGCGATATTGGGTTAATCATATATTGAGTTTGTACACAGGGTTATTTGTGAAATATTAACAACCTATCGGCTGAATGAAACGTGATGAAACCTTTTTTAGGTAATAAAGTAACCACATAGCTTTTTTGGTAACAGGTAAAGATCGGGATCGAGACTGCAATCAAGATAGACTAAATTTCCAGCGGTATAACAAATAACTGCAAAATTAGCACCTTTGAACTATGTATTTGAAGATATGTAGTCTTAATAAAGTCACATAAAACGGCAGAATTAAGCATCATAAATCACAATTTTAAGAGAAAAACTCCGATTAGAACTGAAAGTGTCCCAACAAAAACTAAAAAGCAATACTTCATTTCGTATACCTCGACTATGAACTCCATCGCAAAACCATTAAATAGTGACAAAAACAGAACATCACCCCAGCATTTATCTTCTACGGAGAGTTATAAAGGGCATAAATAAAGCAAAACCTATAAGGCTTTAAAGCAACAATGAAAAATACGAACCGTTTTACGTTGGGCGGGGTGGTGGGGCCTGCGGAGGTCGCGGGGGCCTGGGGCCCGGTGGCCGCGCTCGAACAATGGGGGCCCGGCCAGACCACGGCTGCACAAATAAAAAAAAATACATGAACAACCGCTCCAATTATTGACGTGCGCATAGTATGAGAATCCCTAGCTGCTAGTACATGTTACGCTTCTAACTTTTGCGTGTTTTTGCTTATTGTTCAGAGACGGAAGTTGCGCAACTGTGGGACGACTGTTGCTGCAACAAATGTGGAGTTTGTTAACAATTGTTTGTTTGTGTAGGTGATTATTGAGACTGTTTTTAAAACTGTCTAAAGTTCACTTCCTGTGTTGAGTAAAGTTTGTTGTAGTTCTTTTATACATAAGCATTATTAAATGTGACTTTATTTTTTAGGTTCCGTATACAAAGTGTAAAACAGGAGCTAATTACTAAGACATCGCTGTCCATCCGTCTGTCAGTTTGTCACTAGGCTGTATCTCATAAGACGTGATAGTTAGACAATTGAAATTTTGACTAATGATAATGATATAATAACAAATACTGAAAAACAGAATACAATAAATGTTTTTAAGGATGTTGGGAACACTCTTAAAATTTTTTGAACAGACTGTTTTTTTTACAGTTTGTTTTGCCGGTTTCATAGACATTTTTAGAGTTTTTTAAAGGTATGGAACCCTTAGCGCGCGAGTTCGTCTTGCACTAGGCCCGTATTTACGTAGGATTTATGAAAGCAGTTAATGTTATGAATTTTTATTCCTTGCCCGGCACAATACGTAGTACAGAACATCCAGGCGCATTACTTTGTGTAATTTAATTCTGTGCTCTCAAAACGGTAAAGAAAAATGTGAGGGAACCGGCATATCCTAGAAACAAAACATTTTCGAAGTCATGTAAGGGTGCTCCCTCATCGCGAGCATTTACCTGTAATGTAACATAAAAGTGCGCAATTTAATGCTCTATTGTCTTCTAATGTTCAAGCATTCATCTGTAACGTTACATTACAGGTGAATGCTTGCTGGTGAGGGAGCGCCCTAACATCTAACAACCCGCTGCGCCCGCGTGGTGGAGTATGGCACACTTCCTGGCCAACGACGATATATTACTAGACTCCGCATGCACGATCTAAGGAACAAAAAATATGTCTGTCAACTCACTGAGGTACTACGTAAGCGAGGGGGACGGGGTACTGCATTATGATTGGCTGACTCAAGGTCTGTTCTATCTCAAGGTATGTTTACGGCTCACAGGAGTCGTCGAAATAAGACGGATAAAAGACTTTTTTGCCTAATGTGTTGACAGACATCGGTTGCCTGTTATTTGTCTAGTAATATATCGTCGATGATCCCGGCAGAGAGGACATTACAACCTGATGAGTAGTTAAATTATAAAGATAAACCTATTTCAAGTCGAAAAGCATGGTTATTTGAATATGTTCCATAACATCGAAACCTAAAACAAAGCGTCACAGTAATTGAAACCCCAGTAAACTGCATACCCGCAGTTGAATTGGTGCTTCAATAATTCCAGCAGATGAATGTAACTAACCAGGCAGGGGCCGGCAACATTCCATTACTCCGCCAGTTGGTGGACGGTGCCAAATAGGTGGGGCTCGCAACATTGCGTCGTTAGCCATGGGAGCAACGCCAACGTAAACAAGTGAAAATTGTGGGGAACCCATGGCGTTCAACTTATTGAAATAACTTTTTTTTATAAAACTTTGCCCCACACTAAGAATTCGTCCTGTGTCGTGGGTATTTAGACCCAGAACAACTATTTGTAGGTCATACAAATATTTTTTCCGTGCGTTAATTGAACCCGCGACACGCAGCGCAACAGTCCAATCCCTCAGCCACTGCACCAGCCGTCCATTTTTCATGAATTAGTTCGTTGTTCATGGCTAAATAGATACAGCCGAACAGTCTGATCCAGGTTAAGCTATGCTTAACAAAGTTGATCTATGGATGGGTAACGGAAAGCTCTTGGACAGTCGTTACTGTTAGCCCCTTTGTCCACAACACGACCCAAGTCTCCGATACCTTACGACTTTGGTATTTATTAACGCGAGCCAGTATACGAACCGACATGGACTTGTATCGCGATAGTCGCCTGAATACCAAAGTTGGGGTATTGGGTTCTGGAGGTCAGACAGGTAGTCTTCCCACGAAAAATACTGATAGCCAGGTGCATCCGTTACATCCAACAGAGTCGGGAAGAAGCTACAATCAGGTTATGAAATTATCATAACTACTGATATTTATATTACTAATAATAAAAAAACGCGGTCGATGACTTTTCAAATGTATTCAAACTCCAAGAATCAACTTAGAAATATATGCAGGTACTCATTCTAAAACAAAAACTTTCGAAAGACCGTTTCCTAAAAAAATCAGACAAAGCTTTCTAACAAAATTAATGTTTCCACTCGTAGCAACGTGGTCGGTTATCTGCTACGCCAGCTGCTACGACGTAGCAAGCTACGAGCTACGCCGTAGCAACAGTTGTTTTCTGTACAAAGTGCATTTTAAAAAGGTAAACTTTTTCTTTATCTATGGTTGCTTTGTTTAATTTTTAACTTGAGCTAGAATATTCTTTACTTATAACTAAGTGAAGAAACTACATAATAATGTCTAACTTAGAGAACAAAGTGCAAGTTGAAGTAAGCTGTGGCTTAATTACCTCTAAAACGAAGGAGTTCTTAAGGTGTTTTTTTTCTTTTTCGTAATTGCTTTTTATTTCTTACTAGCCATTTGCTTCTGTGGAAACACTTAAGGAAACTAGGACTGAAATGGGTCAATGTTTTTCTTAACTAATTCTATGAAAACGTCGTCATAGAAAAGATACAACATTCCTTGGTGATACGAGTACTAGACTGGTTTGAAAGGTAATGTGAAAACTAGCTTATACCGGGGAGCCTATAAGGTGAAAGATTTTTAGCTGGTCAAAAGAGTACACTGTCTTTATGTCTAGAATAAGTTTAAGAAAAAAAAAAAATCTAATTTATAATATTTTCCTAATTGTTACTTTGTTGCACTTTCATGGTAAATATAGTACACCTGTCATAGTATACCTGTCATAAGTATACCTGTCATAGGCTCTACCGAATAAATATGATATTTCCAGGCAAGCGTTCTTCACCAATGACCACGTCATCGGTTACCATCGTACGAGATAGTGTCCAAACGCGAGTATATCTTTAAAAAAAGACTATCAGACTTGTACTGACTAAAAACTATTGCCGTTTGTGTTACAGGGCCGCGTTATTCTGTTTATAGACAATCCCACAACCGTTAATATGAATACAAAGTATTTTTATTTATCGTGGTTAACTCATCAAATAAGTCCTCCCATCCAGGGCAGGACCAGATTGACTGTCAGACTTGTACTGTATGAAATCCACAGTGTCCTTCAATAGCCCTTTACGTTGCTGGGCCACAGTTACCCGATAGTCTCGCGACCCTTACACAATATACAACCTACTTCATTCTTTCGTCTTTTTCAAATATTTCCATACATGCAAAATCTAGTTAAAATCTTATTCAAGCATATATCGTCCATAATAATATGCGGAAGGAACATCGCGAATCGATTTCCGGCGGAAATGCAAAGACTCAGCGACTCACGATATTGTTCATGAATTATTACCATAAAGTATTGCGTATAGTCCACTCTGTCATCTCTGATTTAATAATGGATTTATTTTAAGGAGATAAATCTATGAATCCAGAAATTTCGATAACTATTAATTCAAAATTTATTCTATCTTCTGAGTTGTTCTGTCGGGGTTACGGGACTAACGAGTTGCCGTGACCCCGGAACGCAAAGGGCTATTAAAAGGGGCCATGGATTTTAATCAGTACAAGTCTGACATTTCCTCCTGCCCTGGCCTGGGCGGGGACTCATTTGATGATTAAACTTAAAAAAAAACTTCCTTGTGTCGAGGAATCCACTATTGCCAGCTTAATTTAAACAAATTAATAGCATCAGCAAGATAGTCACGGCACGGTTGGCAAAGTGGCTAAGCGATCGACTTCTGCGCAGCATGTTGCGAGTTCGATCCCAGCAAGGAACAAATTATAGAGGAGTGGTGGCCTAGTGGTATCGGCCCCGATTTACGAGTTTGTTAGCATTACTTTGTGTAATTTATTTCATCACCACTGCTCTCAAAACGGTGAAGGAAACATTTTTAGGAAACCGTCATATCCTAGAACCAAAAAATCGTGAACATGTGACATCCGCCAATCCGCACTGGGCCCGCGTGGTGGATTATGGCCCACTCCCTCTCACAGAGAGGAGGCCTGTGTCCCAGCAGAGGGAACACGTATAGGCTGATGATGATGAAGCAACAAATATTTGTATGAACTATGTTTGTAAACGCACCCACGATACAGAAGAAATAACAAGATTGGAAAAAAGTAAAAAATAAATATTGTTTTAATAATAAAAATCAATGGGAACAAAAACAAGAAAATAAATAAGAGGTAGTCTATTCTTAAGTCTTATTCAAAATAAAACATAAACATTACATTACGCTTGCAATACCCAAAGGATTAGGAAGCGATGTATCTAATAATACACCCACATTTCGACACAGATATTTTCTTACCTACTTAATAAGACGCGAGCCTAATGCCGTCAACTGAGCACAAACCTAGATTCTGCGGCTGTTGCAAAATGAAAAAAAAAAACAATAACGCTGGGCCTTTTTTTTATCGTGGTAAAATCATCAGATGGGTCCTCCCACCCCGGGCAGGGCGAGAGGGACTGTCAGACTTGTACTGACTAAAATCCACGGTATCCTTCAATACCCCTTTATGTTCCGGGGTCACGGTGATGGTATAAGTTCCACGACCCCGGCAGGCTTTAGCCCTCTGAGAGGGGGCCTCGTCATTATGCTGACGCTCTTTGAGGCGCGCGTGGAACACGACTAAAACTCGACGTTGAGGTACATGGTAACATTTAATTTAATAGGATTCCTCTCCCGACTTCTAGTTAATACTTAAGTATAAAGAACCGACTTCAAAGCGAACAAATAAATACGTACAATCTAGGTAAATAAATAAAATTTTAGATAGTTGCTGAGTACCGTCTTACTTTAGATATTATCAATGTTTTTCCACATATATTAGATAAAAGGAAAACCTAGACCCATTTAAGTACCGTCAATATTTAATGTTACACAGAGAATTTGAAGTAGACTCGATCAAATATTTACTACCTTAATATTCCCTTTAACCCCGGTCATGGTCCATGGTCGGACAGCGAGTTGCCCTTTACTCACCGCCCGCATGCCCGCGCCTACGGTGGCCGGAGATCGTCTTGCGGCGTCCGACGCCGTGGGCGTCCACCACCGCGGGTGGGGCGGAGGGAGGACATTGTCCTCTCCCTCACGCAGCCCGCCTCCTCCTTCGCGAGCATGACTGCTTCGCAGAAGGAGGCGACCGCTTCCCACTCTGTCTCGCTCCGCAGCATGGCCGCAACCAATGCCGGGCGCGAGAGGTCTCCGCCTAAACGCTGGGCCTTGGAATCGAACTAGGACCTATGCTCGGAGCAGTCGCGATTGAGACCATTGAACCTACACGACGAAGCAGTTCACCAAAATAAATAAAGCCACAAGTTACAGAATCTTAACTATCTTAACTAAAATCAAAGTTAAGCCTCACTGAAAATGGTTTGTGTATCTGATTGTACCCGAAACAATAAAAAAGACGACTTAATCGAGCCTTGTCTTCGCGTTAAGAGGCTTTTTCAGGGGTTGCGCACACGTTATTTAATTACGCGTCTCAGCTTTCGAGCTCGCGCTTTTGATATCCCTGCGTGTGAATAAATCACATTGTGACGATATTTCATTTTTGGTGAGATGTTTGAAAATATTCCCTTAATTTTTAAATACTCTGAAATTTAAAGCCGCGTTTTCACGAGGGAACAAGTCGCAGAGACATGTTTCTGGACTTTTAAGCGCATGTCCCCGCGACTTCTAGACTATCGACACTGGCAAGAAACTGTGCCAGTGTCGACTTCTGACAAGTCCCGCGACAAGTGCATGTTATAATCGAAGTCGGGCGACACCGCGTGCTGTACCTATGTTTCATTACGAGCGACAAAGTTGCGGCACAAATGTCGCCTAGTGACAAAGCGGCAAAAGTCAATTTACTGTACCTTATTATGTATGTTGGATATTTGCAGAAACGCGAATAGCAGTTGGATGTTGAATTAATATAACTAGAATTGCGGCAATTTGAATAAAACTCGACGGTGAGGTACATGGTAACATTTAATTTAATAGGATTCCTCTCCCGACTTCTAGTTAATACTTACTTAAGTATAAAGAACCGACTTCAAAGCGAACAAATAAATACGTACAATCTAGATAAATAAATAAAATTTTAGATAGTTGCTGAGTACCGTCTTACTTTAGATATTATCAATGTTTTTCCACATATATTAGATAAAAGGAAAACCTAGACCCATTAAGTACCGTCAATATTTAATGTTACACAGAGAATTTGAAGTAGAGTCGATCAAATATTTACTACCTTAATATTCCCTTTAAATATTCAGAATATAACCAATCAAAATGATTACCGAAACAGATTTCTAAATAAACTTAACAGTTCACGCTGATAAATAATAATTAATCAAATAAATAAATAATACATCAAGTATTACTTCGAAATCAACGTTCGGAAATTAATTATTTACCAATTTCAAAGTTCAATGGTTCAGAAACGTATTTATAAAATAAATTGTATAATAAGTACGTACTCGTATATAATGTGTTCCGCATGAGTGAGGACAAGAGGCAAAAAACGAACGTCGAGATCCATTGGAAATCACGGGGGGGAGAGTGGGGAGGTGGGAGGCTGGGGAGCTCCGGAAATACAGTCCGCACGGTATATGCCAACCACTAAACACATTTCATACTAGCAGAGTAAAGATGCTCCGTATAGAATGTTGATTTTCCAATATTTTATATACATGGAACGATGTTTTATATTTATTTTTTATAGGTAATGATATTTTTAACAGCTTTACTTTTTCGGTTTTAAGACAGGAGAAAATATTGAAGTTTTCAAATCAAGAGTGTGTAGGTTACTTCTAGGTAAGCGTGCTTTTCCGGCAACCATATTATCACTTACCAACAGGCGAGAGGGTGGCCAAATACAAGCCTTTTTGCAACGGCAAAAAGGGTTTTATTACGCTAACAAAAAAAGTGCATAAGAATTTATAAGCCCTAATGTTCTTTATATTGGTATAGAACCTTGAAAACTATGAAAAAAAAATCTTAATATAAACCATAATTCGCTTTCAGGTAATCTTCCTCCATTGGAGATTAAAAAAATGCCTCATTGGCGAAAAGGTAAAGCTTATACAAGTTTCAGTTCCTTAAATATTCTTTAATAATATTATTATGACAAAAAGTTAGCTTGTTTTTTTTTTGTTTTTCACGCTGAAATCACTGAACTGATTTTGATATTTTTTGTACAGTGATAAATAGAACCATCGAGAAGACTAAAGCTATTTTATATATTTTTTCATAAAACTTGAAGAGGTATAAATGGCGGATTGACGGCCACCGAAGTAAAAGCAAAAGCCAATTTTGACCATAATATCCTAACGCCATTTTACACGAAAACTGAGCGTGCAATTTGGCCTCATACGAGTCCGTTGCATGCCGATTTAAGCCTCGTTTGCAGAGAACGTGTTAAACAAGCGCGCTAAAAATGCTTTTACAAAGCTATATGTAGGTCGACGGCGCCGGTAATTTTAATTTCCGGGTGTCCGAATTGTAAAAGAATACTTTAATATTGCAGCGTAGTAACTGAAAACACGACTATTTTTTTACTATTATTTTACCATCCTGGATTTTTCACGTTGTTTTATTTTCAATGTTTGCTGAAAGGTCTTTGCCCGGCAGCTAGACAAGGTAGGCTTATAATAATAATATGGCTTGCACTATTATTTCTGCGTATTATTAATCTGGCTCATACACTGCTTTTAATGTTCAGGATTCAAACCAAACGACCCGTAGCGAGGCCATTTACGTGTTATGAATCTACAACTGTAATCCTAAAAGCCTAAACAAGATTACAGAAGCACTTCTCCAGATTATTTATGTCATAAAAATATAGAAGAAGAATATATTTTATGTCAGAATGCCAACCCATCTCTAGCCTAGCAATAGAATTCGCAAAAAATGTTGTACGGTCGCCGCGCCACCCTACTCTCTTTGAACCAATAAACCATACTACGCGCACCTTTTTTACTCTTTGCGAGAATACAAATACATTTTCGCCCTCCATTATTTATTACCTCTGTTGCGTAAATATCAAAACGTAGCCAGCAGTTCTGACTGATACTCGTAAATCTTCGATTTAGCGGAACGAACCAATCGAAGCCCGCTAACTCGGTTACGTTTTTCCATTGTTCACAATTTTGCGCTTGCCGTTCGCGTTTGACATCCAAATCTGATAATATCCGTCCATGATTTGAGTTTCGTGCCAAAAATATAAAGCATACAATCTTACGTTGCAATATTCTTGTATCTTTACGCTCTGTCGTCTGTCTGTCAGTGGTTTTCAAGTTGAAGCGGGGCTGAAAAGAAATCCTGAAGATTTACTCCGCTACATTTCTCCAGTGCTCGACACAACCAATACAGTTTGAAAGCCAGTGCAGTACGTCACACACGAGCATTGGTGTCGTCTTTCAACTTTTTCTCGGTTATAATAGAACTCTAAGCTCTGTATATTATTTTCTGACAGTGTCAGCTTTACAAAAGCAAATCCAATTTAAATTATGAATTGCTTTTTAAAGGAATACCTGGTAAATATTTTATCGGCTATCCGATTTAGGTCACCGTCACTTTACGTTGAGCATGTCTCTGAAAGTAATTATTATTTACTAAAACCCTTATTTAATCTAGCATAGATTTTTATTTTCTTTGTTCTTCTACAATTCATTAACTTTGTTAATAGAATTTCACGTTACATTTCCTTGGCATGCATTTTATGTTCACTTTGACGGTAGAACGACTTTGTCATTTGTAGCAAATACTCATTGAACTTTGCCGACACCATTATGGGGGAAAAAAGGGGTACTTGTGAGCATTCCGTAGTAGGTGAATTCTGGAACAATGGCTGGTCGGGTGGAGGCGGGCTCGCGCCACGCTCTCAAGTGGCGCATTTTTGTCACTCAGATGTCAAGCTGCTGCACGTTTACACACTCACGGAATATTGAAATTGTTTCTCTTACCGTTCCATACTGCAATAATCCGGCACTATGCGTTTTGCTTCCGAAGTGCTGATGTTGGTAAAAATAGCTAGTTTGAATTTTGTTGCCGGAAATGTTTTCGCGCGGGGCGTGTAATTTTATTTGTCTTTGAATTGAGTTCTCGTGTACCGAATAAGTTGACACCCTTTTTAAGAACGTTGCGTTCAAAAATCATAACGGTAAAACTGTATGTTACTGAGTAAAGTTAGGGCTCATTCACAAGGGATCCGTCATTAAGGATTTCTTGACATTAGATAGGAGTAATATCGGGAACTCAAAACAAATAATAATCACGGAAGATATCCCGTAAGTGACAGTTTAAATTGTTAGATAGGTGTTGTTATTTCACGATTCTTCGAAATATCTGAGTTCTTGTGAACACTTGGTTCGTGTTATGATTTCACTTCAGACTAACAAGTGTGAGAAAAGCAAGTGAGCGGCGCTCGAGTGGTACAACAGATTGACACAAAAATCAAGATGCGTGCTTTTTGACGGATGTGAGTTTTAAAAGACGATTTGTGATATAAGACGGAACCGAATCGTGACAAATAAATAAGTAACAAGTGTGGATATACCATTTCTTTATTCAAATAAAATGTGACATCAAAAAGTTTGTAAAAAGAATGAAGTGGTCTTTATTTTAAATGAAAAAACCCCAAGAAAATAGTTTTTTCCATACATATTGACGGCAGAACCCTCGTCAACCTCGCACTTGTCCGATGTTTTGATAACTCCCTGTATATTGAAAAAGGCGACCCTGATTATCGGTTCATTGAAAAGGAGCCCCGACTTTTTCAACTTTTTATTTTCCATCTGTAAATTGGAATGGCGTCCACAAAGTGTGCGCTACTTACGGCTTAAATGGCGAAAGCGAAAACGGTTTACCCAATGATTTTGGAGAAAAGCAAGTTAGATTTTTTAATGAACGTAATTTCCTAATTTCAAGGGAGGTATTTATCTAATCTTCTTTTAATGAATAAGCATTTTTCTGAATGCTTAACAGTGAAACTCAACTAACGGTTAATTATCTTAAGACCACTAAAACAACTTTAGTAAAACAAAGAAATTTATCTACTTATAAGTGGCAGGAAGTCAATTTCCTCCATCAAAACTTTAGACTCGCTAAGACTTCAGATCGACTTGTAAAATGCAAACTTTGTGTTTTAGTTGAAAACAATTTCCACACAAGCTGCCATCGATATGGCTGAGTCCGCTCACATGTCAAAGATTTATCGTTTTATTTTACGGTCAAATGATCTCTTGGGATCGCGTTCAACAAATATATTACAGGAAAACCTAACATACATCAAGTTGAAGGCGAAACCAAGTCATTCGTCTATGAAACGATTACGGAATATTACCAATTTTATATTCAGCCGGAGCCACGGCAGCCGGGCCCGGCGACGTACCGTCTCAAATCGCACTTTTATGAAAGTCCCTAATGACACGTGAAATCCGAAATTGCTAAGATGGAATGGAGTTCCCAAACAAACCCTAATCCGGCTCACATCCTATGTATAAGTAAGGATGAAATAACCTCAATTTCGCCAACAAGATCCTCGGTAATGTGTTGCGAATGGTACGGGTTGATAAGGAAAAACGGGTAAATAAGGAATCGTGAGAGGCCACGGGGACCGGAAAGGGTCAGGCGGGAGGAGGGGCTCATCCGGCGGATACACCGCAACCGGCCGCCGTCCACCGGACAGCCAATGTATTTCATAGCCAGAGGCTCGTCGCCGGCCACTTTTATAAAACATTGAAGTTGTACTGCCGCCAATAACTAGTTTGTAGAACACTCATGAACGTAATTTTACGATAAAAACTCCAGTTGTTGTAGAAGTTTTTACGCGTTGTGAGAATTGTGGCGATTTCTGCAGAATCCATACAGTTCCACTGCAACTAACTACCAACTTTCCTGCACACTCGATTCTTTTCAAACTCGTAAAGGAATTTAATTTAGAACAAACTGACGCTATTCGTACTTGTTTAATTTTCTGGAGAAAACATTTTTGTAAATAAAATATGAGAGCAAAGCTTATTTAAAATAATGCTCTTAAAGCTTTTCAGACAGAAAGATCTTTCTTTCACGACTGCAATTACAGTAAAATTTTCTTTTTGATCCACAGAAGATGTAGGGATTGATGAAATTTTGATATCAATTCGCAACCAACGAAATCCCGCGAGATAGTGCTTTCAAAACAACTTTGATTTCCTCCTGGTATAGTCAAAGGAGCTTACCGAGAAAAAGCGATGAATGAAAGAAAGAAATAAAAAATGCACAGAAACACGGAGGTCGGAGTTTTTCCTGTCACCGGGCACAAACAATGCCTCTATTGTAGGGCTGCGGCCCGCGCGCCCCGCGCCCCGCCGCGGTCCCGCCGAGGAAACGAGCATCTTTTGTTTCCAAGCCCGCGTCCCGCACGGAAACGAGAGCTTTGAACCCGCGGTCATCTGTTTACATCACGCCAACTAGAAAAAAAGACATCCGATTATTTGTTCTGCAGACTGTACTTGAAATACATGTAAGGTATAGGTAGGTACGGCAACGGATGTATAGACGATTGCTCTCCGCGTACTGCTCTCACAAACGATATTGCACTCGGGTTTTCTGCGTAAAATATTTTACAAAAATATGTGTTGCGAAACTACGAACATAAATGAAAGCTTTTCTGTTTCTCGTTAGTGGATACAAAATGGAATTATAAATATTTTCCATTCGATTTACCTTATTTTGCAATATTTAACGAATATATTTTACTTTTAAGAGAAATTCACACAGTATTATTTTTTTAAAGCGAAACATTACAGTGGTGGCTCAAAAAAGTTGACACTTCATAAAATTCATACAATTCAATTAAAAAATAATGGCAGTGCTCCCTCACAATGTAACAATTTGAAATGGATAAAGGTTGGTTTCCGGCAGGTAACGTACTTACAACTCGCTCTGGGAGGACGAATAATAAATTGTATTTTTTCCTCGGACCACTCATTTAGATATGAAAAAATAACGCGTCGTAACCTGAGGTACGCTCCTGAGAGGCTTATTTATTCATTTTCTCGTTTTACACAGACTTCAGAATCTAAATTGATTCTGATAAAGGTGCTTTGAAGATGCATAAAATGTTCTATTTGTATTAATTAAAAGTAAAGAAAATGTAGTATCTTTCAATCGGAAAGTCTTTAAAATAAATGTTATTTTGCGTTTAATTTGCAAAAGGAACTTATGAAAAAACGACTTCGGTAATTTGCAACCTTTTTGTTAATGTTTTAGGTGTCGTTATTTTTATAATCCGTGTTATTTCCCTATTATCACTCAACAAAAAAGAAGATAATTTAATTTTAAGTAATAAAGGAACACCCGTAAATATTATTGTACTGAATTCTACTAATAAAAATATTCTAAGATTATATTCAGCCGTTAGATAATATATTCAGCCGTTCCAATTCGATCACAGACAATTTCGAAGACAGTCTTCACTTCAAATCTAGTTCAAATACACAACCAATATCTTGAGACAGTCGCGCCTAAATTAACATGTCACAAGAGTCAGGAGGAAGTGACGTCACAAGTACACACCTACTGCTGCGCTGTGGCAGATCAAATTGTTTCAAGGGGAAATGATGTGGTGTACCGCCACCAGTATAAACGATACGAATTTCCTCTGCAGGCACTTCTTTTATTGCACACCTAAATTGGATTTTCGCTGCGCCATACATATTCCGGCCACCAAGTGAATTTCATATTTCACTCAATTTTGTTGAGCTGAATTTATCAGTGTAATTTTTAAAGCTCAAATTCATGTCATTAACTGTTTTGGTGTTGATATTATTCTATTACCGCTGGGGTTGATGGAGATTTAAATGTTTATTAAGCGACATTTTGGAGGGATCTTTTCGTAAGTGAAAATGGGAATCAATTATGTTTGAAAGTGGCCTTTTTGGTCCTTGGAGAGATGTAGTAAGGGAATAGGGATAATAATTTTAAAATCATATATTAAGTTGAGTACGTTTGTGACCCCGGAACATAAAGGCTATTGAAGGACACCGTGGATTTTAGTCAGTACAAGTCTGACAGTCCCTATGGCCCGGGCTGACTTATTTGATGATTTTACCACGATTAAAAAAAAAGTTGAGCACGTTTAAAATCGGGGCTTCTGACAAAACCATGTCCTACATAGTCTTTTGTAATATGCATAATTAGAACATGAAACGGGATATTGGGGTGACAATGACAGTTTATAACTGAAAAATGTTTCCGAAATATCCCAATTTTTAAACACCCACATTTCTGAGGGCCCCGACTGATCAACGTGGCTACCTGATTTGTTCATAAACTATCTACTTAAAAAGAAGAAGGAAATTCGCTCTCAAAAATATTAATTGAATTACTTTTTTTTAACACAAGGTGGCACCACCTAACAACCAAACATTTCATCTGACACACCTGACTACGTTATGCAAATACTTGTTCCGTGCGGGAATCGAATCCGCGACACGGACGCTTTCAAAATATTAATTGAATTACAAGGAACTTTTCTAACACAAGGTGGTACCACCTAACAACCAAACATTTCAACTGACATTCACATCTGGCTACATGTACGTCATGCAAATATTTGTTCCGTGCGAGAATCAAATCCGCGACTCGCAGCGCAGCAGTGGAACACACAGCCACAGCGCCAACCGTACAGTCATTACATAAAATCCTCCTTCAAGACTTTTAACAAAAACGAATCGTGACACCGTATTACCATTAACAATAATAAACTCAACAAATAAATACACGTAAGAAACTACTGAAGAGGGAAACAGTGTTTTCAAGAAAGTAACTCGTGATATATTGTTTACTTTCAGGGAAACTGTTTCAGGCTTACTCTAGTGTAGTATTAAATGAACTGAAAACATTTTCAAAGGCTAGTAGGTATTGCTTGGTGGGTTCGGAAGGGCCAGTGTTGAATATGGGGTGCTAAGTTGGACCCGTACACCGGAAAAAGTGATTTTCTATCCAGAGTTTTTCGTTCAAGTTTTGCTATGGCAATAGAGTTACATCAGTGACGTAACTAGCCCAAAAAGGGCCCTTTCTTATCTAAATTTGTCGTTTTTCAGAATGAAGAAAATAGCATCCTGACAGCTAATACTTTATCTGATGTCATTAGGAGAATTTAAAGGTACAAAACATCAGAAGTCCTTACCCAGTCCATTGCCTAACATTGTGACAATAAAATCATGTTCAAAATATGTTCAGCCGTTAAGGAACAGGTAATATACAAAAACTGTTTTTTTAAAGCGAAAGGCGAAAGAAAGTTTCTTAGTTACATTTAATCAATAATTCTAAAACTTCCCATATACGTTGTCAATTATTACAGAGACGGACATAGGTTACCTTTATCCCGAAAAAATGTACCAGTTCCCAAAAAAAAAACCATCAGTAACTTTCGTATCATAATACTTAGTGATCGAATTATTATTAACTTACCATTAATATTAATTTATCTACGATCCGAATTGGTTGTCATCTATATCTATACATATAATAAAATAGTAGGAAAGTCAAAACTGTACATTGAATATATTTTTAAAAGAATACTTGGGGTATGATTTACAATCGATACCGAAGCCAAAAATATATTTTTTAGAATTTTTGTCTGTTTGTCTGTTTATCTGTTTGTCTGTATGTATGTCCGGGATAAACTCAAAAAGTACTGGACGGATTTGAATGATTCTTTTTTTGTTGTATAGGTATTAAGTCTGGTCAAAACAAAGGCTATAACTTATTTTGAAAACTTGAACAACTGGCGCAGAACCGCAACAGACCAGCTAAACTATAAGAGATACAAAAATGATGTGATAGCAAAAATTGTTCCACGTGATGAGCATTTTCTGCTGAGATAATTTGTTTGAAGATCTGGAACACCTGATGTGGAACTCCAAGAGTCCAGCTACACTATAACATATACAGGAATGACGTCTTAGCAAGAGTTGTTCAGCGTGATGAGCACTCTCTGTTGACGTATAAAAATTGAAGATCTAGAAGACCTAATGTGGAACTCCAAGAGCCCAGCTACACCGCGGTGGTGGACGCCCACGGCGTCGGACGTCACAAGACGATCTCCGGCCACCGTAGGCGCGGACATGCGGGTGGCGAGTAAAGGGCAACTCGCCGTCCGACCATGGACGGCGCGTCGTGTTCCACGCGCGCCTTAAAGAGCGTCAGCATAATGACGGAGCCAGTCTCAGAGGGCTAAAGCCTGCCGGGGTCTTATACCATCACCGTTACCCCGGAACATAAAGGGCTATTGAAGGACACCGTGGATTTTAGTCAGTACAAGTCTGACAGTCCCTCCCGCCCTGACCGGGGTGGGAGGACTCATTTGATGATATACCACGAAAAAAAAAGAGCCCAGCTACACTATTCATGATTTTTTTCAACTGGGCGTGGATGACTATCTTCGAAACTATGAGGAATATCGAAAAATGTTGAAGACTCCTTTCAACAATTCTGGGAAGTAAAAATATACGGCAAAATTTAAGAAAAACGTATAATTGAAAAAAAAATGATCAATTTTCAAGGCGATGACTGTATTCGAAACTTAAGTTAATAGTAGATTGTTATACAAGGGTGGAAAGAAATCAATTCCCATACGAGGTATTTAGACGCACGAGCGAAGCGAGGGCGGCTATAGTCCGAGTGGGAATTGATGACTTTCACCCGTGTTAAACACTCTACTTTTCATTTCAAATATAAGGAAAGTAAAAAATAGTCTTTTTTAATTTAAATTTCAAATATGGAACACACCGTCCGCGTCACCGCCGCGGGCCATCCCACTTTAATAGGTATGTATCTATTTTTTTTAATTCACATTGGCCGTATACACTCACAAGACCGCAGCATTTTTTTTAATCGATATTTTTCTTAATTATGTAAAAACGAGATGAAAACCCGGCTTCGCTCGGGTGAAACGTGTATCATACACATAATACTCATCTAGGTACTAAATGTAGGTGTCACGGTAACTCATAAGTTAATAGGTTATTCTAAGGAGGTTTAGTAACTACATAATACACCACATGACACTGGCCGAAAATAAAGAAAAAAAATAAAAAACTTCTCAACATGTTATCTGATGTCAATAATGGCGGCTGCGATCTCTCTGGTCAGAAAATCATTAGAAATTTACAAAATACTCGACTATCCGAATTTTGCCGATATATGTTGTCGACTCGAACTCTTTTTTTTTAAATGTTTTATTATTCTGGCTAGCTTTCGATCGAGTCCGTAGCCCTGCACGAAATTATTAATATAGAAAATTATAGCCGACTAAATAACCAATTTTAGTTCTATTTTATAATTCATTCCCGCCCTAGGGAGGGAAGCAATTACTATGAGTCTTTCCCGCCCAAGGGAGGGAAGCATCGTTTTCGACCCGCTGCTTAGATCAAACAAACACTACTTTCCGAGTATGAGAAATGAAAAAATCTTTTCTTCTTTCATATCATACTTATTTTTGTTCAACTCAACGCCCAGTTGAAAAATTCAACCTGTATAGGAATGACGTCTTAGAAAGAGCTGTTCACCCTAATGAGCATTATCTATTGATGTATATAAGATTTGGAACACCTGATGTGGAAATCAAAGCTATCACTAATTTCACGGACTGATTTTCGATGACGATTAATATATTTATACAATTTTTAGTCTACTGGCCAAACTCCCATGAATTTTTTACCCGGGCTCTTGGAGTTGGGTATCAGGCATTTCAGATCTTCGATTTTGCCGACCCCATTGTCGCTGGCATAAGCAACAAGATCCGCGTACGAAGTCGCGGGCAGAAGGTAGTTTTTTATATTAATGCGATGAAAGTCGCAGGTGACAGCTAGTGTATATTAGAGTACAAATATCTAAACACACCTCTACCAAGAATTCAGACGTGAATTTATATTTATGTAACAACAGTGGACTGTCACTAAACAGTTATTATCTTTCCATTAGGGAGACGCTGGTAGCTGGCCGTCCACTCTAGTGGATGGATGGATGAGTGCACAACTGACACAGATGTCTGGCAGGTTACTGGAAGTGGTCGCAATGTTCCTTTGTTGTATATTGTAATGATTTTGTAGCTTAAATGTGAAGAGGGAACAGTATTTTTTTAATTGTTCTTTTTTGGCCCATGAGCCGTAGGTTTGGGTACGTTCCCAGCCAGGCACATTACTTTGTGTCTAGTTCATCACCACAGCTCTCAAAACCTCAAACGAAAAAAAATCTGCCAATACGTACTGGGTCCGCGTGGTGGGAACATTATAAGTTGATTTCAAGTTTCAATTTTTTTTTTCGTTGCCCCGCACTAGGAATTTCTCCTGTATCGTGGGTGCGTTTACAAACACATAAATTCACATACATAAACGCCCAGATCCGGAACAACTACTTGTAGATCATACAAATAAGTATTTACTCCGTTCGGGAATCGGTATTGAGTTCTAGCTTTGAGCTAACAACTAATGTTTTTTCCGTACCGACACCTGTACCCCTAGCACGAGTTTTCTCTATTTTACTTTACAGAGTTTTTTCAGTATTTACAGCGTTTATTGTATGAAAATATGGTACAGCGCCTGTGGTGTGCGAAGAAGGAACCAATTTTTCCCTTGAAAATTGTCAATTTGAAGTCGTCAAAGTTCCAGTTTACTTTACGTCTCAAATACTGAAAACTCGTGCTGACGGTACTGTTCGAAGATATTCAAGAAACGCCGCGCCTTAGGAACGGACAGAAAATAGATCAAATTAACAACACAAAGTAAAACTCCATCCGTGTGTCCCTACATCTAATACTACTAATTTCTAGGTCTCTGTACCCGAAGGATAACCATCGGATAACCAACCATATTAAAATGCCGCACTAGTATCTGTGTTGAAATAACTATTTTTCATCAACAGTTTTAAGACAGATGTCTTTCGAAGCGCCTTGCAGTGATTTTAGTTTTTTAACATGGTGACACTCATCAAATGTCTGTGGTTTACCTGGAATAATTATCTCATGATAACCTGACTTAGAATTATATTATTAATATTTTTATTTAGTATTTTTGTTGCCGTTTTAAAAAGAAAATAAATACGCCAGTCCGACTCAAAATTTCCTGATCTTTTTTATTCTTGTTACCTCATCAGAACCTTGATTCTTGGCATAAATCAAACAAAAACAAAGGAATTCTTCTAGATGACTGTAAATAAATAATACCTACTTACTTTTGTACTTTATTTTAGTCGCGCAAATAAAATAATCGCGACTGATTACATTTTATTCCGTGAAACGGAAACATAATATCAGTCCTTCTCAGTCCCATTGCGTAAGACGCAATTATGTAAGTTTGAGACAAACGTCAAATAATATTATATTTCTGTTCACCCATGTCGAATAAACAGGGTATTTGAATTATTAAAGTTACAAGTCTAATGCCCAATGGGATTGTCCTGTCTTAAATGACGAACTTTGTTATACCATAAATGTGAATAAGCATACGGCTCGCATGATGGAAAGCGGTCACTGTAGCCTATGAATGGCGACGGAGACCTCTAGCGCCCGGCCACTGATTCAGAATATGCTGCAAGGCAAGAGGCATTGCGAAGCAGTCACTTCCTTCTGCGAAGCAATAATGCTAATAAAGGAGGAGGCGTAATAAGTGAGGGCAGGACATCCTCCACCAGGGCTTCATACATAACGTAGCGTTTTCCCGCCACCGTAGCCGCGGGCTTGCGGAGAACGCGTAATAGATAGCTCGCCGTCCGATCAAGGCCCAGATTAACGGTGCGTAGAGTTTCACGCTTGCCTCAACGAGTTGTCAGCAAACTGGTGGGCCCTGCATTGAGCTAAATACCTGCTGATGTCACGGGCCCTCCGTAAAGGACACACTGTGATTTGGAACGCAAAAAGCAGCTAAAAGAAATATCACACGACATTATTACTTAGTTTACATTAAACTAAAAGTTAAATTCCCGACGGTAAAATATTTTCTCTTTTTTTTTTAATGATTATAAGATATATAGTACTTCTTACTTTCCGAATAAGAACCGATTTCGTTTATTTTCATTACAAAGTGCTTGAGTAAAATATCTGCCATTATTTTAACAGCCCGTCTAGTTCCAAACGAAGCTGTCTCCTTATTCATTCTCCTTTAAAGAATATCGTTTGAAATTCATATTGTAAGACGGACAGGATTATCATAAACAATGACTTGTGAACAGTGATCATTTTAGATGTACTAAAAATATTTTTTAACTTTTTGTTATGGTCTAAGAATTTCGCCAAACGCCTGCCGGGGTGGCGAGACTGTCTTATCAGGTAACCATGACCCTGGAACGTAAAAGGCTGTTGAAGGAATACCGTGGATTTAGCCAGTAGTACAGTAGTCTGCCAGTCCCTTCCGCTGCGTCCAAGATTTGGATGATATTACCACACAGAAAGAAAAAATGCCTGCACTAAAAGGTTAAGTACAGATTTACATTATATTAAAAGACATTTTATATAAAATGTTAATATAAATGTGGGCTATTCATGTTTCTTGTAAACATGAATAAAAATGTATCTTGAAAAGAGTTAGCAAGCATAATCAACGGTTTTAATAACAAAATGGCTGTCAGACGCGACACGTTTAAGCACCCCAATTAAATTTAATTAGCTCTCACGCCGTTCATTCGAAAAGGTGCCAAGATTCTTGACAAACTGAAGCGTGTAATATAATCTTTGCTATTAAGTACTAGCAACAAAATTACTAGTTATTCATGAATCTCCGCATTGCTTTTTTTGGTTGGTAGTATCATCAAATTAGTCTATCCTACTGTTCCGCGACCCTGAACAAATGCCCTCCGTGCTGGGTCAGGCTATGTCAAATTCTTACACTAACATCCCAATCCAAGATAGACTCAGTCACCATGACAACCACTTAAAACGCCCACTGAATCGTGTGCTTAGCCACTTATTGAGGCTAAGCGTATGCTGAGACGCAGGCAATGCAGCACAGCACAGTACAGCACAGTGCAGGGCAGGGCAGTTGAGGCAGACATATGCCCCTCCGCATGCTGCGACGCAACTGACATTCGCGTCATAAACAAAGTTACCTAGCAACGAATGTATCCAGCATACACAATACACGCGTCGCGCAGGATTCTGTGCCGGCACTGCAACGAGACGCAGAGCAGGACAGACACATGTCTGCGTGGCATGTGCCTGCGCCGCAGCGTACGTAGTTCAATGACGTTCCATGCTTTACAAAATCTACTCTGCTCTGCGCTGTGTGGACCTGCGTAACCTGCGTCTCAGCATACGCCTAGCCTGATGCTTATTTGTTTTTACAGATGATTCGAGAAAACTCTACAGTCGTGTGTACTCATCGGCTATTTGAAGCCGTAGTAGTCTCTTAAAATACTGTTTAAAGCCTATGATTTTCTGTAGAGAGAAGAGGTGATACATGGGTATGAGAATTGTACTTAAATTATCAAAATCTGTATTACACGAATTTGACAAATAAGCGTAACAAACATATGCATACACATTTAAACAATTTCTAATATTAGTAGGATTACTTCCTTGACTGACAATGTGTTCAACTTCTGCTTTACTAACTAAAATCAAACGGTGTTCTTCAAGTACCCTTGATCAGGGTTCTGGAGTACTTGTGTAATTCACACTCTCGGGTCAGGTATTGGCCCGTATGTTTAACAAACTAATTTAGCGGTGCGCCGTGTAAGGACTATTTCAGAGTGTCCGAGTAGGATAGTGAAACTTACACAACAGTTAATAAAGTAGAAATTGGATAACAGAATGGAGATTTAATTTCATTTATTTGCAATTGTAAGTAAAATAAACTTTTAAACTTAAACAAATCATTTTTTTTTTGGGATTTTATATACAAATTAGACTTGCATGACTATAGCATGCTATCAGTCCTCCTACTCTGTGGGTAGAGCTCAAAGGATTATCAAACTCGTATTCACTAAAAATTACCCTGTTATTTCAGGTCCAGGTCCCGTTAAGTTCCAGGATCGATCTGCTTGGCCAGTTCGGCAACCCAACTAAAGTATGCCTACCATGACATTGAAAAACGTTTAGCTTCTAAAATACTACGTTCGTGAAAATGTTATACACCGGTCAAAAAAAGTTTATGATCACTAGGACTATGTTTTTTAAATAAAGAATCTAAAAAAAAGAAAAAAACTTAATATAATCTACCGTAACAAAAAAAAAGGACTTTTCAAACTGATCGCTTTTTTTTCATGTGTGTGTCCCACATTTTCCTATACATTTCAGTGCTCGTAATTGTACACCAAACACTTTCACCGTGTGTACTTGAGAAAGTCGTTATATCTTCTAAAGCCGACGGTCTCCCCGGCACAACAAATGAACAAGTAATGGCCGAGCATTCTTGTGGAATGTTCCTGAGAAGGGACTCGGGCTAATTTGTCATCGGCCGGGACCACGCCAAGACAAATCGCCCTGTAAGTTGATAGGTGACTTATGATCGTTGATGATACCTATGTACACACGGATAGACATTATTATATTTTTTTTGTTCTTAATTGTTTTTGTTGTTATAATTGTTTGTTTATTAAATGTGGTATTAAATAATTATGTAGAATTGTTGCTTAGTTTTGAGTGGTTTTTCATGTGCAAAAATTTCTATACCTACAGGTAAGCCACTGGCACACTGGCTTACCTGTATAGAAATTTTAGAGTGAAAACAACGATTTTTTAAACTTAATGATTTGCTATATTTTTACGAATAGGCATTTTATGTTTCCGTTTAAATAATTATGTTAGTTTAATAGAAATTTGAATAAATTTCTAGAACGAATTATGTTAATGATGGTGCAAACCGCATTAAATCGATTTTAGCAATTTTCTTTCATCCTCAAAATATTTTTTTCGGTATTTTGTACAATTATCTTGTAAAATTGATCATTCCGTTACAAAGTTACAAAGATACTTATGGACGCCACAATACAATACTTGATCTACTACTAGTTATAATCTGACAAAATCTTGCCCTGAAACATAAACGAAATACTTTCAAAAGAACAAATCCAACATGATTAAAAAACATACATATTTAAATAATTCACATTTCTTCATAGTAAGAACAAAGAAAAGAAAACACAGAATACATAAATTCTGACATTAATAATGTTTCCTTAAAATGTAACAAGCTTCTACAGGGTGTTTTCTCAAAGAGTACCTAGTACAAAAAACGAAAACATAGCTCATAGAGCGTTACGAGGAAATGATAAAAACTTTTGATGTAGATGAATTGTAAATAAGCTCCTCCCACTGGTATGTTTTGTGCTCTTTGAAATGTTATATATTGTCTTTGGTAGAGGTAGTTAACCTTTTTGACGTTACCTGACCTCTTATGTCACCACTAAGCTTGTTCAAGAATTTTCGAAGTGAAAGACAGAGCCGGGCGTCGACTTTCAAGATTACCGGATATGGGAAAAGATTTTTCTGCTGTTTTTTGGGTTCAAAGCTGGCCTTCTAGGAATCGACTGGCCTGTTGGGCTAGTGGTTAGTGACCCTGACTGCTATGCCGGGGGTCGTGGGTTCGATTCCCACCCAGGACAAATGTTTTTATGATGAGTATGATCATTTGTTCTATATATGTAATTAAAAATATATAAGTATGTTCATCAGTTTGTGTGATAGTTGTGGAATATAAAAAAATATATATATTATTCTAGGAATCCGGAAATTCTATAATCTAAGACTAGCTTATGCATTACAAATGCACTTAATCTTATGCATTACAAATGCATAAGATTAAGTGATTTTAAAGCACAAGTTCGAAGTCAGTTAGCATTATAGCAAGAATCGAGTAAGGCTAATAATTCATAAACATTGTTATCAAGACAATTTATACCTACTGATAATTATAATAGGTACGTGACACAACTTACACATTATTTGACTGTACAGTAATTCTTGAAAGCACTTCCAAACTATTCAGAATGTATTGTTTCTATATGGCAAATAACCGAACTTACAGCAAATTAACTACCTAAATAGGTAGTTAATGCTCATAATAATTTGAAAATTTATTCCTCGTACTCAGTTTTATCTATACTAATATTATAAAGCTGAAGAGTTTGTTTGTTTGTTTGATTGTTTGTTTGTTTGTTTGTTTGTTTGAACGCGCTAATCTCAGAAACTACTGGTTGGAATTGAATAATTCTTTTTGTGTTAAATAGCCCATTTATCGAGGAAGGCTATAGGCTATATTACATCATGCTATCACTAATAGGAGCGGAGCAGTAATGATAAATGTTTCAAAATCGGGAATGTGTATTCCTTTTTTAGAGCTTCCGTTGCGTGCGCTGCGTAAACGGTTAGAGTTACGCAAAAAATATGTATTACGGAATTATTCCTCATAAAACGTTCTAAAATAAAGTCCGCGAGAGCATATATCTATCTCTTAAGGTTAAGTCACTATAACCTTTTTTATGGAAATCAAATTTGTTTTAAAGCAATGCATTATTTGCGAAGGTTTTTTCATTAACATGATATTAATCCTTATCCAAACTAATACGTTAATCATCACAAGCATTTAATTTTGAACGAAATTGCCCTTGACATCATTTGATTTCAATGAATATCTTGGGAGATATCACAGTTTCAAAATAAAACCGCGACAAAATAATGACGGGCTGGGTATGTCACAATTGCGTCGATAAAATCCCTCTTTGAGGAGCGGTTGTATCCTCACCTTCAACCTGACGCAGTCCTCCCGGGCATGGTTGTTTCGGGATGTACCTCAAGATTCGGTGGCAAGTAAAAGGAATGGTTAGCAGTCGGAATGCGTGAGGTAAAAGATATCCTCAACCTCTCGCCCCAGCCACCATTAAAGATGCCCACGGCGTCAGAAACCGCGGTGCATATACCTGCTGCTTACGAACGGGAAGTAACGGGTAGCTCGCCGTCCGATCAAGGGCAAGGCCCGACTCACAGCGCGTCGTGTTCCACGCGCTCTTCAAGGGAACTGATGGGAACGGGACCATACGACCAAACGCCTAACATGACGCGGGTGAAACCGCGGGCAGAAGCTAGTTTATTAAATAAATTCGCAAACAAAGGTACTTTAATAAAACTTTCTTAATTATCTGATTTTACAACTAAGTAACTCTAAGGCTTAAGCTTAGTTTAAGTGCAATAGTGACCAAGAAGTAACGTGCGTGGATTCGAACCTAGGTAAGTAATCAATTTTTTTAGTGACAATGTAGAACGTAGATACTTAATTATAAAGTACAGGTTAAAACTAACTAAACTAACTACTTATAAGTTAAAAAATAAATAAATTAGAAATCACTTAATATCCGAAACTAAACCAAAAGAAAGAATGTATATTTAAAAGTAGTTGTATAACATAAAGGGTTAAAATAGGCCCAAGTGTCTAAAGTCAGTACAAGTCTGACAGTCCCTCTCGCCATGCCCGGGTTGGGAGGACTCATTTGATGATTTTACCACGCAAAAAAAAAGTCTCTAAACGGTGCAATAAGGGTCGTCTTGGAAAACAACAATGACACTTGAAATCAACTTTTTATACGGACTAACTTCATTGTTTTATAATGCTTTTTAACTCGACATTTGAAAAACTTTTTTATTTATTTAGATTAGGTTCACTTTTGGCCTAAATCTAGCCCAAGGAAAAGATGGAGCGAGCCTGCCCAGATGGAAGTATGGAAAGTCAAGTTTAGAAATTCGAATGATTGAAATACAAGACTGGTTGTCAGACTTTTCGGCTCCATCTGGCTTGACAATTTCGTGCCTTATAACGAAGCTACATACATACTTCGTTCAGAACATAAAGAAAAAAACTTGTATGAAAAGGGTGGCACTAACTGGACTGTAATTACGAAATGCCTCGTACCACCTCTGTCGTTTCCTTTTTACTCTCTTTTGCTTTCCGTCATACAGGGCTTTTTTGCAGGGTATTAAAAATATGTTTTGTGAGTTTACATGTCCTATTTTATTCTGGGGCGGGAAGCTACTGGCAAATTCTAAAGAAGTTAATTATTGGTACGTGCAAAATGAGTTTGATTTTTGCTGGGAACAAAATGTGTATATATTTTTTATACATTTTTTCATATTCGCTTTTCTTTTAGTTAAGATGAATCGAATTAAAATAGTGTTTATGTGCGTTAGTTGTTAAGATACAGCACAAAATATGAAAGTTATGTATAATTTCTGTCCCAAAATAATATGACCATATAAAAGAGTTCTAAACCAATATGCACCACACATATATGTAACAAGATATTTATCTTTTGCATTGGTTCGTCAGACAGTAATAGACCGTCTTAAAAGGGCACCACGGCCCGGCAAGAATCTGGCAGTGTCCTCCGCTCCACCCAGGGCGGGAAGACACACCCGAAGACTTTTACAATCAAAAAAATCCAAGCATTATTGCTACTATTATAAATGTTTTTTAGGTACTCCTTCACGCGAATCTACAGAACGTAATTAAGTGTTTGCACAGAAATAATTCATGTTTCATTGACACATAACATACTTTATCCCGGTAGTAGAACTTCATGCGGAGCATAAGCTGTTACTCGTATATTTCCTAAAACGCTCCAAGCATAAAAAAGGCGCCACAAAAGACTAATAAACCAATACGTATACCAAACTTGTATCCACAAAAACTCAAGGTTAAACCCCGACTGTTTCGCGCTTGTCAATTTCGATTATTATTCTACTCATCCCGGGGCGAAGTATAAAAAAAATCGACACGGAGCGTCCTCGTTGCTAAATTGTTTCCTTGTTCAGAAATATGAAACGGCGCGGTGCTCTGTTGAGAGGCAATTTGTCGCCAGTGATCGTTCATACTTAGCCTGATACCCTGCTTCACTCGACTAACGTAAGCGCGTTTCAATTAATCCTTTAATTGCTTTACAGGTTAAAACTAGGGTTTAACTGATGAGTGTATAGGATTTTTCGTGGAACAACATGTATTGGATTTTTATTATTATGGTAAAATGAGTGCTCCTACCCAGGGCGGCGCGGGAGGTACTGTTATACTTGTACCGTCTCAAATCCATGTTGATTCTTCAATAGCCCTTTACGTTCTAGGATGATGGTTACCTTTGGCGCTCTAGAGTACTGACAGCTCTTTGAGGAGCGCGCGAAACACGACGCACCGTCGACCCGTGCATGGCCCAAGACGGACGGCGTGGATGGACGGCGAGTCACCCATTACTCACCGTCAGCATGCCCCTGCCGTGGCCGGAAATCGCCCCACGAAAATCGATGTCGTAAACGTCTCCCGCGGCAGCTGGGTCGTGAGGTGAACGCTGTCCTCTTCCTCACGCGTTCCGCCTCCTCCTTCGCTAGCATGACTGCTTTGCATTATGTATTGGATGCACGCACTTGTCGGTAAGTGGTTCCGGTATTGGAAAGGGTCCATAGCTCCCTAAGGGTGCCTTGAGAAGTAAGGGTGTCAAGAGGTGGGAAGTAGTATCTTCTCTGTGCCTATATAACAATACTACGGTAAGAAATTCGTCTTACAAGTGGGTTAGTTGTTTGTAACAATACCCACTAGAACCTTTTACTTTTTCAGCCGCTATACACTTATTGAGGAATTTCATTCTCTCATTATAGCCATATACTATCAACTGGTGAGTTTCTTTTTTTTTGCATATTGTGTATGCAAACGTATGTGATTATGGAGTAATGAATGAATGGATGGGTGTTTGTTACTCTTTCACGTAAAAATATTAAGCGGATTTGGACGCAATGATTTGATTTTTAACGCACACGGATAATGTATGATCTCATGATACCATTTATCTCGTTACTGTGTTCTCGTTGGGCCGTTACTAAGTTCAACACGAAGCCATAATGTAAAGCGAATTTAAGACACAAATAAATGATTCTAATACTAAAGTTTAAAACAAGAACAAAAAAAATATTTTTAACAAGGAAATACACTGTTGGAAACTTTTGATATCGGTAAGAAATATACCCGGAATCGTCCAACAGTTAATTAACAAAAGTTATCAAAAGTTGGTGGCCAGTATCCTCAATTTCAACAGACACTTCAACTGTGAACGGGGCTAACATTTTATAACCCACACCTACAAACTCTAAGGATACAGTTGCAAAATTATACTAAAACAGCAGAAAATTAATTCTGGTCCACTTTGAAAGCGAACGTTTTCTAATTTAAATTTCGTCATTCAAACGCAATTTCCACCTGAAAAGAGAAAACAGTTTTTTTTCTGTAATTCCATTAGCTTGGTAGACGGTTGCTCGCGTGTCCACGAGATTTAAAAAAAAAACGCCACACTGGGTACTGGTTTGATTAAATCGTACAAAGCGTTGAAGCTCTCCTGTTGATGTTTACTCAGCGTCTCGTTAAACTAACTAAAAGACTTCAAGTTTTTTTTTTACTAAGCTTGTTTGCTGTCAGTCTCGGTTCGGAGGTTAAGAAGTGTCTTTCAGGCTTAGGAGACGCCTATTCATATTTCTTGCTTGCTCTTTTCATAAGTTTGCAATTCAGCTTCAGATTTTTTTACAAACTTCAGTTCCCTGCATAGCGGAGCTGATTTTTACATATTCTTAACCGACTATAAAAGGAGGTGGTTCTCAATATTTCTGTATGTTATTTTTTAATGTTTGGTACTCGATTTCTCAAAGATGCCTGGACCAATTTAGGTAGACGTTATGATAGTCGGGTGGTCATCGGCAAATGAAATCAATGGTTGAATTTTATTTTACGCAATCACACAAAATAATAACTACTTAAAAACCGACTTCTGCCGATTATTTTATAAGCCTGTAGTATTGCAAATTAGGCACCTATATTTCATGAAAGCCAACGTAAGGTAAGCATGGACGTGACTATGCATCGTTTGGTGAAAATTCGGCTTGTGCATTGTTCCATTTTATGCTTGACATGGTTTATTGTTCACTGCAGTTGTATTTTAAAGATAACAAATTCTGTTATGACGTCAGGCACGATTATTTAAGGATCATATACCCACAATCCTACATTCCCGTTTGTTTACACCAAAAGTAAGAACTGGAATGAGTCAGTATTTTTATTGAAAGCTGGTAACGGGTAAGATGTGTGGTAGCCTGGATTAATTAGTAGATTGTATGACGGGAGCAAACTAATATTTTTACGGCGAGGGCGTTTTTTTGCATCCGAGCGAAGTGAGGGATTCCACAGTTGAATCCCAGGCGCACTTAAAGGCGAACCAAGTCGTCCTTTTCGAATAGATGGGATAAAAATGTAATCTTAGCCGCCGTTACAGTGTATCATCGAGGCGAAATGGATTAACCACTTTGACAGCCACGACTTTGGTCTAAGGTTGAGGCTACATTATCAATTATACAAATATGTAAGACTCACGCGCAGCGTAAAAACCACAGTAAAGCCATTCGATTTTCAACAGTATGCTTAGAGCATAAGCTTTAAAATCCACTAAAGACAAACTGCAGTTTTAGCGCTGCGTTTGCGCTGCGTCCTTAGAGAATAGCAACCTTGAATCAACAGTTGATTTTATTTATAGGGCAGCGCCATTGTTTCTTTAAATTATCTTATAATAGAATTGATGAATAAGTCAAAGAGAAGCCATATTACTTCATTCTAATAATAGCAAGAGTTAAAGACAATTAATTACGCCTATTGACAGTAGTTAACTAGTAATTAATCACAACACCTCATAAAACATTATCTTAATTTAATATTTCTGAATGCGAAAGTGAGTCAGTTTGTAACGCCTTGACGTCTAAACTTCGATCCTAAACTTTACTGGAGTGTTGTTTAGGTACAACTTTAATTGGCAAAATCTATACTAACGCTGGCAACACTGCTTACTAATATTATAAACGCGAAAGTTTGTGAAGATAGATGTATGGATGTTTGTTTAATTTTCTTTCATGCAATTATATGAAAGGCTTTGGATGAGAATAAATGAAAAGATACCTACTTTATAACCTCAATTAACACATGGGATAGTTTTTATCCCGATTATATGTTTCAGTGGGAAAATTTTTGAGTTATAACGTACAAAACCGCTGGTAACAGCTAGTATTAAATATAAGTAAAAATATTTTAAAAAGTTTTGTCCACATCATATTTAGGTACTGTTAATATCACTTTTTCATCTAATAAAGGTACCGAAAGTAGGGGATAGTAAACAATTAGGCGAGCTTGTCGGCAAAAGGGACTCTTTCAACAGTACCCTCCGCCTACTGACGAACGACCAAAATTTTTCCTGTTATCAGAACATAATAAAGAAGACGACATAAATATGTTGAAAGACATTGCAAATATTAATCTGTATCGTTTATGAATTGTCTATTATGAAGAACAATTATGAAGGAAGGTTTATTGACGCCATATTGTGACGCAATACACGCATTTAAATAAATAATTATCATAATAATATGAAATAACCCACCCAGGGCAGGGCGAGAGGGACTGACTTAAGACTTGTACTGACGAAAGAAAATAAAATCCACGATGTCCTTCCATAGCCTTTTACGTTCCGGAGCCACGTTTGCTCGACAGTCCCGCGACCCCGGCAGGCTTTGGTCCTCTAAGGGGACTTCCGTTATGTTGCTGATAGTTCTTTGCGGCGTGCGTAACACAGGCATGGACCATGATCTGATGGCGAGTCGTTCATTACTCGCCGTCCAATCAATAAAGGTAATTTACAGAGTACACAAAGTATTATCTTAATCAAATTTTTTCATTATATTTTCATGTGATAGTTGACAGATGAATGTCATTGACGCTTGAGGATGCATCACCCTATGGGCACTTGTATGATAATATTTTGTCGTTCTTGATAATGAAATAAAATTATACATATCACAACATATTATAAACCAAATTGTGGGACGTGTCTCTCTGTTCGCGATAAACTCAAAAACTGCTGAACTGAACTGCTTATGCGGTTTTCATCGATAGACAGAGTGATTCATAAAAAAAGTTTAAATAGTGGAATAAAAACACTATGATATTATGACCAAGTCGTCAAAAATATAAATTTTCGTAAGCTTTCGTGGCGTCGCGGGCGGCGAGTAAAGGGCAACTCGCCGCCCGACCATGGACCATGCCCGGGTCGACGGCGCGTCGTGTTCCACGCACGCCTAAAGAGCGTCACCATAATGACGAGGCCCCCTCTCAGAGGGCTAAAGCCTGCCGGGGTCACGGGTCTTATACCATCATCGTGACCCCGGAACATAAAGAGCTATTGAAGGACCCTCCCGCCCTGCCCGGTGTGGGACGCCTCATTTGATGATTTTACCAAGATAAAAAAAAAAAGCTTTCGTGACGTACATTGGTTAAACCATAAGAATTATAACAAAGGAAAAGTCTATATTTCTACTTATTTTATTTTGTAGAAGATCGAAAACCTAAGTGTTAATAAATTACTGAAAAATTTACCTAAAAATCGATAGCTTTATTTTTTAAATTATAATTACGTGTTTTGGAAGTAATTACTTCATTAAAAAATGTGTTATTTTGAAAGTTCCACGAATTCGTTTTTTCTTTATACATAATTGCTTACCTAACAATACACCTTATACTTAACGATACTTTATGACCTATTAAGTACTAAGATATACGGCCTAACTCATACATTAAACTCAAAACAAAATTCATAAATCTTAATATTTACTCCTCCAAAGTTTCGGTAATAAAGAAACCAAAATGGTACCTAAGTACCTACAGGAAAACATCTTATAGCCAGTACTCTACACGTAATATACCAAATGTTAGTTATTATGCAAAAAATACACGATAATGTACTTACATACCTTTGACAAGAAAAGGAATATAACGAGCTATTATTGATCGAAGCTAAACATAAATAAACTTCGACCTTTTGGAGATATCTGTTCCGCTCTGGCCCGTCAGTTTTCTAATAACTGATTGAGAATATGACACAACGTCCACGGACCGTAGCCAGACAGCCAGACGACAATCGTTATCGCTCAGCATTCACAAATACTTTTTCAACTTTATACCTCAGCGCGTAAAGTTGAAAATCTACTCTGACTGCTGAGCGATAACGATTGTCGTCTTCGGTCGTCTGTTGTTTGTCTATAGGGCCTGTCCCCCTAGCCAAGTCACAACAAGTCGTAAACGACAATCGCAAACGCTCGGTACTCTCCAATAGATTTTCAACTTTACAGCGTAGAGCCTAAAGTTGAAAATCTATGTTTGTTACATGGCTACAGGGCCTGGTCCTTGATTGAACGGTGAGCTATCTATTACTCACCGTCCGCAACCCCAAGTCTATTCGAGTGCGGGGCAGTGGTCCAACTGCTCCGTCCAACCAGTTGGACCACGGGCCTTCACTAGGGGCAGTTGTCCAACTTTAAAAATAGTTGGACCACTGCCCCTAGTGAAGGCCCGTGGTCCAATTCATTTAATAATAAGTTGCCACCCTAAAACTCTCAACTGTATCATTGTATGTGTACGGTAACTACTGGTTTACGGTTATATTGAACCCCTTTGCAGTAGAAAAATCAAATTAAAGTTGGGTGAATAATAAAAAAAAAAAAAACAATTTACAACTAAACAATCAACAAATTTTTCTAAAGCATGGCCTACAGGGTCGCGGGACTTATTCAATCACCATGACCCCTAAGCTATAAGCTGTAGGCCATGCTTTAGAAAAATTTCGTTGATTGTTTAGTTGTAAATATTATATATATTTTTTTTTAATTATTCACCCAACTTTAATTTGATTTTTCTACTGCAAAGGGGTTCAATATAACCGTAAACCAGTAGTTACCGTACACATACAATGATACAGTTGAGACTTTTAGGGTGGCAACTTATTATTAAATTAATTGGACCACGGGCCTTCACTAGGGGCAGTGGTCCAACTATTTTTAAAGTTGGACAACTGCCCCTAGTGAAGGCCCGTGGTCCAACTAGTTGGACGAAGCAGTTGGACCACTGCCCCGCACTCGCCTAATTTCAATTTAAGTATTTTTAGTTAAGTTTTTCGTTTTCGTTGTCTACATTATGATACCTACTTATTTTGATCACTTGAGCTAAGATTCATCAACAGATTAATTTCAACAAGCCTCCAAAAATTAAGGATCAATTAAGCTTTCATAAACTTGAAGTGGGTATTTGATTTTGTGAATATTATTTTCTTCTGATAAACGGTATAAAGAAATATTCGGAACTCCTTCAACAGGATAATAATTTTAACAAACTCTGCTGCCTGCCGTGGCGGAAAATTAGCGGTTTCCATAAACATCGCAACCTAATTGCCTGTAAATTATTGCACTGTTTTGTACCTTATAAGTATAACCGTAAAGTACAAAATGTAAATAACTGTTTAAATAACTTCAGTCTACTTACCGAGTAACAATATTAGCGGTAAATGCATCGTTGTGGTGGAATCTGAAACAAAAGAAATACAAAATGCATTTATTTATAAATAATAGTAGTTTGAAGACATAAAGTTCGCTATGCAGATTATAAAAAAATTGGTAACATGGAATGTTGATACATCTTAGATAGATATCAGCCAGTTTCGCGGGACTGTCTCATAAGGTAACCGAGACCTGGAACGTAAACGGCTGTTGAAGGTTCACCGTGGATCTTACTTAGTACAAGTCTGACAGCCCTCCCGTCCCGCCCAAAGTTCAAGGAGTCAGACGATTTTACCACGATATAAAAAATAATGCTAGAAACTAAATATGTTATAGATGGTCCATACATCCCTTGCCCTATCCCTACTACACGCCTATCAAAGACCCACAAATGACATTAATGCCTTTCAACCCCAAATAGTACTGACCAAAAAATGGTTAGCCAATACATGTTCTCCCAAGATATGGACAAAATATACTTGTGATACTATTATGTAAATTTATTGAAGCTCCGTCTCGACCAGACAGGGTCCGTCGATATCCAATAAGTTGGTATACAGACCCTGGATCTACGATACTTCGGTTGTAAGTACCTCTTTAGCATCGGCAAAGTGTATCGATAAAACTTACTTTATTTGTTTAGTACGCAACTCTTATTATCGCAAACAAGTACGGTCGTGGCAATTTCTAAACAGTGAGAACATATTTTATCATATTTTATGTGTTGCGGGCTGCGAGTAAAGGGCAACTCGCTGTCCGACCATGGACCATGCTCGGGTCGACGGCGCGTTGTGTTCCACGCGCGCCTCAAAGAGCGTTAGCATAATGACGGGGCCCCATCTCAGAGGGCCAAATCCTGCCGGGGTCTATTGAAGGACACCGTGGATTTTAGTCAGTACAAGCCTGACAAAATCATCAAATGAGCCCTCCCCGGGCAGGGAGGGCTCATTTGATGATTTTACCACGTAAAACAAAAAAAAAACAAAAAACATACTTTGTGTAATTTATTTCATTACCACTGCTCTCAAAACGATGAAGGAAACATCGTGAAGAAACCGGCATGACCTAGAACCAAAACTTTGAGACATGTGACATCTACTAATCGCCGCGTGGTGGTTTACAGCCCAATTCCTCTCACAGAGAGGAGGCCTGTGTCCAAGCTGTGGGCACATTTATAGGCTGATGATGATGATGACTGTCTAAACAAGGTGCTGAGGCCCTGGAATAATAAGGGCACCCAAAGAAGAAGGATGGTTTTTAATCACCTGACAGTCACTTCCGCTTCACAGCGGACGGGAGTCATTAAATGACTTATGACTGATTTTTCAACAGTCAGCTTTTATCTGAGGAAAAAAAATTGCAGCTTATCATATTTTCTATAGATAAGCTTAGATATAAATAGAATAGATAAATTTATTTTTTAATATTATTTATAATATAATATAAATACCTATTGTGTTTGTTAACTTAGTTTGATTAAGATAATAATTTAAATGCATTACAAAAAACTCATTTAGGATTATTCTAATTTAGCCAAATAAAAGCTCTCTTCCTCTCTCCTACTATTGCAGTGCCCGACAGGGTCCACAATGTTCATAACTTTATAAAACCTACCACCTAAGTACACTTGTGGAAGCAATAAATGTATTGAGTATTGAAATGTCTTTTAACAATTTTTTACTTTTTAAATGTCTATTTTTGTATGCTTTAAAGGCCGAACATGACGGAGTTTTTTATGTGAACAACAACTTGCATGTCTTGTATGTATACTCATGTTTCTACAAATAAATGTTTGTCTTGTAAAAAAAAAGCTGTAAAACTGCCATTTTCATTCTTCAGATAAAAATTATTTGACTATTGAAAAATCAGCCCTTATTGCCACTATAAAATATTTTGTAGCGTTTATTGACGCAACCAGTTAGTATCAAGTTTGTGAGTCCCGCAATTTTTCCGAGAAAAAGAAAGGAACATTGATATTTTTCTTTTTAATCTAAATTGGTTCTGCGAAACAAAGAAATCATGCTCGGATACCTTCAACGGAACTCGCTTTACTTTTGATTGAATTAAATCCGATATCCGAGATAAAACGTTTGGATGTTTCGCATCAATCGAGGCTGATTCGATTCGGACCCTAATTAGATCATATTTATTTTGTACAATTCGTTGGTCAAATAAAGATAAAAAAATACGGCAAAGGCGAGTCCAATTTGCGTGGAGAAGGCTCGGTTCGATAAATGTTTGATCTACTATACTTTATTATCATAAACCAGATAAACCTTTATTACTGAAATAAACTTATGTTGTAGAAGGAAAAATTGTTCTCCTATACATTTCATCCATAAATGTTAGTTTGTGAAATTTTAAATTGATCGATTACTTTTTATGAAACCCTTAAAACTCCTGTCCCACGAAAATTGCACACGGACTTTTTGGCGCTTTCCATTATTGATAATCTTGACTCCGACATCCTGTTTTCAAAACACTGTCAAAAATGTCAGGCAATCCCCTGTCGATATTCAAGCGCCAAAATGACATTGTATTGCTTTAAAATAGTCATCTGAGCTCGGTACAATTCCACTCATTTAAAAGTCGATAGTCTGTTTGGTAAAGTCGTTAGTTGTTATTTTAGCAACCCTAAACATTAAAGGTCCAAGTTTCGATCGTCCGAAGTATTTCGGTGAATGTAAACTGTCATTTGTAAGCAACAGACGCGTCTCAGTTGATTTCACCGCCCGACATTCCTACTAATGATAGTCGTACATTTTTAACAAGTTGAATTTAGCCGTATTTCTACCAAAAAGGAACTTTCTGACGTACCTTAAATTGAAACCCACAAGTAAATAGTTTTAGTAAACATTAACTTTCGAAGTTGGAGTTTAAAAAGTAGGTCATTTAAAACATCGTTTGCAAAATTCGACGATTAATTCGAAAACGTTTTCGATTCATGAAAATGTTTTAAACTCTTCACAGATTTGAGAGCCTACAACATTTTAAATACCTGTTTCAATAGTCCAATTATAAAACGTAGGCACTTAATGCGTCGGTAATTCGATTACCCAATTTGAACACGTAATTAAGTGAATGATGACTTATAACACAATTATCTACATAATTCCTGTAACGACGTTATTATACAAATAGCTATCGACAATTTGAATATCATTCGTTCGTGAAAATTGAATGTCGAATGCTGAATATTTTATCGAAATTGAATATTTTCGATAAGAAATCTTTTGGGAACGCGTACTCAGTACTTATCTACGAGTATATTCAATGCCTAGATATAATTATGTCAAATGTAGGTTGAATATTGATTTTTATTCGACAGGCTGGGGAGAGATTTAAAAATGTCTGGAATTATACAGTGGAAAAGGAATTCATTTCATTCATTCAGCTGCGAAGGAAATGAGACGAATGAAGGGGTGGGTTTTCAGGAGGCAGTATCTTAGAATGACTTTAATGGCATTTCTTTATAATTTGTCATTTTAGTTACATTTTTGTAGGTACTTAGTATTTATATATGTGCTGAGGAGTGATGATATGGATGTGACTTAAATAGTGTTGGGTGTGAATTTATGAGTGGAGAGGAAGAAGGTCAAAGAAATGATAGTTGGATTGTGTGAGGAAAGTTATAGAATAAAAAGCAGTAATTGATGCCGTGACGTGACACCCCGGGAAATTGGAAGAAGCGAAAATATAATGGTTCGTACCCTAGAGGCGAGTTTTTTTTTTCATACAGTTACCGTCATAATGCTTCAAGAACGCTATACGGAAGTCTTGCTCTAAGGCCTATGGAACAGCTAATAAAAGCAGTGGATCACTTAGCCGCTATTGTGTTGGATTTGATTCAGATCAATTACCTACTTATTTAATAATTATGTATATTAATACAATATTTTTTCCTTTGTTGTTGATGGTATAAAGAGCGACCACAGATGTTTCTAAAAAGAAAGAAACTATAAATCCAAAATCTTTAGAAACAAAACAATAGTAAGAAAAAACTTGACACTCAATGGATCGCAAAATAATTTAAAAAGGTATGTCTGGAATAATGTAGATAAAAATATTCTAGTAAAAGAAAGTGAAAAAGAAAATAACTGTCTTCGTGTCTTGTCGAGGAAAATCCTTTTATCTATTTTTGACAACGTCTTGAAATACGCGGTAAGTATCACTAGTTGAAGAAAAATAACAGGGATGGAAATTGAAAATAAATAGTTCGTAATATTAATTTATAGATTTCTTGTTTCAAAAATAAACATGACTTTGTAGTTTGTACTTCTAAGGGAAAAAGGAATAAATTTATATTTAAAAGTAAAAAAAAAATAGAGTGTGGAAGTTGCATTTTCGAAATTTCTTTAATTTCTTCAGTGCTAAATGGGTTCACATAGGTTTCTTATTTTGTTAAATGTTATTACTATTCATTTCATATTTATATAATTTTAACTTAATACAGTGGGTGCCGTACGGGCTTCGTTACCGAGGGAAACCTAAGAAACGCCGGCGTGACGACTTGGACACCTTCATGACAGATTGGCCGGAGAAAGCCGCACACAGATTCGAAGGTTTATAGAGGAGTCCTTTGCCCCAGCAGTGGGACAACATAGGTTTAAAAAAATATTGTATTATAGTGATAGTTTTCCTAATGTACATTTGAATACTAAATCAATGGAGCGATCCATATACGTAAGATGACTTAGTCAAATCTCCTTATCACAAATAACCTTAGAATTTTAATAATAAGTTTTAGCCATAATATAATAACACGGCTATACCTTAATAGTGATTGATGAAGACATCACGTCAGCCCGAAGATATTACGATGCAAATATTCAAGACAAAATTGAGAGAAATGAAAGTTTCTAAATATAAACAATAAACATGATCTGAAGCTAGAATAAAATAAGTAAGGCAGGCCGTACACGGACTGGTTGAAGTAGACTGTAATGACTGCTGAAACCTGTTCAATACAGCAAACTACAGTTTTTACGTACACTCTTCTTCTTTTTAGCGTGGCCAAGTCATCAAATGAAGGACTCATTTGACACCCAGGACAGGGCAGGGCGGGAGGGACTGTCAGACTTGTACTGACTAAAATCCACGGTGACCTTCAATAGCCCTTTACGTTCTGGGGTCACGGTAATTCGTTACTCCCGCGACCTCGGCGGGCTTTGGCCCTCTAAGGGGATTTCATTGTGCTGACACTCTTTGAGGCGCGTCATCGACCCGAGCATGTTCCATGATCGGACAAAGAGTCGCCCATTACTAACCTCCCGCATGCCGTGTACGAACTGTTATGGTACCGCTCGAGTAGTGGAACTACTTATCGGTCGGAGAGCAAACGGTGTATAGCCGGCGTAACATATATTTTCCGAGTCCCAACCAGATTATATTAAAGCTCCGACTGCTTGAAGCAGTCGCAAGCCGGTACACTGAACTGCTCGACGTCCGTGTAAGGGCAGCCGGAAATCTATTCGTGAGAAAATCAGCAGTCCGTTATTATCGGCAGCAGTTTTGTTTCGGCTGTTACTTTCTCAGAATAGTCAAATACAAACACGCAGCAATCTACTTCAATAAACAACGAACCTCCTTAAACAATTGAATTTCATTTAAATCTCCCGCTTTTATAATATATGAAGCTGAGATTTACTTGTTTCGTTGAAGCGCTAATCTCAGCAATTGGTTAGAATCGTAATGGAGGAAGGCTATGACCTAAAGGCATACAGGGTGATACGGGATGGCTATTTTCCGAAACTATAAGGATATAGAAAATACTGAAAAGAGTCTCGAGGGCTGTTTTGTTGATGTATTTTCCATAATCCAGCAAGTTTACATGCCCAGCCCGGATTTAAAGTATAAATTTTTTTCAGTACTCCAAAACAAGTTCAAATACCGAAATGTTTAAATGGCAGTCGTTGTTTTTTATCAAAAACCTCGGTGTTGAGGGGCAATCGACGGAGCCGCTCCGCGGGGATCTACTTCTGCGTGTTAAAAAAAAATACCACGATAGGATGGGGGCTTCCAGACCCCGCCATCCGTCTAACCTTAATTGTCCGATTCGGGTGCCAGCTACGTCCCGTTAACTATTCCACGGCTAAACCATTCTAATGCAAGTAACTGAATACACGTAGGTTTTACACCGCTTGTGTTGGTTACAACGGTATTATTTATTGTCAGTTTTTTATTATTTGTATTTTTTATTGTCTTGATTGTTTTTTAACACGCGAGTGTCCCCCGAGCGGGCTCGCGCTTGCTCTGTGAGGAAAACGAATTTTAATACGGTTTTTTAAAGTCGGATTTAAATTCGGGCAATGAACTTTCGAGATTTACAAATTTCATCCAACAAACATTCGGGTTCATTTCGGATGATCATCGTTAATTTAAAATTCGGTCTTTAAATTTGGTAATTTTAAGCTAACCAACTGTACCCCTAGCCACGAGTTTCACTAGTTTCCTTTACAGCGTCTTTCCAGTATTTTACAGCGTTTTTTGTATGAAAAATTGGAACAGTGCCTCTGGTGTGCGAAGAAGGAACTATTTTTTTCCATGAATTTTTTTTTGTCTTTTTGAAGCTATCATAATTCCAGTTTACGTTACGTCTCAAATACTGAAAACTCTTGCTAAGGGTACTGATAAAGATACTTAGGTAATTACTTAAAGTTTAGTTTAGATACACGATGATGGCCCACGAGTGTGAGTGCACTGAAAGTTTAGCAAAGTGCTGTGTTCCTTTTGTTGTATATGAACAACATAGCAACTATTTATCACAAAAAGTAAATTATAACGCTTATCTTTTCTAACATTTTGTTTGACTAATAAAAACTTAAAAAAACGACTTCTAAACAAAACAGAAAAAAAGTGTAAACCACTTTTTTGTGTTTGGTTTTTAAGTTGGTTTATTTCTTTTTTTAAGTTTTTATTTTACTTATTATTATTTTTTTTAGTTATTGTTATTTTACCGTATTCAACAAAAATCTTCATATAATCAGCGTCTTTGAAAATCGACAACCCAAGTAAGCAACAAAATTCCTTACTCAAAAACTACTGAACCGATTTTGATGAAACTTGCAGTATTCCTAAGTTGAACAACACCTGGTATGTACAACAAAAAAGAATTACTTAAATCGAACTTGTAGTTCCGGAGATTTGTGAATACAAACATAAAAACATACATGCATACATACATTTTTGAAAGGCACATTTTTTCAGACGCTGATATTATAGCTAACATTATACGAAAAACTGGGGAGTTCTGAAATATTACAAACATACGGGTCGAATTGATAACCTCTTTTTTTAAGTCGGGTAAAAACACAAATTTAAAATAATATCACGACTGTAATATCGGCAGAATTCAACAAAGGTGTGCCTATGTAGGTACAACAACATTTTGGTAATTGAAGTCCCAAATAATAAGGGCCAGAAAAACCCATGTCATTTCGGCATATTACTTTCTTAATACAATGGTGGGAAGCTAATGTTATTCTACTGTAGTGTGTTAGTAAACTTATTATTTAAATAAAATAATAAGAATCCGTGGCCTCAGGAAAACCAAGTTTCATCAGCACCCACGCTGGAATTTTCACAGAACGCAATTTCGCAAAATTGTACCAGAAAGAGCCTTAATTTAGAAAAATTGTACCAACAGCTTATATTACAGAATGTTCCCAACTTGCCCTTAGTTGTATTATTAAAAATACAAATGGACATTTCAGGAAAACATTCCGGGGGAAATTTTAAAAGCTTAACTCCCTTCATTATAGACATTGAGGAGCTCGTGGCTAAATAATTAAAGCCGCACAGGCCGATCTTCCGGGTTAAGCCGCGCTTGTCGACGTTGGTCTGTAGATGGGTGACCATCTGTCATAGCGAGTTTCCTCCGTGCTTCGGAAAGCACGTAAAGCCTTTGGTGCCGGCTGACATTGACAGTCGTTACTGTTACAGTCTTATCATGGGGTATGTTATGGCCCAGTTACTGGGTTGTGGAGGTCCGACAGGCAGTCGCTCCATGTAAAATACTAATATCCAGCTGATTCTGGTTTGACTGGAAGCCGACACCAATGTATTTGGGAAAAGGCTAGGCAGATAATCAACGACAATATATTACTAGACTCCTAATAACAGGCGACCGATGTCTGTCAACACATTAGGCAAAAAAGTCTTATATCCGTCTTATTTCGACCACTCTTGTGAGCCGTAAACATACCTTGAGACAGAACAGACCTTGAGTTAGCCAATCACAACGCAGTACCCCGCCCCCCTCGCTTACGTAGTACCTCAGCGAGTTGACAGAATAGTTTTTGTTCCTTAGATCGTGCATGCTGAGTCTAGTAATATATCGTCGTTGCGGATAATGAACTCCCTTCATTATAGAGTTTATTCAATTTGTATTTCATCATCATCAACAGCCTATAACGTTCCCACTGCTGGGACACAGACCTCCTCTCTGAGAGAGGGAGTGGGCCATAATCCACCACGCGGGCCCATTGCGGATTGGTAGATGTCACATTCTTCGAATTTTTGGTTCTAGGACATGCCGGTTTCCTCACGATGTTTTCCTTCACTGTTTTGAGACGAAATAAATTACACAAAGTAATGCGCCTGACGGGGTTCGAAACTACGACCTACAACTCGTAAGTCGCGGCCGATACCACTGGGCCACCACTGCTCAGTCGCAGTGTATAGTCATTTTGTATTTAATGATGTAAAATGAAATTAATATAGTTCATTTTGGTTTAATAAGCGTGTGTTTAGGCTTTGCCGACATTCATTTGGGGCGGACTAATTTAACTGTCGGTTGTTTGCGTCAACAAAACAAATTGTAACCACGGTTGCTCGCTATTAATATTCGTCGCAACACGTAACTGATTGTTTTGGTAAAGTGAGGAAAATACTTGTTGTCTTTTATTTAATTCTGTGATGGACGTGTTCTTTTTTTATTGTTGAATATTAAATTATATTATACAAAAATGTTTTTTTTTCCTGGTTTAAGAATTTGGTTGCTTTAAGTTTTAATTGTTACAAAAATGTTCAGTAAAACTTAAGAATTCTGCTAATTTTTTTTAACTGCATTTCATGTCATTTATGCTTGCTTGTTTCGGTTAATGTCCCCAACAATAAACTCTATAGAGTTGGCATGGCAATAACGGAATGCTTTTTTTCACAATATTGATTCTTCCGTTCAAGAAAGAAAAATAAATAACTCAGTTCTTCACCGTTATTTTAATTTATTTCTTAAATAAATAACGATTGATGAAGAGAATTCTTCAAAATTTAAATGATAATGTAAAAATAAAGTTTTAAAACAAAAGTAACAGTACCTAGGCATATAATATACCTAAGCAATACATTACTAAAATGAACGATAATTTACTAAATAAAATCAGATGGTTAAAATAACTATATTAAAAACATACTTAAATAGTTTTGAAATTCAATAAACTTGACCAATATTTGCAAAATTTAACCAATAAAAAAGTATTCTTAGGAAAAACATACGAAAAAAGATGCTTATTTTTTAAAATGAAGTACCTCTCCTTCAAAAGTAACTTAAAAGTCTTTATCAAACTTTGATAAACTTTACAACCAAATAAAAACACTTCAAAGTAGCTATTGAAACAATTACGAACTAACTCACTATTACTTCAAATGTAATTTAAAACTCTCGAGATGTACCGAACAACTGCCTTATTATTCATACTAAGCAAGCCAACTTGCGGCAACTTTTATAAACACTTACCGAGTTCGGAAAACTTCGCCGGCCGACCACGTGAAGTTGAGACAAACTTAAGTCATAACACAAAAACACTGTCCTTCCCGCAAATTAGTCATGGAAATACTTTGTGTACCATTAAAAGTTTGTTTTGCATTGTTTATGGGGTGTTAGAAACTGGCGCGAAAACGACGAGAATCGGGAGAGAGAGCGGCGAGATGAGCCGTGCCGTGCGGCTGTGTGGTCCGCGCGCGACTGAGGCGAGCGCAACGCAACCCGCGCGCTCCCATCTATTTTATATAAACGCCTTTATATACCGATTTATATATTTACCCGCACTCATACATATTTAACTTTTTTCCCATTTCACGTCGTTTATTCCCCGTATGTAAGGCTCGCGGCCAGTGTAGGTGCGCGCGTGTGTGCGGCGCCGAAGCCGAACCGAACGAACGCCCCGCGCTCCTATTTACGTGTTTTTAGAAAGGGTAAAGCTTTTATACCTTTCCTTTCTACTATTTCGCTCTGTAGTTGAGCGCAATACTCTGAATGCCGACCCACGAAATATTTCGTTTCGATTTATGAGTTTCATTTTTGTGAGTTATATTTTTTGCTCTTGAAATGTTTTATCAATTTATATGTGTTGCGATTTCGTCTGGATATGGATGGAGGTAAAACACTTGTGTTATTTTCTTTTTCATGCTTTAGAAGACTTGAATCAAGCTAACTTTCGAAATTCGCATTTTTTTACTTGGATTATCACTAGGAATTTCTCCTGTATCGTGTGTGCGTTTACAAACATAGAAACTCACATAGGTACACAAACACCCAAACCCGGAACGAACCCGCGACACGAAGCGCAGCAGTCAACCGCTCAGCCACTGTGCCAACCGTGCCATCGCTTCATTTTACTTAAGCAAAAAAGATTTCAGGCATCATGTTATAGTTCCATACTCATTCTAAACTGTATCTCGTTGTAACTTCGCATAAATTACTTGCAATACTAATTGCAAAACCCAAATGAACAGCTGATATAGAGGGATCAGATAAAGAAATTTATGTTTAGCGTCCGCAACCCACGCTGTCGGCGTCGGCGTCATTCCAGATTTACGACAGATGTGGTGCACTATCCTGCGTGGCGGTAGCGGGGCGAGTGCGGGGCAACTGCGGGGCGAGTGCGGGCGAGCATGGGACGCGGCCAAACGCATCGATCACTCTTTATTACTATCCAGCGTCGCTCCATACTGTCCGTAATCGATTGCATGTTGGTTTTTTTATTAATTTTACATTTCCTATTTATTGGCTGGAACTTTATTTTGCTCGTTCAGTTTTGTCCGGTTATCTGGTTTTGCTGCGTGCACATTTTTATATGATATTTTTATACGGTCCTTCTCAATACTATATGGATTGCTGGGGATGGTGGCCTGACTCGAATTTCTTCTGAATCTTGAGTGCATTTGAATTTATAAACATTTAAACTCACTAACATCTAACACTGTGATAATGGTTGCGGGACTTATCCCATCACCGTGACCCCAGAACATAAAGGGCTATTGAAGGACGCCATGGATTTTAGTCAGTACAAGTCTGACAGTCCCTCCCGCCATGCCCGGGGTGGGAGGACTCATTTGATGATTTTACCAGGTAAAAAATAAATACCCTGTAATAATCATTAGAAATATAAATATTTGTTCCGTGTGAGAATCGAACGCGCGACCCACAGCACAGCAATCGATAGGCCAGCCATTGCGCTAACCGCGCCGTCAACGCGATCAAAATTCCTAAATCTTTATCAAATCGAAGGTATTGCCTAGAGATGAAAACATCATTCCCGATACATGGTAACTGAGTGAGTCACACTCTTATCATAAACACTCTTGCGGCACGTTTAGCGCAGTGGCTGAGCGATTGGATTGCTGCGCAGCGTGTCGCGATTTCTATTCCCGCACGGAAAAAACATTTGCACCTACAAGTACTTGTTCCGGGTCTGGGTGTTTGTGTATATGAGTTTCTATGTTTGTTAACGCAACCCACGACCACTAGGAGAAATGCCAAGCGTGGTACAACTTTTTTTTTAATAAAATAAAAAACTGCCTAAATACATTACTGCTGTATGGACTTTGCCACCTAATTCGCATGAAATTAGGATCAAAGAGAACACCGACACTGCAATTTGAACGCCACTAACTTTAACCGACCCATATTTGTGAACTCATAATTACCCCTAGTTTCATCATAATATAATATTTTGTTGACTCTGCGTGGGCTTTGGCAACGCAGGTTTATTATACAACGAGCTTTTGCCAGCGGATTTGCCTGCTACAGACCGAAAATAGTCCCGCAGGAACATAATATTGAGATAAAAAACTATCCTATGTGTTATAGCACAAAACCTCTCGTGGGGCAAACCCAGCCCATGTTACTGAACAATGTTCGTTTAAAGACATTTGAAAATTCGCAAAAAAAAATGCTTTTTCGGGCAAATTATCGGGGCAAAAAATTGATCGGGCCCATCAGTATGCGAACATCTTTTTTTTTTGTTGCGAATTTCCAAAAGTCTTAGAACAAACATTGTTCAGTAATATGGGCTGGGTTACCCTTACCCCACGAGAGATTTCTTTGCGCTATTAACGTTACACGTTGTATATGTACCCAACTTCATCTAATTTTGTTTCAGTCGTTTTTGCGTGAAAAAGTAACAAACACACGCACATACAACCACACACAAAAACTCACAGGTTTCGCATTTATTACATTAGTAAGATCGTTCGTATTGCGGTTAGCGCTTACCGCTTTTGATGTTATGTTAGTTCTCGTTTAAAGCCCAATTTTCTCAATCAATTTGGAATCAATTAACGGTCCTTTTAAGGGGTTCCCAAAAGGCCAGAGCAGAGCAATATTTGGAAGGGAGGTATATAAAGGAAACTGTACTTGGAAGACGTGGATTATAATTTTCTTTTTTTCATGTCAAATGAGTTCTCCCCCCCAGGGCAGAAAGGGAGGGACTGTCAGACTAGTACTGACTAAAATTCACGGTGATCCTTCAATCGTCCTTTGCATGTCTTCTTTAGGATCAAGTTACCTGATAAGATAGTTCCGTGACCCTGGCAGGCTTTGCCCTCTAAGGGGGGCCCGTCAGATTGCTGACAGTTTCGATCTTAATCCATTTCAGAACAAAAGATAAGGCCTAATGATGATGGAGCGAGATCATCCGTATGAACTCCTGTGCACAATGGGAACAAAGTAAAATATGTATAGCACCGGAATCCAGCAGGATGGTGGTCCCAAGCCAGGCAAACCTGCACACTGACAACCATCAGTACGATTACTCAGTCATTACCGCTGATTACAAGTAGCCTATGGTAGATACCATTGCCTAGGGGAGACCGTAGGCAGATGGATACCCTCAAAAAATAGCCTGAGTTTCCTTCTGATGTTTAAGCTTAAAAACTGTAGTTTCATCAAAATTCGTTGGAAGAAAGTTTTAAAAGATCCACAAACTTGCACATTTTCTGCAATTGCACGTCCCTGCCCTGAGTCGGAAGACCCATTTTATCACGTATTTAACAATAAAGGAGGGAACGCTAACATGTGGATTCCACCCAAAAGAAAGAAATCTGTGTTATTCTGATGTGTAAACATGAATACTTCAAAGTTTCATCAAAATTTGTTTCATCAGTTTTAACAAACATCTACCCTCCTAGACCAGCACATTTATAGCAGCAGTAAAATAATCAGCCTTAAGTTTCCACTCTGTGAAACCGAGCTTATGCTAAGCTTAAGTTTTATTAAACAGCTAGATAGCACGGAACCCTCTCGTTTTGTGCATAAATCAGAAGCAATAGAGTTCAAAATCCCATCGCGAATATTAGCAAGGTAAGTTTTCTATGCCTTCGTTTAAACTATAATAATTTCAAACTGTTCTTTCTCTTACAGGAGCAGAAACCTGTGTGTGACCTAAAAGTAGGATTAGTGAGCTAAAAGGTAAGCATGATAGCAGTGTCAAAAAAATATTTATGGTTTCATTTAATGACTTTCTTTTAGCGTGGTAAAGTCATCAAAAGAGGCCTCCGCCCTGCCCGGGGGGGCGGGAGGGACTGTCAGACTTGTACTGACTAAAATCCACGATGTCCTTCAATAGACCTTTAAGTTCCGGGGTCACGGTAATGAAATAAGTCCCGCGACCCCTTCATTTAATGACTTAGCACGATTTTCACGTTTTGTATGGTAAAACTAAACGATAACTTTGAAGTAAGATAGAATAAATTATAGTTCCTCGCCTTTCGCACACTAGAGACTCTTTTTCATTTTCCACACCAATATACACCGTAAATATTTCAAGTGCGCTGTTAGGAAATTACGGAAATCTTGTGCTAAAGCCTCAGGTCAGAAAGTTTCTCAGAGGTGTAGAAATTAAAATCGCTAATTACAGCCATCCGCCTTACTACGTGAAACACCTTTACTATTCATTACTGACAATCATAGAAAAAACATCGCAATATAACTCGAAAAACTAAAAATGAAAAAAAAAAAATTCGCCTTTAACGAAAAAAAAAATTATTGCGTCAGAAAAACACGATATTATTTAATATTATTTTAGAAGTTTTTCAAAATTCAAGACTAATTCTTCCGGGAGTAATATGTCTTATTATTTTTTTTTATTATAAAACTTTATGCACAACAGCCAGTACAACGGCGGACTTAATGCCATAGGCATTCTCTAACAGTCTACCTTAAGGTGATGCAGAGATAAAACATAGTAGGTGCAACAAAAAAAGAACCACTCATTTGGGATATACATTCCTATAATATAATATAATACATACCTATATAAAAAAAAATATATTAAAAATATATATAAATACATATATACATACATACATACAATCACATTGTGAAGAGAAAAGAAATATAAATAGAAATACTGTCAACCAATTTAATTGTGAGTCGAATCTGGCCAGCTTCTTAAGTAAGAACTCTCGAGCCTTAATCTTAAACGTAAAACGATTGGTTGCTGTCCTGATATTCAGAGGGAGTTCATTCCAGAGAAAGACCGCCTGAACAAAGAAAGAATTTTTCCTGGAGGCTAGAACGATTGAGAGGGACATCGCAGAAGGCGATTACTAGAGGAACGGAGTTGCTTGCTGTGAGCAGAGCATAAATACTGAAGATGAGAAGTAAGATAAGAAGGAGAAGTGGGTTTATTAAGAAGAGAAAATAGAGTAGTCAACGCCCTCAAACGCTCTACGCTGCCGAATGGGTAACCACTTTAGAAGTGACCGTTGTGATATGTCATAGCCTATTTTTTATTAATATCAATTAATTATTTTCACTGTTCTTTCATATTTTTTGCACAAATCAATATAATATCTCATCCTATCATAAAAAGACATAGGAACAGAAAACTCTGAGAGCCGCCCTACATCATCAAACAATTGAGAGTTTCAATTATTTTTCAAATCGCCTATTTCGAGGGTCCTGCCAAATGATGGCCGTTTATTTATATGGACCGTGTAATGACAACAGAGATGTCCTCTCATCTTTGAAACCTTTTCAAAACAACCGATAGGTAATAAAAAAGATATCTATGCAGACATAGGTACATTTTTAATGTTTTTTCTTTATAAAGTCTCATACATATATTTTACTAATATTACGAACTGAATATTTACAATAAGATATTCATCATCATCAGCCTATAACGTTCCCACTGCTGGGACACAGGCCTCCTCTCTTGTGAGAGGGAGTGGGCCATAATCCACCACGCGAGCCCAGTGCGGATTGGTAGATCTTGTCACATGTCTTCGAATTTGGTGGTTCTAGGACATGCCGGTTTCCTCACGATGTTTTCCTTCACCGTTTTGAGAGCAGTGGTGATGAAATAAATTACACAAACTAATGCGCCAAGCTGGGTTCGAACCCACGACCTACAACTCGTAAGTCGGGACCGATACCAATGGGGCCACTACTCTGCTCCAATAAGATATTATTAACATTATATTTTTAGTTTTAATAAGATATTATTAAAACTAAAAATATGATTTTAAAAAAGGAAAAAGCAAAAAGGCAGAGACACTAAGGCGTCCAGAAGACTGACAGCATTGCCACGTTTGCATGGCAATGTAAATTCTTCCTTTGACTAAAAGAATCAGCCTCTGGTCACGCCAAGTGTCAACCAGCCATCAAGTAATTTCTTTAATGTTTTTTATTCTTTTTTTTAAACAGCCTCTAAAATACGACGAAACCATTCCACTTTTTGATGGACATCATTTTTTAAGATACAATACGTGATTTAATATGCACGTCATTTTCACAATTTATGAACACGGGCATTGTAAATGGCAAAATATGGATACAGCCATTTAACAAAAATTGGACTGTACGGTTGGGGCGGTGGCTACAAACATACTGTATATCGACAATATAAGTTACACAGCCGCAAATAACACAGCTGGAGCATATTGTATATATCATTCAAATATTTGTTCCGTGCAGAAATTGAACCCGCGATACAGTGCAGCGGCCTGTCCCGACTCATGATATTAGTTGTTCCAACTCAGACTGCTTAACAATCTAAATGTTAGTGAACATACCCACAATACAGGTGTAAATTATAGAGTAAGGCCACAAAAAATATATGAAAAAGACGTTTCCTCATACTTCCCCGTATAATGGGCTCTTAGTATATATTATAATATCTAAGAGGTTTCCTCAAAGGAATAAGACTAAGTTATAAGTATTAGAAGCTCGGTTCAAACAATTTTCAACTTTCTACCACACGGTAATAAAGTTTGGTCTAACGTTCCATATTTTGCTAGCCCGTTCTGTTTTATAGACTAGATAGGTGATATTTAAAGTTATAAGTTATATACAGCATACCATAACGTCATAAAGCGTGATTAGTTTTCGCTCAGGGAAAGAGATAGCGCTAGATGACTTGTGTAGCTTTGTCTCTTTCCCACAGCCTAAAGACTCACGCCTTAAGACGTCATGGTAGGCCACCCGGGGTGGGTATTACGTCTTAAGACCAGGCTTGTTCCAGTGAGTGAACGAGATGGCGCTAGACGACTTGTATAACTCTGTCACTCGCCGGAATAAGCCTGGTTTTAAGAAGTACCAAGCACTATTGCTTGCTCTTTCCTTTAGTTGTCTACGCGAAAATCTATTTATTTTAAGGCGAAAAAAAAGGAAATTCGAAAAACTAAATAACATAAAGCCCTGCCTTATAGTTGGTTTAAGTTAGTATAAAAGTTTTTCATAATCTAATTTTAAAGTATTTTATGATTGCCAGCAGTTTATTGTTCAATTTAGAGGTAACTTTGGGATTTTTTTCTATCGGGAAAATTTTATGGAGTCGTGTTTTCGCCAAACATAAGCCCTAACATTAATCCTCAACTTTACCATATATTTGTTTTCAAAATTAATGCTGCAGTATTTTTCGGCGTATCAGAGGATTTCTGCTAAGCTATTTGAGGAGTTTGGCCTCTTAAGTGAATACCGCGACTTGGAAAGCCTAGTGTAGGCAAAGACTGGTTGAGAAAAGCTCAAGACCGGCGACGCATACTGGGAGAGTCTATGTCCAGCAGTGGATGAATACAGGCTGATGATGTGATAAGATAAATATAACATAATAATCACCTTAAAATGTTCCTCACTGCTGGGACACAGGTCTTCTCTCTGTGAGCATCAGTGCGTTTTGGTACTTTCGCATTTATGGAGAAATAATAAATTAGTTTTTCAGTAGAATCGCCAACTGTTTTTTATCCAATTTTTATTATTTTTCTACTTCGTTAGCATAAAACAAACCCTGTTTACATCAATTTCTCAGGCGCAATTTATAAAAAAAAACATGAGTTTCTAAGAAATGTTTGTTTTCCTTGAGTTCGTCAGATCACGGCCCACACTTTTAGGGTCTTGTTTGTTTGTTTTTCGATCAGTAAGTCAGACAGATTGTTTAATTCTTTGTACTCAAGTATTTAACATAGATCATCTTTTACGAAAACCTTTTTTCATATAGCAAATCATCAAATGAGTCCTCCCGCCGGGGTAGAATGGTGAGTCTATCAGATTCTACTGACTAAAGGCCACCCTGTTCCTTCACGTTCCCTTTGCGTTACAGGGCCGCGGTGCGCTTTAAAGACAGCTCTGGAACCCCGACAAGCGTTTAGCCCTTTATGGACTCCGTCAGTTTCCTGGAAACTCCTTGAAGTCAAGATTGACACTTACTTCGTCAGCAACACAATAATTAACACACATGTCACACAACAATTAAAAATTAATTAATCATAGCACACTTAATTGGCAACAGTGGCAACAATATTAACGAAGTACACGGAATTATTATGGGAGGTTTAGATAAAAGTTGGTTTAAAGAATATTTTCTCATATTGTCCATAAAACGAAAAAAACGAAAAAGAATGTGCAGTTTACTTCGCAACAACCAACAAAAAATGTAAAAACAACGGTCATATAAAATACCTACTTATATAGATCTCAGTCTTACACTCACAACATTATGTTTTCCAAAGAATCTCACTACATCCGATTGAATTTACAGAACAAGACTGTAATTCACATTTCTGAAACCGTTAACAATAGTCTACACACACCTGACAGTTTCAATAGAGTCTATCGTCCCCAAATGTTTAATTTAAGTGCCCTAGACATGGCGGGTGGATTTTGCGGTTTTTGGAACGACTGGCGTGGAGTTGCGGTTTTTGGCAACCGCTCTCTTTACCACTCGCTAAGATACAACTAGGGCGGATTGTAAGCATACAAATTTTTTTTTCCAACCACACTGCTCCTAAAATTGCTCTTACTTTCTAATGAACACCTGTAATCAAATTTGACTTTTTCTTTTACCACAAGTTTCACGAGTGAGTTATATTAGGTCTCTAACTAACTTTCTGACTCACTAAATAAAATGGCTTTTAGTATTATTTTCTTCACAAGAATCCACAAGTGTGTTGAAAAAAACGTCGTATGATACACACACGTTTATCATACGACGGGGTTTTTTTTATTATTACCGCTGAGGCGCCATTGAACCGAGCCGTTAGGTGAGGGTCTTAGAGGTATCAATACCACACGTATTGATACCTCTTAAGGACCCTCACCTAACGCTCGGGTTTCAATTGCGCCTCAGCCGGTAATCACCAAACATTACACATTGTACATAATCTACTATTATGGTTAGTTACAAGTGAGTAACCTTAAAAATATATTAACTCCACTTAGCATTGTGTATGTAACGTATCAGTACTGTATCACCCTGCAAGAGGCTACGGCTGTCCGAGTACACTGCGAACCGCTTTGTGTTCGCAGTGGATACCGCCACTCGATGGGTCACTGCGATCTTACAGGCGAGCGGTTCGCAAGCGGACCTACTCCACTTGATACCGTATCTGATCCGTTACATGGAAACACTGCTAAGTGAGTACCCAGACTGTATGATGAGCTTTTTATTTTTTATCATAGTCATCAATGAGTCCTCCCAGTATAAAGCGGAAAGGTCTATAGAGGTCGTACTGAGGTCTTTGGCATCAGGGTTTTAGGAATTAGTGTGTTCATGTAGCTGCGATGAACAAGCTTTTTCCAGCAAGATTTTCCTACAGTAAGCAGTAAGTATTGTACAGAAATAATACAGAAGGTTGATGATTTGCTTGGAATACAAACGCCATTCAGGGAATAGGTAGCTTTTAACTCAAAAAAGTCTGACTTCCTTTTGTGCTCCCCCCCACTAGACTGAGAGACTGATTTATGATTTTTTAACCCCAAAATAGTCATAACAGAAACATTTTGGATATGTGATAACCATGCTTTAGTTTAATGTATTTTACTAATTAACTGCCGTCAAGTTGTTTTGCAACCCTAGACTCACGCAAGAAAAACCTACTATTGCAGGGCTCTTACAGCTTAAGTTCGTTCACTTTGTTATTTATTACAGTAAACCTGACTTAAGTGTGTTTTCGGTGAAGTATCACATACAGGGTTTGGGTTTTTTTGTTAAACTAGGGACAATGTACTTCTTTTTTTTAACTTGCCCCACATTAGAATTTCTCCTGTGTCGTGGATTGCGTTACCAACATCTAAACTCACATACACAAAAAATTCAAGATGGAGAAAATACTTAATAGTCATATAAATATGTGCTCCGTGCGGCAATCGAAACCCGCGACACGCAGCGCAGCAGTCCGATACGCCAGCCACTGCGTTAACCGTGGCGTCAAATAAGGACATTACCTAAACCAATTCCAAAATTGCAAAAAAATAACTTTTCTTTTGAAAGAGAGGTTAGCTATGTTTTTTTCTTTCATTGCCTTTTGCCACCCCGGGGGGGGGGAACCCCTCTTCCGTTTGTTGAAGACTTAAAAAAAAAGATGCGACTGTTGCAGGTCACCTATTTTGCGCTACTTGGGACCTAATAAATAATTTCATTTTGACGCTTACAAAGTTTTTCATACATTACCATGTAAGTGCTTACACGTACATATGAGTAAAACATATATTAATGTCCCATTTTAACTAGTCGTTTTAATGTTTTTGTTTACAAAAAAAAAAAATTTGTGTATAGTAAACTGTTTTTTTCTTTAATGAATGGGGTTTCGCTATTCTTTCAAGAAGCGATATTAGTTGGTAATGATTTTTGTGTATGTATTTTTAATAAGTTCATAAACAATATGTTGGTGGAGCTTAATAATATAGTACACTTATATGATTACAGCTACGCAATAATAATATTTACGATGGTTGCTGGGTTTTATTTTAAATTTGTCATTGTAGCTAAATTTTTAATTCACATGCCGTTATTGGTGGAATTTTCCTGTGCTTAAAATTATAAACCATGTGTTTAAAAATAAATTATATAAGTCGTACTTACGTTTCTCTTTCATAACATTTAAGGAGAGAGTAATTTGAGTTACTTTAATTGACTTTTAAATCTTGTAAAACCGTACCCCGGAGATTTTTTCAGTAAAACAAACTGTTGTTAATATCGTGGGCAGAAAGTTTACTAAATAAATTCTAAAACTTGTAGAGTTTTTGTTAACCCGTTCGCAACGTTTTTTAAGAAAGTTGAGTAAATCCGTTAAAATAAAATACAAAATCTTTTATAAGGTTTGCTGTAAAATATTAAATGAAAAAGCTTTTTAGAAGAGGTTAACTCCTACATATTACTTTGTTAGAAATGAGTCCCTTTACAAAGTAGTTTCGATGCCCCTATAATTTTTTTATTTTACATTATTTTAGTCATTGTTTTGTAAAATATGTCAGTATTCGTTTGATATGTTCCCCTTATATATTATTGTGTGTAAATAAATAACTTTACAAAGTGGATAAAATATATAACTTCTATTAATCATATGCTATCGTACTCACTCATCGAACGGCGAGTAATGGACGACTTCGCGGTCCGAACCGTCGACTGGTCGTGGCGTGACGTTCCACGCGCGCCTCAAAAGCTATCAGCAACATGACAGGGTCCACTTAGAGGGTGCCGGGGTCGTTGGACTATCAGGTGACCGTTGCCCCGGAACGTATAGGGCTAGTGAAGGTCACCTTGGAATTTTAATAAAACAAAGACTGCAAGTCCTCCTGTACTGCCGGAGGGAGGACTCAATTATAGTAAGTTTAACACGTGAAAAAACATACTTATACTTACGTAGGTCAGTTGTATCGTACTTGCCTACTAACATTAAAACGTAAAATTTCGTAAAAATGTATAATGTTTGTTACTCTTCCACGTAAAAACTACTGAACGGATTGGAGTAAAATTTTGGTAACAGGTCTAGTTTTTTATAACTATTCGTTATACAAGACATCTCTAAAGATTATCACAGAAATATTCTTTAAATTCCGGCTATTTCGTTCCAACACTTCCCGTGGGAGGATAATTTAAGGAGTTAAAAACGCAGCTATATTTAATAAACGGAAACTAAAACGGTCAAAGTTTCAAGCAAATTAAATAACACAGTTCACACACAAGCCAAACAACACAATAATCATTGCGACCCTCGCTCCCAAGTTATTTGGTAAAAGCTAAAATAATGATAAAAGAACAACTCGCGCCTGATTTGTTTTTCAAAAGTTCAAACATTAGCGTGAAAGTTTGCACGAAAATCTTATTTTTCCACGATTTTATTATGTAACTTTCTTCGACTTGTACTTTTTGTTACGTCAAACAAGGTTTCTCTCTTGTGAACTGTAAATTTATAACATAAAAAATGAAACGTTCTAGTTGCAGTTTTCTTTCACATTTCGTAGCGTTTCGTAGCTACGGTGCTAAGAGAAGGCTTCTCTCTCTGTAGCGCATTTTGTATTGGCATTTCGCGTGCGCTGTATATCACACGATATGATTTCCTGAGATAGTGTTGGAGCATAATGGTTCATCTACTACGAACCATGTTAAAAACATACAACATACGCATCTCACACAGATCGCAGAGTAAAGTAAAAAGTTGCGGAAAGTATTTTAGTTACAGCATTTTTTTCTATCCGATGCTTTCTACATTTTAAACAATACATTTTAACTTATAAGTCGTTTAAATTGACAACGGCTGACAAGAAGTAGCCTCACATACATCCAACAAAAAACTTTCTAGTTCTAAGTGAATTGATAAAATATGCATTTCGTAGCACGTGCTACGGCGCTACGACGCTACGCCGCTACGGTGCTACATCGGCTACGGAGCTACAACATGCTACGGCTGAGTGAACTCGAAACTGCACTGTGCTACATACGTCTGTCGGCGAATATAAAATATTCCTTATGCTCTGCTTACAATGGTTGATGGTAAATATAATTAAACTACAGAATCTATAATGAAGCCCGCATCAACTGTGTTTACTTTTATTTCGTCTTTGTTATTTTGTATATGTAACAAGATATGAAAACGGCAATTCTTTTGTTATCATTAAACCGCTGAGAGTGACTAGCGTTGAACTAATTTATCCGTATAAATATAAACTATACATAGCATAATCAATTCAGCTCAGCCTTAAATGTTACCATTGCTGGGACACAGGCCTCCTTCCGTAAGAGGGAGTGGGCTGTAATCCACTATGCGGAGTTGCCTAGTGCGGGTTGGTAAATGTCACATGTCTTCAAATTTTTAGTTCTAGGACATGCCGGTTTCCTCACGATGTTTTTCTTCACCGTTTCAGACAGCAGTAGTGTTTGAATAAATTACATAAAGTATTGCGTCTGGCTGGGTTCGCACCAACGATTCATAACTAATTAATTTGGCTGTTACCTCTAGGTCACCACCATAAGTTAACGGTACTTATAATTTAAATAGAGATGAACACATTTACCTACGTGTAACGAAGTCAGAACAAATTCAATTTTTTTGTCATTTTGACATTTACTTTTGGCGCGTTAGTACACATAGTGCGGGACGTCCCCCACAAGATGCACGGATGACCTGAAGAAGGTAGCTGGCAGTGGCTAGATGAAAAAAAAACGAGAGATCATGTGCTGTGGTGCTCCTTGGGAGAGGCCTATGACCAGCAGTGGACTGCAATACGCTGTAATGATGATTATGATCATCAATAAGTACCAACCATAGATTCAATAACATATTCCTCAACAAAAAAATACCGAACAAACTAAAACCAGCCTTATTTACTAGCCGTTAGAGTATATTGAATTTCCTTGAGTTGTTTCTTTTACACGAGCAAATGTTTCCGTATTTGATAAGATTTTTACAGAGTCTATGAAAAGATGCAACAAAATGTTGCTGAAGAACAAGTAGGTACTTTTTAAGTGGTTGAAAAAAATATATTTTGTTTCTTGAAAGAAAACTGGTTCTTAGACGAAATTAATAGACCGTGTTTTTTTTTATTTTACGTTCTGTTATAACCCAACGATGTTAACAAATTCCAAACAAACCGTTAGAAGTGCGCATCCGCACTTCCCAGTACTGTTTACGGTCTCATATTTAGAGATAAGCTTCATCTCCAGGTATTACACTAATTAAGATAGTAACCGTCGTTGCGAGGCCGCCTGACGACGGCCAGTAGTTCTAGATCGGCAGCCCTGAGAGCCACACAAGTCCTAAATCCTACTCTGTATCTACCATTCCCAATAAACCTCATTCAAGACATTTAAATTCTCTTTTTTAAAAAGCCTATCGGAAGGCCCGGCCTAACATTGGTGGCAGCTTAAGGGATTTAAAAAAAAAAATCCTACGGTCCGTCTCCGTTCCAGCAAATCCAAAACAGTGCAAATGCAAGTGTAAAAGTGCAAGTGCAAGTTTAAAAGTGCAAGTGCAAACCCGTAGCGTGCCGCTACACAATTCCGGCCGCCGGCTCCAGCACACAACCATCAGATCCAGCACACAACCATCAGATCCAGCACACAACCATCAGATCCAGCACACCTGTGATGCTGCACATCACCACGCTCGCCTGCCTACTGTGAGTCCATCTTTTAAAAATCCAGTTTCGACGCCAAGCAACCGCATCTATGTCTAAAACCCTAAAACCAGAAGATATTACGAGATCCCTTAAATCATCAGATCCTGAAGAAATGGATCTCAACAGCCTGTTCAAATTCATTAAAAGTTACGACGGGACACGCGAAAAATTGAACTCCTTCATCACTAACTGCAACAACGCCTACAGCCTAGCATCTGAAAACCAAAAACCAATTGTTTTTAAATATATCCTAAGTAGATTAGAAGGTAAAGCGGAGGATGTTTGCTCCATAAGAGAATTCAGCAACTGGGAACAACTCAGAGAGTTCCTTAAAACTCAATTCTGCGATAGGAAACATTACACTTACTTATTAACCGAGCTTCAAGAGAGCAAACAAGGCCCGCAAGAAACCGTTAGTGAATTTTCCCTAAAGATAGAGACATGCCTCTCACGATTACTGACAGAAGTCACATTAAACACCAATAAAGCCAAAGAATTACCCGGCCGTACAGCGGCAATGGAAGATCTAGCTCTCCATCACTTTATGATGGGACTACATCCACGTATTTCAAACATGGTGAGATGCAGGTCTCCTAATACCTTAAATGAGGCTGTCAATTATGCGATCAATGAGGAGCGCATTCAACAATCAATCTTTAAAAGAAACCAACCCGTGGAAAACAGGTTTTCTAAAACGAATAAATCCGTCCCTTCTAGACCTCAACAACGTCCAAATTCTAGCGGTGCTAACCAAGCTAACAAATCTGACATCTGCCGATACTGCAAAGCCCCAGGCCATACACTAGAAAATTGTCGTAAACGCGAATACAACAACAACCGTTTCCGCAATAACGAATCTTCTACTTCCGGTTCCAAACCCCCTCAACGCGTCAATTTCGTTGATGAATCCGACGAACAAGAATGCCCTGAAAGTTACGACGAAGTTGATAACGACCCAAAAAACTTCTAAGTGGCTCGTATAGGTGTCGTGCGAGACACCACTCTCCATATCCACCGGACACCGCACCTACTAAATCCACTGAATCCATGAAACCTACTAAATCCACTGAATCCATGAAACCTACTAAATCCACTGAATCCATGAAACCTACTAAATCCACTGAACCCATGAAACCTACTAAATCCACTGAACCCATGAAAATATTTGAGATCACTACAGATCCCACGAGAACCCTACTTCCACAATTACTCATAAATACATCCATCTCAGACACTCCACTGTGCCTCCTTATAGATTCCGGTTCAGCAGTAAGCCTCATAAAGAAAAATTGCATTAAGAAAATGCCCAAACTCGTCACTGAATCAATACAGTTAAAAGGGATAGAACCCAACCAAAAAACCACAGCGACTTTAGGTCATTTTCAACTTAAATTACAACTGTCGGACACCCCTCCAAAATTCGCAACACATAAATTTCACGTAATAGACGAAATACATCTTCCTCATGACGGCATCATTGGTAGCGACGCGTTAAATGCTTTCGGCGGTAACATCGATTATGCTACCAAGAAAATAAGATTTAATAAAATACCAATCCCACTCCAATTCGATGAGCCAGTGTACTACATCCCTGCTAGATCCGAGATGGTGATAGAATGCTCTGTATCTAATCCTGAAATAAAGGAAGGACTAATCCTAGACCAAACTCGACAGCAAAATATACTTATAGCCAATTGCCTAGTCCGAACAAAAGAGAACAAGAGAATTAACATTACCGTTGCCAATATATCTAATTCCCCTGTTACGCTTAAGTCAAACTTAAATTTAACCTTAACTCCTATTGACATATTCCCTGAAACCTCTCAACACGATCAATACCCTATCAATACAATATCCTCCCAAGACACTTATATCCGCACTGAAGAAGTGCTTAAACAACTTAGAACATCCCACTTAAATTCTGAAGAAATGAATGCCCTTCATCAGACCTGCTCCAACTATTCTGACATATTCCACCTACCTGGTGATCCGTTGACATCAACGTCCGCGTTACAACACGAAATAAAAACGTCTAGTAACATACCTATCAACGTTAAGTCCTATAGATTTCCCGAATGTCATAAACAAGAAGTCCAAAAGCAAATCGATAAAATGCTAAAAGATGGCATTATCAAACCTTCTATGTCCCCGTGGTCTGCACCTATCTGGATCGTTCCAAAAAAAATTGATGCCTCTGGGCAACGTAAATGGAGAGTTGTCATCGATTATAGGAAACTCAACGACATCACCATTGGAGATTCATACCCTATACCCAACATCACTGAAATACTAGACCAATTAGGAAAATCAAAATATTTTTCCACTCTAGACCTAGTTTCCGGTTTTCATCAAATAAAAATGTCACCTCAAGACGCAGCTAAAACTGCCTTCAGCGTTCCACAAGGGCATTTTGAATTCAAACGAATGCCCTTTGGTTTAAAAAACGCCCCTTCAACTTTCCAGAGACTCATGAACTCTGTTTTATCAGGCCTACAAGGCACCCGGTGCTTCGTGTATCTCGATGACATCGTAATCTACTCCTATGACCTAAACTCCCATATCAAAAACCTAGAATCAGTATTTCAACGCCTTAGAGAGTTCAACCTCAAACTTCAGCCCGACAAGTGCGAATTCCTTCGAAAAGAAGTCTCCTATCTTGGTCATTTGATTACTGACGATGGTGTAAGACCCGATCCTGGAAAAATCAAAGCTGTAGCTGATTTTCCAACGCCCAAATCTGCAAAGGACATCAAATCATTCCTAGGACTTATGTCTTATTATCGCAAATTTATCCCTGATTTCTCTAAACTCGCTAAACCATTAACAGTTCTCCTAAAAAAGGACACATCGTTCGTGTGGCAAAACGAACATCAACTCGCTTTCGAAACCCTGAAAAATAAACTCATATCTCCACCTCTATTAGCCTATCCAGATTTTACTAAACAATTTATATTAACATGTGACGCATCCAACTACGCAATCAGTGCTATCCTTTCCCAAGGCGAAATAGGCAAAGATAAACCTATTGCCTATGCGTCCCGTACACTCAATAAAAATGAGTGCAATTATAGTACAACTGAAAAGGAATTACTCGCAATTCTTTTCGGCTGTAAAACTTTCCGTCCATACCTCTATGGCAGAAAGTTCATAGTAATTACTGACCACCGTCCTTTACGTTGGCTATTCAATCACACTGATCCCAGCAGTAAACTCCAAAGATGGAGATTAAAATTAGAAGAATACGAATACGAGATAGTATATCGGAAAGGAAAACTAAACTCTGCCGCTGACGCTCTCTCCAGATACCCGACTCCAGCACCAATTCCTGTCAATGTAACGACACCCAAACACTCGGATCTTATCCCTGTCTTCCCTATCGATAATTCTACCTCTCCAAGACCCGGTCCTTCACGAGTGAATCCTCTAGACACACAACTCCCGTCTAGTCCCTTAAATCCTGAGGGTTACGACTTACCTTCCCTGGATCCTCTCCAAGAGACTGATCTCGAACCACCTAACATACTCACTGCTCCTCAAAGTAATCCTAACAACACTAACACTAACCTTGGCATCCTAAATCCCACAAATACTGAAAACTTATCAAATCCTGAAAGTACACCACTAAATCTACCAAGCCCTGGAGTACACGACGATCAGTACTCCGATTTTCTAAAAGCCACATCTAATAGGAACCAAATATACAACACTGTAATCCGTGAATACACTAATCCTCTTTTATCCTCAAACTCCAAAATTATTATTATTCCCACGTCCATTGATCTTGACGAATCCAATCCATACGTTGAAGAAGTGCTCGCTAATTACGGCGAGACGTCGGATCTTTTAAATCAGGAAAGAACCCTATATTCCTTCCAAAATTTCACGTATAAAAATAAACTATATTATTTTCTTTTCACCAAAGTACATCACTTTCACGAACTCCCCTACCCGGACTTATTCAAATCTTTGAAAAATTTAAGAAACGAATTACTAATAACAAGCGAAGAAATATCCGAAATTGCTATCTCAGATTTCAAAGATCCCTTCGTTAACCTTTCATATTCTAAAACATACAACATCCTCGCATACCTATTTCACAATACAAATATTATAATAAATATTTATAAAAATACAATTATCTTCCCGGTTCCCAGTGAAATCCCTAAAATTCTAAAACAAAACCATGACCTACCAGTTGCAGGTCATGTAGGCCAATCTCGCATGTATAATCGCATCAAGGAAAGATACTATTGGAAAAATATTAAATCCGACGTAGAGAATTACGTAAAGAAATGTTCCCAATGCCAACTTAACAAAGCTCTCCGCCAAACCAACCGAGCTCCCATGCAAATTACATCCACCTCAACCGCTCCCTTTGAACGCCTTAGCCTTGATATCGTAGGCCCACTTCCCGAAGCTGGCACATTTAAATTTAAATACATACTTACCCTGCAAGACGACCTAACAAAATACTCCTTCGCCTATCCTATTTCTAATGTTTCTGCTGAAGAATGTTGCGATTGCCTCATCCACTTCATTTCTCTGTTTGGCATCCCTAAGACCATTCTAACGGATCAGGGTACAAACTTCACAGCTGACCTATTCAAACGGACCTGCGATTTCCTAAAAATTAAGCAACTGTGGTCGACACCTTACCATCCCCAAACACAAGGAGCCCTAGAAAGGAGCCACTCCACACTAAAAGAATATCTAAAATCATACGTCAACACGGAACAAACAGATTGGCATAAATATGTATATACAGCAATCCTCGCATATAATACAAACGTCCATACCACTACTCAATTTACACCATACGAATTATTATTTGGCCACAAACCCTATTTACCAGATACCATATACAAACTAGACACCAATAGTACATATCACGAATATATTAAAATGCTAAGTCACCGGTTGAAATTATCCCATCAAAAAGCTCTTGAAAATATAGCCAAGTCAAAGGAATTATCCAAAACTTACTATGATCAAAGGTCACGACCCGTTGTATACAAGGTCGGTGACCTCGTCTATTTAAAGAGCCATCTAAGAATGCGGAAAGCATTATCTCCGCTATGGAAAGGACCGTATAAGATAACACAGGTCCACGGGAACCATACGGTATCTCTATTAATTAATAGGAAAAACGTAAAACATCACTACGACGAGCTTAAACTAGCTCATTCTTAGGTCATAAGTTTACATGTTAGTTAATTAGATAATAAGGTAACATTACTCTTTTACAGCCTGGCAGCGTTATGTAGTATGTCAGACATCCAAGACAACACTACCATCGAACAGATTTCCAAAAGCCCCGGCATCTATTTTAACCCTTCCGGATCAGTTAGACTAGTGAACGACCACCTTCATGTCTTAATACCGATAGAAATAAACTACATTAAGTATCACATCGATAACATAAAGAGCACGCTATATTCATCCCTTCACCTATGCACTAAAATTGACACAACCCACGATATTAATTGTGAAAACACATTCCAACCGCTAATCTCTATGAATGATGATATAACTAAAGACTTTTATTCCATCTCACATCTATTGTCCACTAAATCCAAAAGATCCGCCTGGATATCCGGTGTAGGTACTATTCTAAAACACATATTCGGGACCATGGATGAAGACGATGCTATTAATTACAGCAACGCCATCCAATCCTTAAAAGAAAACAACAATAAACTTCTAGGAATAGTAAAAGAAAACACCCTAATTTCAAAATCCGCGATCTACAATTTCAATAGATCATTCATAGAAATTAACAAGAATGAAAACTCACTTAATACCGCTTTAGAAAACCTCTCATACCACGTTGACAATATCACAGTAATAACGAATAGCCTGGTACTCAAAAGCACTCTTCAGAACGCGTTAAATGTGCTCCAATCAAGTATGCTAAGTCTATCCTATAAGTTAGAAGATGTCATTAATTCAATTTTATTCGCTCAATCAAACACTTTGCACCCTTCAGTGTTATCACCTAGAGATTTGTTTATCGACCTCGTAGAAAACAGCAAAAACTTACCCAAATACACGGAGTTTCCAATAGACCTAGAAATAAGTAATATACATACCTTACTTAACCTGTCAGAGATTGTAACATATATTTTAGATGATAAGCTTGTGTTTACATTAAGAATACCTTTAGTTTTAATTAGTAAATATAACTTATATAAGAATATTCCTGTTCCTGTGCCTCACGATATCAATGTATCCAAATCATATGCCTTAATATTACCAACATACCCTTATATAGCTCTAAGCCAAGACAGATATAAATACATTACGCTAAATAGACTAACCGATTGTAAAACTATTACTAGCAACAACTATGTTTGTAAACAGACCATCGAACTAAGCACGCAAGATAATCCAATTTGTGAAACCGAGATAATGACTAAAATTCTTACATCACTTCCTACACAATGTACAACTAAATTCTTGTATGGTTTAATCGATATATGGCAATCTTTAGATAATAATAAATGGCTATTCACACATTCAGAACCCACTAAATTGAATGTCGAATGTGGAAATAAGATAACTGAATACACTATCTTTGGCACAGGTATATTAACTCTTAAGTCTAATTGTAATGGATACTGTAAGAATGTAAAACTGATAAGTAAGAAATATCCCAAATTGTCTCTTAATTATGTACACTCTGATTTTAATTTAATTAACGATTCATGCTGTAATATGTCAAATTTTAATAAGCTTAACTATAATAAGAGCCTAACTAAGATTTCTAATTTAAATACCGATAACCTAGATAGAATTAATGATAGAATCGATAATATCCTAGAAATAGCAAAAGCTTTTAATCAATCAGAATCACCTAATGTAATTACGTCACATTCCATTACTTTATATATTTTCATTTTGCTCTTTGTTATTTTTATGTTATATTACTGTTGTAATAGGAAATGTATGGCTCTCTACAATAAATATAAATTCAACGATAACAGAGATGAATCCGTAAACGATAATAACCCAGACGCCAATATTCAATTGACAAATTCACCGCGATTAAGAACAAACTAAATTCTTTCTTTTCTGTAAACTTCGCTTTAAAAAAGCGTAAGTTTCCACTTAAACGGGGGGCTGTTATAACCCAACGATGTTAACAAATTCCAAACAAACCGTTAGAAGTGCGCATCCGCACTTCCCAGTACTGTTTACGGTCTCATATTTAGAGATAAGCTTCATCTCCAGGTATTACACTAATTAAGATAGTAACCGTCGTTGCGAGGCCGCCTGACGACGGCCAGTAGTTCTAGATCGGCAGCCCTGAGAGCCACACAAGTCCTAAATCCTACTCTGTATCTACCATTCCCAATAAACCTCATTCAAGACATTTAAATTCTCTTTTTTAAAAAGCCTATCGGAAGGCCCGGCCTAACAGTTCGCTGACTAAAACAGGTAACTGTTTAATATTAATCAAAATGTTATACATTTTAAGCTAAGTAACTAAGTCTTCAATATTAGCGTTTTAAGTAACTGATGTTCTGTTTTTTTACGCGTGGTCAGAATAATCCAGTGAAAAAGAACTTAAAACATTGTTTAAGAACTTAATACTTTCGAAATAAAAAGTGAATCCTAACATCAAAATTGGAAGTCTAACAACCTAGTTTCTCCAAGAGGTATCAAATTACCCAATTGTAGAAATAAAAATTAGGTTGTGGTGGCAATTCTCTAAACTTTTTTGAAATAAATAAACTTTTAATCACACTCTATCAAAAAGCCCTTATTTCAAAAAAAATAAATAGAAAAGGTGTTTTAAAAATTTAGAAAAAGTTGTTGTTTATAAGCTTTTAATTCGACGGCTATGTAATAAAGAGCACACAAACATATCTGAATTATGTACAGAAAAATGAACAACCAAATTCAAATTCACCTCCACCGCCCCAAATCAGTCAACGTAGCTATTCTTTTCACTTCGTCCACGAAGCATAAACCTCGATAAAATATAAGCCCGAAACCCGTCGATATCTTAAGGCCAAGTCCATCAGTCGATCAGCGTCCCTCAACTAACACGTTTTCCTGTAATGGTTTCAATTTGACCTAAAGTGCTCTCCGAATAAAATCAGCGGCGGGAAGAGGCCGTCCTTCGTAATGATATTTTTAGACTTAAATAAGGAGACAGGGTTTTTTGTTACTCCTTTTATTTATGGATTTCGCGTGTTTCGGATTATGAGAAGTGTTGTGGTTTTGACTGGACATAGAAAAGGGATTGAAATGATAGATTATATCTCTATTCTTTTCACTTTAGAAAGGTTTTTCACATTTTATACTTCATAAACTATCGTGTTTTCCGCGATAGGCTATTTGTCTGAAAAAAATCTAATTAATCAGTCAGTTAAATTATAAAAAAAAAATTGAGTCGTATTTTAACTTGTACGAGCATAAACCAAAATTGATGGAGATACGACGGTTTTAAAATTGACGAATCGTCAAAACTTATTTTATAGAGCTTTTACGTTACGAGCCCCCACTCTCAAGTTTTGTCATATCTTTGTAAATATTACTTGAAGAAAAAATACATGTCCATTATTTTTTCAAAACTTTAAATGATAATATTTAAAAAAATCAAAATATTGATACTGCCTGTGATTTATTGACATTAATAGGATATTATCTGTTATTCTATAGAGCTAATATTTTGAAACTACAAACAAACAATCGTGACCTTAAAACGAGACAAAATCACATCCTAAACAATTAAAAAAATACCTTTAAAAGCCATTAAAATCTACATTACGTAAAGTAGCTTATCTCGAATTTCCATATGTAGGGTAGGTCACAAATAAAATAAGATTTACGCCCGTCCCGGCAGAGCGGCAGATATTTATTAGCAGGCCAAACAAGACCAGAGGAGTAAACTTTATCACTGCTGTAAAAACAGGAAAGTAACCTGGGTTTATGGCCCCTGGAGTGAGCACTTTTAACTCTGGGACCTAAGAATTTTGTATCTCTGGAGGTTCTGCTTGAATTACTTAGTTTGGGAAGGAAATTACGTGGTAATTTATTAATGAGGGCTTTTGTCTTAGTAGAAAAGAAAGAATTTATTTTTCACACAAAATTATTAGTCATGCTACGAAAACCATCCTTATTGCTTACGAAATAAAGACGCCGTCAATGAGCTATTGATTGTAAATTGCTCTCTAATTACAGTCTGCTGTATGGGTTCCTTCATGCATGGAGGGCCTTTAGTCTCTTTTAGTCTGTAACGTAACAATTATCGTTTTTATATTATAACGACCCTATATTCATTTGCAGATTCTTGAACTTATGAAAAATTCTCATCCAATAAATTACATTCTATAATATTTATGTTTCAAGAAAAAATGTTTTCACAAAGACGTACAAAATCGCAAAAAATCTGTTAACAAAATATGATTTATTCACTCTTACCACTTACAAAGAAAACAAACTCTAAAACTTTCCATTGATACTTTACTGCAACTTCTAGAACAGACCAAACGTATTAAATTGAAAGATGGCTGCCGGGTGCAAGTAGTGGGTACAGTACTGACACACCGCTAGCTCATCGCTCACCGTGCGCCAGACAACTTACTTCCCTCCAATTGATTCCTACAACTTGTGGAAGAATGAACAGCTGTACACTCAATATTTTCCCTTTGCTTTTCAAATCATAGACAACCGATACAGCCGTTTTTTTTTACCGTCGATGGAAATAGCTTTGAAATTGCAACGTGATTTTCTGGTTGCGTTGGTAACAGTTAGGGGTGAATATTGAATGTTGTTTGGGAAAACTGATTTTGTATTTAAGAACGAAAGTGGTTATATTCCATTTTCTATGTATATTGTGTGCTTCTCGAGAGTTAGGTCAGAAATGTTTCATTTTTCAAATAGTTGGGATAACTAAAAGGTAATTGTGATCATGAATGACAAAATTTTGTTGCAAGTGCCGAAATAACGGAAACTCAAAACAAATAGTTAAATAAGTTTAAAAACTTCAATTCAAAATGATGGATGACATTGTAATTCATCAGCTATTGATTAATCTGCAAAAAAATCTGACTTTTGGCTAAAAAAAGCGCTAAACGAGCCGTATATTGTTGTATCTTGCTGCATTTACTAAAAAGTAGAAGTCCACTATACCTGCAACGATACACAATAAACAAACGAAATAAAATCTAATGGAACATAAAGAGACTTATTTTATTTCAGTCCCGTTGCTTCAGCCATAAAACTAAAACTAAATTGAAATTGAGGAGGGTCAGTCGTTTCCGTGGTATCTACTGGATACACAGACGTCGAAGAAAAATTTTGAAGGCTCGGTCGGGGCTGTGCCTGAGCGATCGACTGCTGTGCAGCATGTCGTGGGTTCGATTCTCACACTGAACAAATATTTGTATTCATAACCGCATCCACGACACAGGAGAAATAAGAAGTGTGGGTGAACGACTAAAAAAAAATTAAGTCAACGTTCTCCTCGAATAATTCCACCGGCCTTCTGTCTCAATTATCAGTTATCCACTGTTATATTGAAAAGTGGTTGCCAATTTTGAAAACAATGCCCCCATTTTATTTATTTCCAATTTAATATAATATCACACCTAAAAATGTTTATCAATCACACCACGCCGTCATAAAAAAAATACCTATCTAAATAAATATTTCCACTGCCTGTAATGACGGGCTCTTGACAGGGCTTTACCTGTCGTACCTACTTCAATATAAATCTTTAGGCAAACCGCGATTTGTGTCTATTTTACATAAAGACTAACGTGAAAACCTATCTCCCGAATTCCTTATATCCCTTTTGCAAACTATATAAAAGAATTCTTTTTTTTTGATAACATTTGTATCGAGAAACAACTTTATTTTTACAAACTACGAAGGGTTATTTATCTTCACTGTCCCTCTTCAGAAAATAAACATACAAACGCCAGCACATCAACCTACCGATTATGCAACGAATCATTGGACGTTTCGTCGATAGGATGATTCACTTATGGCCGTTTCATCGATATATTCTTTCACCTACATCAAGCTGTCGAATTTCTTAAAATAGATTATCAACCTTATCACAATAGTGGCAGGTTAATGTTCCATTGGTAAAATTTTACTGATTGGGTTAGGTTGACCTGCTGATGACCGCCTGTACACAGATAGAATAGAACACTGTTTTATAAAAACTAAATAAATGTGAAGAACCTATGACAGTTTAAGGATGTTACAACAGTCATTAAATTCCTATCGCTTGAAGCGATAAAAAATACCGACAAGTCTCGGGCAAAATATTAGCTAGATGGCGAGGTTATAAGTGGTTGTAAGTTATAGTGAAGCTTACTACCCAAGTCAAAAAAAATCTTTAAAAAGCCAATTCTTCACTATGTAAATTCTCAAAAAAAACATTTTATTTCATTTCTGAACATAGACTTATAGCATGGAGTGAGCATTAGCTGTGAACCTTATGTGACATTTGGCTAAGGAAAGTCCTTTTTTTCTTTTTTCTTTGACAATTGAGTCGAACTACTCTGCCAGTGTCTAAAGAAAGTTCTATCTATGGTATAAATGTTTGTATTAGGCCAGTTTATAAAAGACAAATTTTCGATTTAGTGATCTGATAACCTATTTTGGTGTGATTCATATATTATGATATTGCTAAAGGAGACCTTAGACCCGCAGCTGTTAATAGATAAGAGTATCATCCCTGATGAATGAAGGCTATTTTAATGAAAGTTTTGGTCCCATAACGAAACCCATCCCGCAGTTAATTAAACCATCAAGTGCCACACTTGATAAAGTCATCGCGCTATCGATCAGGCCATCAATTCAGATAGGACTCGTACGGACGTAATTAAAAAACAAAATGAGTGGTCCCAGTACCTGCCTGTCTTCTTTACATATAGGTATACGTCCGACCTTTTAAAGGGTCCAAAATTAAACAGTAATGAAGTGAATAATCCAGGGGAAGCGGAGCGGAAAATTATACGAAATTTCATTTCTAACAAAAATGCTGGAATGGAAACGATTCGATGATCGTCCTCGTAATTAATCTTTGCATTTCGATTTCTGAGAGAAAGTTGAGAACAATGGTCGGTTTGGGTGTGGGGTGGGCAGAAACTGGTGCTAAAATGTTATAGGTAAAAGGTAGCCATCTTCCTGTATGAATCCAATGGAAGTATAGACATTTTGACTTTCTTCATTCCTACGTTTTTTTTGGGTAGATGGATGTTTGTTACTTTTACACGGAAAAACCTCTTAACGGATTTGGGTGAAAAATGGTACACAGATAGTTTATAACCTGGATTAACACATAGAAGTTTTTATACCGATTTTATATTCCCATAGAAGAATTTTCGAGTTAAGAAAATTCAAGAGTTTTTGAGTGGGGCTCAGAAGGAAGTAAAAACTGAACTCGTTAGATACGTATTGGCAATTTCAAATCAACTGACGGGCTAAGTAATTTTTTTCAGTGAAAACACCCTATCTACAAGCTATAATAAGTATTTTGTGTCACCTATGAACGCTCGGGAAGCTCATAATAGATAGCAGTAAAAAAATTACATATGAGTCGCATTTCCAACGTTAAGAAACATTCCCTGAGGATGGTCTATAGATGGGTAAAATATTTCACATCAACCTTATTACAATACTGGAAGATTAATATTCGATTGGTAAAATTAGATTCGGGTAGATTGACCCGCTGGCGTCTGTACAAAAACATAAAATGTTATAAGTTACTTGTATTGGGGATGTGAATCCTGATTCTAAACATACGTTTGGGAAAATACATCTCACCATCTGTTAATTTAACTCATCACAACATCTGCTAATTTAAGATCAAAAGTGTTCAAAAGTATTGGCTAGCATCCATCCATCCATTTCAACTTTCAACTTTCGTACATAGCTGCAGAGTTGCGCCACATAATTTGATTTGATTTAAATAGTAAGATACAGATATTTCGCGGCCGTGCTGTGGGGCGAGACGGAGTGGGAAGCGGTCGCCTCCTTCTGCGAAGCAGTCATGCTCGCGAAGGAGGAGGCGCGCCGTGCGAGAGAGAGGACAATGTCCCCCCTCCGGTGGTGGACGCCCACGGCGTCGGACGTTGCACGACGATCTCCGGCCACCGTAGGCGCGGGCATGCGACCATGGACCATCCCCGTGTCGACGGCGCGTCGTGTTCCACGCGCGCCTCAAAGAGCTGTCAGCAAAATGACGGGACGCCCTCACAGAGGGCCAAAGCCTGCCGGGGTCGCGGGACTCATACCATCACCGTGACCCCGGAACATAAAGGGCTATTGAAGAACACCGTGGTTTTTTAGTCAGTACAAGTCTGACAGAACCTCTCGCCTGCCCGGGGTGGGAGGTCTCATATGATTTTACCACGTAAAAAAAAAAGAGACAGATATTGTAAAGACAGTAAACGCCAACTTACTGCTCACCAAAGTTACATACATAAACTGCAGAACTTCATAACATTCAATGAACGCAATCGAAACATAATTATATTATTATGACTCGATATTTGCCGATACATGAACTGAAACAGAACAGAAGGCAACTGGGAAACTTTGAGAAACATACGCTTTGCTGACTAGAGCTCACACTTGTTTAATGTTGCCAACTCCTCTTCAAGACAGTGCTTTTTGATTTCATAGATCAAATAGTCGGCACTGTGGGCTCAGTAGCTGAGCGATTGACTGCTGCGCTGCGTGTTTTATTCCCGCACGGAACAAATATTTTTATGATCTACAAGTAGTTGTTTCGGGTCTTCTGTTGCGTATGTGAGTTTAAAAGTTAGTTAGCTCACCTTTAACAAAAAAAACAGAGTCATTATAATATGAATGGTGATAAAAGTTATAATATTAACTGTGTCCAAGATCATTTCACTTGTATCACAATTCATCTTATTATGTTGTGGTCGTTTAAGACTGCCCGACTTGTTTATGGCAACACAAAATATATAATTTTTAGTCTGTAAGCTACGTTGCGCGTCTAGTTTTTTATCTATGGCAATGTTTGAGGTCCGCCATTTAACCACCGTGTTGTCTGTACCAGTAGTGAGCATTAAAGTGTTAATAATAAAGCAAGTCGTTTCAATCCTAAGGAAACCTAGCTAAAAACCTAGCTAAACCTAACCACAGTCCACAAGTTCAACGAAGTTTACAGAATTATGTTGGCAAGCTGAAATTTTAGGTCATTTATATTTTTAGTCCTAGACAGGTGTTAAAATTATCTATAAAAATCTAAATACTAGGTTACTAGTAGGTCTATCTATTCATTGAATTATCAGTTTAACGTCAAATATAGCAACTCGACACTGGATGGCGGCTGAGTTGCTATTTTTGTCGATGCACGTACAGCGTTGATTTCCACGAATCGACAGGACGTCGCAACGTGACACGAAGCAACGTCCTGTGGTCCGAATTTGTTTTGACCCTAAATCGATTATTTCTGTTTGCGTGGCCAGAAACTTGTTCTTAGTAGTTTCCATAAATATTTCAGAGGTCGTGTGGCGAAGGTACGTGCTCACGGAGAAGCACAAACATGTCCATTAGTCGCGAGTTGAGCACATTTTTCGCAATTTCCTGCGAGCTCGTACGAGACGCTCGGTGGGGACTAAATTTTTCAATGCACCCCGCACTATAATCTACTGTTGCTGTGTCTACGATGTGCTGCGATGGCGGCTATCTCTTATGATTTGTGGATTTCACTTACACCTATTTTATTGTATAAAATGGTACATTTCGCAAGCATTCAGGTTCACTCTTAAATAGAAGACGTAAAACCAATAGGTACTACCAAAGTTATCATATTACCAAGAAACTATGGTTTAGATGTCCCTCCTAGAGTTCAGAGACTAGATAGTCTGTCGCTGTCTGTAAAAAAAAAACATTACATTCTTCTGCACCAGGTTAAAATGGTATCCGACTACGCAAATGATTATAATTTATTGTTTAATACCTTTCCATACCGTCTTTCAATAGACAAATAAATATGCAAACAACTATCATAATTTTATAAATATTCTTATTAATCTATCATTCACATTAATCTCGCAATCTACGACCAACACTAATTCATCAAGCGACATTAAAATAATTAGGTACAACAAAACTTCATCACTTACATCCACAGTTCAAAGACCCATTAAACCCCAAAAGATCTGAAACAACAAACTTGCTAACAAAAACGAATAGCATTTCAAATAACTTATAAACGAGACTCTCAACATGGATACCCTCTCAAAAACGAGCTGTTCGCAAACGAAGGGCATTAGTAGTAAGAGCTAGACAAATTAACTAAAGGTGATAAGTTGCGAACTGCGGGCAAGAAACACGGGGCAATAAAAACCCGTTGCCCGTCTTATGTGCTGGCGATAAAAGTTGGGTGAAAGGAACGGGGAGTAGGTACCTTAGTGCTGGAATGGCATGAACTGTTTGGTACACAAAGGATGGAATAGTTTTTGTAAAGTTTCTGATCTATACAGTCAACTTTAAGCTTTAAGTGTTTATTTTTGGTAATTTTGGTCAGATTCTTACTGAATGTCTCTGGCACTATGGATCAATAAGAGTTGGTTGAAAAAAAAAAAAAAACTGGTCGTAATCTTTGAAACGTGAAGACTTACATCGACATAGTCAGGGTCAAAAAGTCGGGAAACGATCTTGCCCATGTTTCTATTCAATTTGATCTGTATTTACAAGGTACATATACACCCTACATATCTACTAATCAGTATTTGCAAGTTTGCACTAGCAGCACGGAACCATCGAGATTTGTGCATAAACAGCCTATATAAAAAGTATGTATTACTGTGACACAGGCCTCCTCTCTGTGAAAAGGTGTGGCCTGTTATACACCACGCGGGTCCATTGTTGCTAGATTTGTGTAGTAATCTGACGAAAACGTAATAGTATTATACTTTTTTGGTTAGCAGGAATTAGATTGATCATGTAAACAGCACCTCATTATTTAAAGTAGCTTTTTGTTAGCGACTTCGTCCGGGTGGTAGTCTAAAATTACCTCACGGGAAACATAAACTACGAGTATGTGTTAATCTAGGTCATGAACTAACTGCATAGGTACCAAATTAAAAATAAATAAAATTGTATTTGACCAAAATCCACGGTGTTCTTTCAATAGCCTTTTACGTTTCAGGACCTGCATCATGATGAAGGTAGACGAAGGCGAAGAATACCGTGACGCCTCTCCAGCCACTCCTCAAAGAGGGATTTTACCGACGCGATTGCGGCGTGACCCATACAGTGTATCCCTTCCACCTTGTACTAGGCAGATATTTTGCATGAAAGAGTAACAAACGTCTATCCATCGTCAGAAAAATTTCACATTTATAATGGTAAATAAGATAAATTGTGGTCACTAATGACCTATGATGTTAAAAAGTGACCTTAAATAAATAATTTAAAAAAAAGATAAACTTAACAAAGATATTTTGCAAAGATACTTTAGCGAATAACATTTCGCTAAAACCGAAGTCCTGGGGTAGAATATTAAGCAGCTGAAATAAGACTGGACTGAGTAAATAAACAACTGCTGTGCTTCACAAAAACAACGTAAATCCCTAGACTGACCCAATATTACCCAATAGTGCTGTACCTTGCTTTTCTTTTCGGGAAACAAGGGTTCAAAATACTGTATTTTTTATTTTCTTATTCTTTTTTCCTGGTTTTAAATTAAAATCTTAATTAAAATACGTAGTAAGTAGCCATGGTTTAGGATATTTTGGCTTTTTAGAAAAGTAAAGGCTCTTTAGCAAAAAGTCTGTCTTTTTGTTTTTGTAGTATTTTTTTGCTATGGCGGCAACAAAAATACATCATCTGTGAAAATTTCAACTGTCTTTCACGGTTCGGATACAGTCTGGGCGGCCAGACAGACAGACGGCCTACGAGTAGGATTCCGTTTTAGCCTTTGGGTACTGTAAAAAACTAGTATTCAGCAAAGAATGTTTACTCTTTGATATATGCCACAAAAACATTGTGCCTTAAGATATCTGTGTATTATTTTAATTTTCGTTCCTGAACGTAAGTTTAAATTCCACAAAAATCACAACCATCCTACCTAAGTAAACATTTACCTAAACATGTAGATCACAAATGAACTCTACTAAAAGCGTACCATTCAGGCTCATTCGTAACAGAGCTACATCCAGTGATCCATTCCCAACATGTAATTGAAAACGCTGTTACTGAAAACACAGCGCAGTTTCCACCGTTCTAGAATTTTCTAAACATAGCTAGGAAAGCAGGCGGAGTCATTAACGTAACTGCCTAACTACCACTCGTTGGAAACGAGGCAGGCCTTGCATAGAATGTGCGGAATCTTGGCTCAGCGCAGACTGTGAATGTTTTTGTATAAATCGAACGTTTACATTCAACAATATGTTCTTTTTTTGTTGTTGTTTTGTATTTCATTGAGTTCATACTACAGATATAGTTGTTTCCTAACGTAAATCGCGATTTTTAGGAAAACTAAGCGTGCCACTATTTGTCTAAAATATTGCGGATACTTGTTCATTAGGCTCAATTTTTTAGGCTAAGTTTTTGTCCACACTAGGAATGTTTCCAGTATCGTATTCGAGTGGGTGTTCAAATTTTAAATTCAATACATAAATAATATAAAATACGACTCATAGCGCAGTAGTCAATCTGGCAGCCATCGGCCAAGAGTGCCGTCAATATTAAAACGTACGAAAAATGATCATATTCAGAGAAGCTGTTATCATTTACACACGAATGAGGCAGCCGTTAAATAAGTAGGGGAAAACTAGGTAATACGCCCTAGTGGACAAAACGGCCCGTCATTCTAGCACTTACTGCTGCACACAAACTTACTGCTCGAAACCACAAGCGAGTGTGTCCACTGTTGATGTATAACATAGCCTGAGATCGAGGGCGTATTACCTATTTTTACCCCAAAAGATCAGATTTACGACACTTTTAATGAAAATCATGAGTCCAGTGCCGGTTTTAGCACTACCGGCGCCCTTGGGCAAGATTTTACTACAGCGCCCCCTAACTACAATACAAACCCATTTTTTTTTTAGCGTGGGTAACATCATCAAATGAGTCCTCCCACCTCGGGCAGTGCGTGAGGGAGGGCTCTGGCCCTCTAGAGGGGAGGAGGCCGTCATTACCTCAGACATCTGCATGGTTCTCATAGTACTTTACCAATACAAAATTGTCTGGACTTTAAAAGAGACTGTGACCTCTGAGTTTGTTTCGGATGTTTCTTCTCAGAGTAGTCAGGTACGAAACACCGGCCCCATCTAGTCTAAAAATAGTGTCTTTTGACGTGTAAAAGAGTTTGTAAAAACCAATTTGCTGAATAAATATCATTTATCATTTATCATCGTGCTGACGCTCTTTTAGGCGCGTGTGGAACACAACGCGCTGTTGACCCGGGCATGGTCCATGGTCGGACTATGGCAAGCCCACGCCTCCGGTGGCCGGAGATCGTCTGCCGACGTCCGACACCGAAGCGTCTAGCACTGCGGCTGGGGTGGAGGGAGGACGCTATAGTCTCCCTCACGCGGCCCGCCTCCTCCTTAGCGAGCATGGACTGCTTACACTCCGTCTCGCCCCGCAGCATGACCGCGCCCAATGCCGGGCGCGAGAGGTCTCCGCCTATCGCCGCCGTGACGACACGTCGGTGCTCCGCCCAAGCGGGGCAATCCTGCACCGTATGCTCGACCGTGTCCTCCGGGCGATCCTCGCAGTGGTGACACCCTAGCGTTTCCACCTTCCTCATCAGAGACAGGTACCCTCCCGAACCTTCCGTGTCCGGTGAGGACCTGCGTCATGCGGTAGGTCAGGAAGTCGTGACGCCTATCCAGCCACTCCTCAAAGAGGGGTCTTATCGCCCCGATTGCGGCGTGCCCGAATACAAACTCATATGAAAAAAGGAAAAGGATTTAATGAAATTACCATCTATTAAAAGAAATAACCATTTCTTATAAAAATTAAAACTAATAAAATTACCTTTCTGTCCTTTCTATCGGCGAACTCTAAATCTGATATTAAATTATCAAAATCGAGATTTTCTGCAATTTCAATGCAAGTATGTGGGTTTAGCCCGGGCGCCCTGCGGACTCTCCGTCCGCATTCCGGCCCATCGTGCTGCTCGACGACGTGGGCAAGCCCTTTCAGAGAGTTATTGCTGACCGCCTCGTCGGGCCACCTGAATCGGGTGGGCCCGGACCTGTCGGAGAGCCAGTTCGGCTTCCGCAGGGGGCGCTCGACGGTGGACGCAGTTATGCGTGTGAGAGCCCTCACGACGGGGGATGCAGTGGCCCGGGGCAGGGTCGTCTTGGCGGTGTCCTTGGACATCACCAATGCTTTTAACACCCTGCCCTGGAGTTGCATCAGGGAGGCACTCCGGTATCACCGGGTGCCGACCTACCTCCGTCGCATAGTCGAGGAGTACCTGACGGACAGAGCCGTCATCTACCCCCGGTCACCGGGGAGAGTGGACTCGGCGAGAGATGTCGTGCGGTGTTCCACAGGGATCGGTCCTGGTGCCGCACCTGTGGAACATCGGGTACGACTGGGTGCTGCGCGGCGACCTCCCTGACGGCGTCAGCGTAATATGTTAAGCTGACGACACGCTCGTCCTGTAGGAGGGAGAGTCGCAGGCGGCGGCCGACGGGGCGACCGCAAGCGGCCGCGACAGTAGTGGAAAGGATCCGGTGGTTGGGACTCGACGTGGCGCTGCACAAGACGGAGGCCATGTGTTTTCATGACCGCGTCAACGCGCCACAGTCAGGTTACGACATCACGGTGGGAGAGGTTCGCATCGGCGTCAGGAGGACGATGAAGTACCTGGGACTCGTCCTCGACAGCCGGTGGAACTTCAGGAAGCATTTCCTGAGTTTGGCCCCGAAGCTGAATCGGGCAGCGGGCGCCCTCAGGCGACTCCTGCCCAACCTCAGTGGGCTAAACGCCTCCTGCCGTGGGCTGTACGCCGGTATCATGGCCCTCTACGGGGGCCCCAGTGTGGGCCCTGAGCATCCGGAGGCGCAGTTACCGGGGCGAGTCCCCGCTGCCTCGAGAAGTCGAGGCGTGGCGGGAAGAGCTCCGGCGCGAGCTCAGGGTAGTATGGACGATTGTCGTAACCGACGGCCGGGCACGCTGCAGTAGCGGCGGTAAGACCCCTCTTTGAGGAGTGGCTGGCGAGACGTCACGGCGTCCTTTCCTACCGCATGACGTACCTGTGTCTGATGTGAAAGGAGGAAAACGCCTGGGTGTCACCACTGCGAAGATCACCCGGAGGACACAGTCGAGCACACGGTGCAAGATTGCTCCGCTTGGGCGGAGCACCGACGATGGATGTCCTCACGATGGCGATAGGCGGAGACCTCTCGCGCCCGACATTGGTTGCGGCCATGCTGCGGAGCGAGACGTAGTGGGAAGTGGTCACCTCCTTCTGCGAAGCAGTCATGCTCGCGAAGGAAGAGGCGGGCCGCGCGAGAGAGAGGACAATGTCCTCCCTACGCCCCACCCGCAGTGGTGGACGCCCACGGCGTCGGACGTCGCATGACGTTCTCAGGCCACCGTAGGCGCAGGCTTGCGGGCGGCGAGTAAAGGGCAACTCGCCGTCCGTACCATCATTCCATGGACCATGCCCGGGTCGACGGCGCGTCGTGTTCCACGCGCGCCTCAGAGAGCTGTCAGCAAAATGTCGGGGCCCCCTCACAGAGGGCCAAAGCCTGCCGGGGTCGCGGGACTTATTTCCATCACCGTGACCTCGGAACATAAAGGGCTATTGAAGGACACCGTGGATTTTAGTCAGTACAAGTCTGACTGTCCCTCCCGCCCTGCCCGGGGTGGGAGGCCTCATCTGATGATTTTACCACGAAAAAAAAAAAAAAGATGTGGGTTTAGATTGCGATATTGTCGATCGTAGGTTGTTTTTATTAGCTTACGCTCTCCGCTTCCCACTAGCAACCGTTCCAATAATATTCGCAGCTATCCGTACATTTGGATAAATATCTTGTGCGTCGCGAGCTTTTATAAAATTTTAAAAAATCAGGAGTAGGGGAGCCACATTCTGATCTGGCAAAAAGATTTCAGGCTTGTAAGCTCATCACATAACTCACCCATCTATTCCGAATTTAGAGTCTACAGTTAATTTTAATTGGAGATCTCCACAGAGTTTTAGAAGGTCAGGTTTTTCCGGAATCTTTTTCATGTTGTACAAAACAGCAGCCGTTTTAGAGCCCAGTGGCTTGGCACGCGACGATGGGAAGAGACCAGATGGGATGACTGTAATGCCATGGAAGTTGGGTAGACCTTTGGTGTGGGACGCAACATGTGTCGACACCCTTGCGCCATCCCATCTTCCTGGTACTGCATGCTGTGCTGGTGCAGCTGCTGCAAGTGCCGAAAACCTCAAACGGCGCAAATACAATGGCTTGACTTGTAGCTATGTGTTTGAGCCGTTTGGGGGTTGAAACACTAGGGCCATGGGGTCCGAGCGCCCACCAACTTTACAAAGACATCGCCAAGCGTATAGTCGACGCCTCGAGTGACCAGAGGGCTGGCCTATATCTTGGTCAAAGGATCAGCATTGCAATCCAACGAGGCAATGCTGCCAGCGTTCTGGGCACTTTCCCCATTGACAACGATGTGGATGAATTTTTCGACGCCCTGTAACTTTTTATTTCAATCATTTTTGTAAATATTTTACCTTTAAGTTTAGTTTTTAAATGTAGTATATGTATATATACCCAATATAGAAAAAAAAATGTTGTACAAAAAAGACCAATATTCTGAATGCTCGTTGAGCTTTGTATGTTTCATGGACTGAAATTATAGTAGTGTCCAAAAGACAGTTAAAAAATTCAAACTCAATTTTTTTTCCGGAGAAATTATAGGTTCATCAGAAAGTAGGCCTGCGGCGCCCCTTCGTATTTGGCGCCCTGGGCGGTCGCCTAACCGCGCCTTACCCTAACGCCGGTACTGCATGAGTCATATATAAAACAAGTCATTTATTTTTTCTGTTTCTTTAACATTTTATGAGTCATTTATTTATAAAACTATACTAGCGGCCCGGTACGTGCTTGGCTATATTAGAAAAAATGTGATAAATAAAGAACCGGTTGGCCGATTTTGTGCAAACTTCACATAAACCAATCACTAAATAAATAGTCCTTACAAAGCCTTAACATTTGGTTTGGATAGGTGAGCCAGTGTTTGAGTTATAAAATTACTAGTGGCATTTATTTTTATACATTTTGATTCACATCTTTTATTTTAGGTAGGTACCTAAAAATAACTCCACCTACACAAGGTACACCCGATAAAATAACCTCAACCACAATAGATTTATTCGAAAAATAAATCAAGGCTGTAGTCCCATTTTTCCTCGTTTCCATTATACGGGTGTGAACGGTAGTGAAGTACCGAAGCCCATTTGTACCATAATTTCTGAAGTACCGACGACCATTTGTACCATAATTTCATGCGACGGTTACAGCAATGGCGTCAAACACCCTTTTGTTTTGTTCGAAAACAATGCTTTTGTTTAAAAACATAGTTTTGCTCCGGGGAATAGTCATTTTGTAAAGTCTTGAAAAGATTGTGAAGTTGTTCTCTTTTATGCTGATTTTTTATAGTTTGATATGCCAGTGTTATTGACTGGTCTTTACTTTATAAAAATGTTATGAGAAAAATATTCTCTATGACTAAAGACGACACGCGTGTAGCTGGCATGCGTATCACGTATTCTTTTCATCCCTACAATATAAGGTATAAAAAATGTTTCGCGTTTACAAATATAGACACAATATTATATTTTTTTTTAGCGTGGCATAAACAAATGAGTTCTCCCACCTAGGACAGAGCAAGAGGGCTGTCAGACTCGTACTGACTAAAATCCACGGTGTCCTTTAATAGCCCTTTACGTTTCGGGATCACGGTTATTCGTAAGTCCCGGGACCATACAATAATAACTTTGAATAATTTATTATTAACTGCTATAATATTACGTTTTAATAACTAAATCTTATGATAGAATGAATAAAGACACAGGCCTCCTCTCGAAGGGAGGGAGTTGGCCATAATCCACTACGCGGGCACAGTGCGGATTGATAGATGTCACATATCTTCGAATTTTTGGTTCTAGGACATGCTGGTTTCCACACGATGTTTTCTTTTATCATAATTTTAAAATTGCGAAACGCCAGAAGAAAATGGACTATTTAATGAACGGTATGAAAATATTTAACAATAGAATCTACGTGATCATAATTTCAGATCATTTGGACTAACACTCGGTCTTTTCAGAAATAAAAAAGGATTGATATGAAACTGATAAAATATGAGTAGGTATACTTGTACTACTTGTCTATGCTTCTACCTAATCCTTCACGGAATTCAAACGTGATGTTGAACAAATTCCAACGGATCTTGGACTGTTCTAAAACCGGTATTAACAAATATCTGACCCGATTTCTATCGCAATTTAATCTAATGCTCACAGAGGCATACCTAAGCCGAAATAGAAATAGTTTTGTTCTCTCACTCACACAACAATAAAACAGAAACAGTGGGTGGTAAAGGGGTCATTCATATAAATACAAACGTAAAAAGTTCCTACAAGAATGTTTTGATGGCCACTTTTACTACGATCACGCCTGAGGGTAAGCAATGATGTGGCCAGCAACGACAAAAAAGGAAATGCTTGGCTAGAAGTAACCTATTCACTCTTGACTTAAAGGCCCAGGTTATTGCTATTGGTAGACGCCCACGGCGACGGACCTCACAAGGCGATCTCCGGCCACCATAGACGCGAGCATGCGGGCGGCGAGTATTGGGCGACTCGCTGTCTGACCATGACCATACCCGGGTCGAAGGCGCGTTGTGTTCCACGCGCGCCTCATAGAGCTTTAGCATAATGGGGCCCCCCCTCAGAGGGCTAAAGCCTGCCGGGGCCGCGGGACACACGTATACCGTGACTCCGGTACACAAAGGGCTACAAGTCTGACAGTCCCTCCCGCCCTGCCTGGGTAGGAGAACTAATTTGATGATTTTACCAAGGTTATTGCTACCAGGAAACACAGAATAAAGTTCAGTTTATCATATAAAAAAAGATTCGAATTGGGAAACTCTATTTTTGCAGTTGGTTAAAAACACAAAAATTATAACCTTATTAATACCACGTTTGTACGTAACTATCCATCCGCGGTCTTAATTTAGAGATCCTAATTACGTAGTTCCTTAAAATTCAGTCTGAACTTGGAGCATGCCGAGCTAAAGAAAATAATTCACAAACTGCGGTGCAATGAATGCGACTTTAGGCAACGTATACGCCCGATTTATATTGCAGACCGACGACAAAATAGTCGCAAAGAAAATATGTAATCGCGAAGTAATCAAAATTAAATATGTATAAGGGTAGTAATCGCTCAATATACCATAATCCTATTATTATTAATAGAAAAGTGACTTTGTTTGTTACGCTTTCACGCTTAAACCGGTTTCCCTGGACCGATTTTGATGTTTTTTTGTACTTTTTATATAATACATTATAAAAATAGTGGGCGAGTGATGCTACGGCCATAGCTAGTCTAATTATACAATGTTAATTGAAAAGCTGGCTACACTTCCAAAAAAAATAAAGTGAGCATTACTGACAGTCTTCTACGAATTTCTTAAATTTTACTTCTCGACAATACGATTTTACAACTGCGTGAGTGCAAATCTTATTATGCGCCAGAGAGTTAGTAAGCAAGTGACAGATACTTCATCATCATCTTTGTCCTGTTCTTATTCCAATACATTTGGAGTCGGCGCAGTATGTCTTCGTGGCTTCTTGCTACTTCTCTATTACTAGATATCTCATGGGTTACAGGAAGTTCTGCAAAGATTTTACAAGTAATCCTTTGTCACATAGATTCTTATGAAAGTTTAACAGGGACGTAAAACAGTTTCGTCTGCTCATAAAGTAGCTCGTATGCACAAGTCTGGACCAACCACTTAAAGAAATATCCGGCTTCCCACTCCTTTTACAGCCTGCGTATTTTATAATACTGCACTTTCCCGGTTTTAATTAAAGTTCAGCTAGTTGAAGAGTATTTTTATTTCACTGAATCAAGGGTCTGTAATAACTGTACTGACTTCTTATAACCCTGAGCTTTACAAAAGACGTTTTTGTTCTTTCAATTGGATGTTTTATATTGCAGGCTCTCATATTAAAAAGAAACATACAAATGTATTCATACTAATTAAATACAATCATAAGCCTGATACTGTTGTATTTATGGACTGTGAATTACTGAACTCAGAATTACCGTTTTAAAAATAAAAACAACTGTGCCAGTAATTGTCGCTGAATTTATTTTCACGTCATGGTATATCTCCAGTGTCGCGGAACTGTCTAAGGTTACCCTGACCCTAGAAAGCAAAGGGCATTTTATGGGATAGGATGGTTTATTGTCATTAGAGGAAGATTCTTTTGATTAGTTTCACACCTAGAAAAATTGTGCATTTCTTATCACTTAGCAAAAAACCAACAAAACTGAAGCTAAAGCTGTTAATCATTGTCAAACGACCGAGCAATCTACTGATCGATTGCTACACAACGATTCGCGGGTTCGATCCGCGCATGGTACTATGTTTCGGGTCTGGATGTTTGTGTATGGGAATCACCCACGATAGAGGAGAGTGTGGGGCAATGTTTTTTTTTTTTATAATTCATAGGTTACTAACAGAGCACTCCCATAAACGTAATTAAAACGCCAAAAGAAAACCACAGAGTAACTAAAGAAAATGTACCTACAGAATAATGACAACAAAGTGTCTTGTGGTGCAGAAAGCCACGATTATCTGCGGCCGGTAATGGGGGCCGTCCATTACACAGGGAAATGCGTCATACACCATTACAATCAACTGTATGACAATAGGGGAAAATGATACGTCTACGGGATATATCTTGCGATGTTAGCTAGTTTTCTTGTTCCATTATTAATGGTTCGACTTGGTATTACGTTAGACTGCTTTTCTTTTGTTGTTATTTTTCGTGAATTCGTAAGATTGACTGGTTTTTTTTTATCGTGGTGATATCATCAAATGAGTCCACACACAGGGCGGGACGAGAGGGACTGTCAGATTTATTGATTAATTAGCCTGTACTGTCCCATAGCTGGGCTAAGGCCTCCCTCCATGGGGTGCTAAGACAGGAAACCTCCACGTGCGCCCGTGGACTGGAGTTCCCTCTCGGATACGTCCGGGGGGAAGACCAGTTTTTCGGGCCGGTGCACCCTGGGATGCGGGCAAAAACTCTTCCTTAGGCACTGTGTGCCTAAGGGGTCTCTTTGCCCGTATGCGAATAGCCTGTCGTGTGGACGCTCCAACGCGTGTCCCTCTGATCAGCAGAGGGCACAGCGGCGGAGCGGGCTTGCGGACGGTGAGTAATGGGTAGCTCGCCGTCCGACCGAAGACCAAGCCCGGGTCGGTGGCGCGTCGTGTTTCGCGCCAAATGCCTGCTGGGGTCGCGGGTTTCTTCTTAACCCAGGATACCGCGGCCCTGGAACGTAAAGGGCATCCGAAGGAACACGGGTGGATTTTAGTCAGTAAGAGTCTGACAGTGCCTTCCGCCCCGCCCAGGGCGGGAGGACTCATTTGATGATTTTACCACCTAAAAAAAAAAGGCCTCCCTCCATTCCTTCCAACGTTCACGAATTTTCGCCACCTCATTCCATTTCTCAAGGCAGACATCCAGTTGGTTCCGCTATCTTCTTCGATGTCTGCCGCTACCCCGTGTTGCTATTTTAGGACTCAAATCGTTATAAAATAGGTAATGATTTATTAGTTGAGTTTTTTACATTGCCCCCACCCTATTTTTCCTGTGTCTTTGATGCGTTTACAAACATAGAAACACAAACACCCGGACGGAACACGACTTGTATAAGGTCATACAATATATTATTATTATTATTTTCTTTCCTTCTCTTTCGATAGAATATGATCTTACACGCGGGCCGGAGCCAAGGCTGTAAGAGGAGTCAATTTAAATAGAAAAAGTAGATGATAATGTAAAGGAAGTTAGAAATTTGCGAGTGATTCGGCAGGTATTATTATTATTATACCACAAATGATAAAGTTTATCTTAGTAAGGCAATCAAAAACTATGACTAACAAATCCACTAGTGTAACACAAAAATCTGTCGAATATTTCAAAGGTCACATGTACGTAAACTCACCTATTTTATATGTAGATTGGCTCTCGGGCGAACATGTAGGTACTCATGTTGTGCTGGCGGCTAGCGATGCCAAACCAAACATCAGTAAAGTGCTTTACGTTATTTTAGCATAAAGTACCGAACTACTTGTACATTATCTATACTTTATATTATAAAGCTTAAGAGTTTGTTTGAACGCGCTAATCTCAGCACCAACAGGAAAGTACTGGATCAAATTCAAAAATTAATTATATTTTGGATAGCCTATATATTGAGTAATGCTATAGGCTATATACCATCACGCTACGACACATAGGAGACGAGCACAGCGGGGATGAAAACGAAGGGTTGCTACAGCAACAGCTAGTATACTTTACAGGCCTGAAAATATGGATCAAATCGAGGCAGAAGCATGGTAAAAGGCATTCTCAATCTTTTTAACTCTGAGTAATTCAGTTCTATTTTTAAACGGTTCAAAAATTATGAACCTTTTTCGTATTTAGATTGGCAGGCAAATGCATTTCTTTCGATCTTGGTTGAACGGGAGGGACTGTCAGACTTGAACTGCCTAAAATCCACGGTGTTCTTTCATGGCCTTTTACGTTCCAGGGTCTGGGTGGATTTAGTCAGTTCAAGTCTGACAGTCACTCCCGGCCGTGCCCCTATGTGGTGTGGTGGACCCATTTCATGATTTTGCTACAAAAAAACTGGGTCAGCAAGACTGCAAAAAAAGCAACAATAACTTCCCCAAACCAAAAACAAACTCAATGTAAACCTCCTTAATGTTCCGTATCACCAACGCAACGGCTCTGTTTCACTTGAGGATTACAATCACCGCGATGAATGCGATGCTGTCCCACACTGTATGACTGCAAGACAATTGCGCATAGAGTTGCCAGGCGTCCGAATAAAGCCAGACAGAGTAATACTTTTTGTCGCTAGTCCGGCCAAATTAGACTATGGCCGGCTTTTTGATGGGCTCTTGATAATTTTTTGACTGCATTTGTTATGATTGGGTTTCCAGACTCCACCTGACCCAACGGCCCGTTCAAAATATTGGCGCTGTGAGCGGTGACGTAGTGATGGCGGCGAGCAGTAAGATCGAGTGTATAGCAATGTTTGAAACACGCCACAAGGCGCTGCCAGTAGCGAATTCGCGTACTTAAAAAATAACTAATATATTATTGGCCACCGCTCACAGCTTAGACTTAAGTCTTAAACGGGCTGTTATTCCGCTAGCGTAAGCGAGGAGTGGGAGGAGCACTAGCCGCGCTCGTTGAAACCTTGTCTAGTTGAACCAAAACTTGCTTTAGTTTAAAAATATGATCATGTATGATACTATAAGTAAAAATTAAAGGGTGTCCGGTCTCTTCATAGTCTAGACTCTAGTCAATGGGGACAAAAAAAGAGGCTTGCTTTGCATTAGCTGGTGCAGTTCATTTTTTATTTCTATTGGTTAAGTATGTATGCTACCCGTAAAAAAATCTCACAGACTCCACCCAAATGTCCGACTAAACTGACTAGTCTGTCCTGCTTTTTAGTTTTAAAAACTGGTAACCCCAATTGTACCAATGCAAACGGCCCGGATAAACAGAATGCGCTCAATGGCCTGACAACAGTTTGAATACGCCCGGAGTGTGGCACAGGCTTAATTAGGTTACTGAAACTTCTGTTTGCGAAAATTGGTTTGTTTTATGTTGTGTAATGTTAGGTGTTTTAATTGAATTTTGATGGGACAACCTGTCAATCTTCCCATTTCAATCCTTGTCCATCATGTATGGGATTCTTGCAAACTAGACATTCCTTGATATGAAATACGATAATGCACAGTTTTCAGAGCGCCTTCACCACTACGCTTTGTTCCTATCGTAGCGTAGGTTCGATTTAAATCGTCATGCGCCATCGCGGGCGGCGCAGGCGTGCTGTTGCAGCGGTGTTTTCAATCTGGCATCAATTGCGAATGCTTCGCTAACGCAGTCGACAGGACGTCACCCGGAGCACTGTAAACGGAACCCGGAGAGTGAATTGCAATCAGAACTGTAATTATTGTGACGTATAGTTTTCGTAAATCGTCTTCGTCAATGGCTTATGTAAAAAAGAAACAAAATATATGTCAAAATAGTTTGATTTATCTAACTAACAGACTAAAAATTGGGGATTTGTTTAAGGGCTGAGGTTTCCATAGTCAAATACTTTTAACTGAGGAATTAATGGCGGTTGACAGCTATCTATAGAAAATGTGTCAAATCGTAATTTGTTTTACTTCAGATAAAATTTATCGTGGCTATTGAAAAGTCAGTCTTATCATATTCATATCTACTAAAAAATTAAAATTATAATTAAATCAATCAAAATGTTGCAGCTTCAGTAAATGTGGGTATACCTTCATAGGCTTACATACCAGCACATAGTTTATAATATAATAAATATATTCCACAACTTATCACACAACTCCACCTAGTCCAAAGCTAAGCAGAGCTTGTGTTAGGGGTCAGACAACGTGATAAACATACGTATATATTTCTAAATACAGTTATAATAAATTACACCCAGAACAGGAACAAAATGATCATGCGCATCACACAAACATTTGGCCTGGGTGGGAATCGACCCCAACCCCCGGCATAGCAGGCAGGGTCACTACCATAGAACCAACAGGCCAGTCAAATATATATATTTTGTGTTTTTCAATTACTGCATTGTATGTTTTGGCTGTTGGTGTACCTTTAATCATAAATATTCCTATTTTTGTTTACGTTTATCGGAGCTTCCAATATAGGCACCTGAACCAAACAAAAGCCCCGAAGTAATGTCAGTGAACTTTTAAAGCTGTCAGTCCAGCGGCATCAAATTTTTACATCAATACACAACTCTGCTCTCTTGTGTATCGCCAACGGACGTTTTGAGTAAACAGGCTTACACGGAAGCCTATCCACAACAAACGTCAACAGTTTGCATTTTTAAACTTTACTCCATCGAAATAAGGACTTCGACAATGCTTTAACGTTTTTGTGTCAGCTTTCAAAGCTCCCTGAGTCCCCCACTTACTGACAGGTCGATAATTCCGTGCTGTACGGCATAATCATGTTGTACTCAGTATCTTACACAGAGTGGAGACATTTGTTAACCGACTCAAAAAAAGGAGGAGTTCGCAATTCGGTCGGTTATGTTTTTTTTTTTTTTTTTGTTTTTATTAATTGATGTACATTCGAGTACTCCGAGGTTTTCTAGTCCGATTATGTGATTCTTTTTTTTGTTCGATGCAAGATACTTGTCAGTTTGGTCCCATAAAAATTTCATCAAATTTGTGTTCAGTAACTTTTTTTTGTGACATTTTTTTTTAATTTCGAGCTACTTGGACGACCACGATGATTTTTATTCTAGAGTGGGTTTTGTTTACGCGATTACTTCGCCAATTGGTGGACCCGATGTTGCAAATGTTTTTTTTTGTACTAGGACCGTTCACTTTAGGAATACTGCAAGTTTCATCGAACGACTGTTCAGCAAGTTTTTTGAGAGAGGGAATTTTTAAGATTGGAACGTGTCTTTATGTACACAACATGGGCGATGTTAATACCGGCGTGCGACGGATGACAAAATCTAGTGCACATGTAAGAAAAGGATGTATTTGCTAGAATTTGGGTTGAATATTTAAACGAAAAAGAGTAAAATAAAAAACTTTTTCAAAAAAAATTAACCAAACCGCCTCAAAAACAACCACAAAAAAGGGTAAATAACCTACAAAATAACGTTTTCTTTCGGAGTCGGTGGCAAAAAGACATCGAAATAAAAAAACAAAGCCTTTACGGCTTTTCAAAGCTCCATGATCCCACTTACTGACATGGTCAATAATCCGGCTGTACGGGCATAATCAATGGTTTGTACTCGTAAATCTACCAAGTGGAGCATTTTAAGTGAACCGACTGTCGAAAAAAAGGAGGAGGTTTCTCAATTCGGTCGTTATGTTTTTGTTTTGTTTTTTTTTTTTTTTGTTATGTATGTACATCGATACCCGAGGTTTTCGAGAGTCCGATTAGTGTGTGATTCTTTTTTTGTTCGTATGCAAGATACTTGCAGTTTGGTCCATAAACATTCATCAAATTTGTTCAGTACTTTTTATTTTGTGAGCATTTTATTAATTTCGGCTACTTGGACGCACGACCACGATGAATTTTTACTTCTAGCGTGTTGTTACGCGATTACTTCGCCAATGGACCGATTTTCAAAATGTTTTTTGTTGTACTTTTTTAGGGGATCGTTTCCCTTAGGAAATACTGCAAGTTTCATCGAACTCTGTTTCAGCATTTTTTGAGATAGGGAATTTTATTGTAAACTTTCTTTTATGTACACAACCATGGGCGATGTTAATACCGGTGCTACGGATTACAAAATTCTAGGACATGTAAGAAAAATATGATTGCCTAGGAATTGGGTTGAATATTTAAAACTAAAAAAGCGTAAAAATAAAAAACTTTTTCAAAAAAATTTAACGCCTTCAAAAACAACCACAAAAAAGGGTAAAAAAACCTACAAAATAACTTTTCTTTCGGAATAGTCGGTGGCCAAAAAGACATCGAAATAATATAAAACAAGCCCCGACTTCCGAAGAAAAGTTATTTGTCGTTCTAGGTTATTTTACCCTTTTTGTTGTTGTTTTGAAGGCGGTTTTTTTAACTTTTTAAGACTAAGTCGATCATCCACGTTTATTTCACATAGGGAACAGATCTGTTATAAAATGAGATAGAAACCAAGGGACTTTGAGAGTATCACTATCACTACTACTCTAATACTAAAAAACGTTTTAAACTCTAGTAATGCACCGGCTAGGTTCGGAACCCCCGACCGCGACAAAACTCTATGTCGGAACCGTTACCACGGGCTAAAAAACTAATTTCTATGGGGTCACGGTAATACGGATGATTCGTCCGCGACTAACCGACATTCGATCCTGAATAAATTCTCAAACAACCCATACGAATTCATCCAATACTCTGTAGAATTAAGTAGTAATAATAACAACAATACTTTTCCCCAATTACTGTACTGTACTCCGTCGTAGTGGGCCACCTAGCTCGAAATTGACCAGCCACCGGCAAGTCTCGCCTCGTTCCCGCACTGACAAAGCTCATCTGGCTGTAGGTGCGTCTAAACGAGAATCTTTTCACTGCAATCTAATATGCCCTGCAATACAATTGTCAGTTAATAATATTGCCCGCAATTTTTAGCCAGATTATGCAATTTCTTATGACATATTTGGAGTGTGGCGGCCCATATAGCCCCATATTTTTGGTTGGGCCTAAGACAAAACGTCTGAGCTATGCGGTTTTGACATATCTGCGATATAACTACTTAACATGTTTCTGATAGCCGGAAATATTCATAAATGTTTTACATAGAGCGACTGCACTATGGACTCACATAAACCCATTAACTGGGTGGTAAATCCCGCTTTTACACCATGGTAGGAACAGGTTGTAAGACTTTTGAGCGACATGTCAATCTCTCAAACTACAAATACAGCCGGCACCAACGGCTTTACCTGATTCCCGAGGCACGGAGCGACGCATATGGCAGATGGTTCGCCATCCACAAAAAATCTGGCAAGCGCGGAACCGGAGGATCGGGTGTGCGGCTATAATTATTTAGCCATAAGGCCTCATATTGCAGTAAAAATATGGCCCGTTTAGACGCACCTTCGGAATCGATACATATAGTTACTTATATCGGCGGTACTGTAATTACTCTATCAGACTTAGTTATTTGGAAAGTGTTGCTGACCTGAAAATACCTTCAGTGAAGTGAACATTACAGCCAGGTACGGTATATGCATATATTATTTCTCCTATTGGTCGTCGCGTGATTTTTATATAAACTTCCTCGATAAATGACTATCCACAAAATTCTTTTATCCATTCAAACATGTAGCGATTGATTAGCGTGATCCGCCAAACAAAAAAGCTTTTCAGCTATATCAATTAGTGTTGATGGAATCTAATTTCACTTTACAGCAAAGACGTCTTTCTATAAATAAAGTTCAGCAAGTATAAATTACTTAAGAGGGCATATTCCACAATACAAAGGAAAGTAAAATTTTAAATACGTACAACAGTACGTTTTCTTCCCGCTTTCACGAACGAACTAAAGTAAACAGCAAATAATCGCATTTATTTGGAACACAGTACGCCAACTAACTACATAATGTCTATAGGCTAACACGGTCCAAGTTTAAGGTTTGTACTACGTGAAATAGGTACACTTTAGTATACTCTAAGAACAAAGTGGGTAGCTACTATCCCCCATTTTTTAAACACGGAGGATTAGTCAATGGAGTGATTACACTGTAGGAGGAGTTAGTCAATGGAGTGATTAAAATGTAGGCGCACATATGACGAAAAACACGAACTCCATTTAACATCCAGCTGTTCCTTTTTTATTCGATCGATCATTGATATGCTCGTGGCAACGGTAGAGTGGCCAAATCGGTGTAAGGTCGGGTAAATTTTAAGACGAATAAATTAAGACTGGTTGATTTCATGAACGGCAGTAGTGGCAACAGAAAAAAAAAATAAATGGCACCAGAAGAATTGATAAACAGTGTTTCCAAGGAAATCAGAGAGTTAATCAAATACTTATTCGTTTTTCAGAAAGAGACAGAAGATTGACAAACTTTAATTACGGACAAGGGCGAAGTACGGTTAACCATACATCCACGTAACTCTTCTAAAATAAGTTAGCACTCCACTAATAACCTACTCCCAGTTTTAACGTCGATTTTACGAACCTCTGTTTTTCCGCAAAAACAACCACTTGCACATTTTATGTGGCTCTCGTCGAGCGGAGTTGATAAAACCGTAAGAATATCATGGCCAATATTTACACCTACATACCGTCACCGAGGAATACGGGAGATTTATGCACCGATGCAATGTTTTACCTAGACTTTGTGTGGCTTCTATCAGTATTTATTTGTAAATAAAATAGCGGTCGGCTAGCCACCGGCCCGACGCGTTCACAGAATAGTGCACAAACTACCTGTGGGCAAAAGCTCATCAAATGCACACGCAGTTTTTTGAGATTAGTGTGTACTTCCGATAAAAGGTAACGACCAGGTGTGTTTGGAACTACTTTTAGTAGGTACGTGTCTAAAAATTGTGCTGGCTAATACAAAATGGTGCGCTTAATTATCAACATTAAACCGTTTTATTATGTTGATTTCTAAGTCGGTTAGAAGAGTTGTAGGTACCTACTCGTGTCGCAGATCTGCAACGATCACGGAGACCGGTTCATGATTGGACGTTTAGCGGAAAAACATCTGTTAAGGTTAACCATGACCCTGAAACCGCCAACAAGGGTGAACTAATAGTTTTTGCGTCTGTACATGTGGCGTAACGTTAGGCCGTTATCATACTAGCGGTTTGGAAGCGGCTGCGGGGCGGAGCGGACTGCGCAGCGCATCCGTCCGCGAACACGCGCGCATCCGCGCGAACACGTCGCGGACGCGGGGCAAATGCGTTACGTTTTCGTCGCGTGTTGGTACACTCCGTAACAAAATGTATTCCGATGAGGGGAAACATTGCTGTTGACGTTATACTTCGAAAACGTCGAAAACGTAAACGAAAGATCGACGAATTTGGGAAGACCATTATTAGATTAGGCTGAGAATTTCGCAGAGAGTTATAAGCATCTTCATTGTTTTGGAAAAAAAACTTTTCGGCTAAAAAAAAAAAATGGATATTATGCATTCTATAATCGATCACCTACTCTTATCATATTATGCCAAATTCAGCGCTGGGGGAATTTTTCTAGTCGTCATACAAAAAATTCCTCGTTGATCTGAAGTGGGGCGGACGTTTTGGCGTTTCGTTTGTCGGGCAGTCAAAATGGCGTCATTTTGTGTTCGCGGCGATCCCGTTGCGCTGTCCGCAACGAATTCGATGCGCAACGCGCGTTTGTTCGCAAACCGCATTCGCTGTGCGGCCGCTCCGCCCCGCAACCGCTTCCAAACCGCTAGTTGATAAGGCCCTTACTGTAGGTCAAACATGAAATATCGAAAATAAAATAAGCTGCTTCATATATGGATGACTCATATCCGTGTAAGGAAAACCCGTTTTATACACCATTCTGAGGATAGAAATAGAATAAAAGCTAAACTTCATTTTTTCGACTTCCCTCCCATTTTTTCCACGTCCTTTGAAGTAGTGTCGAAGTTTATAACAAACACCCTGTTAAAAAATCCGTCTTTGTGTCTTTATGGAATAGACAAAACACACGTCTTATAAATTTAAATTTAATAAAAATCCTTAGTCACAAAAAACATTACCAAAAAATCTACTTATAAAAAGAAAACTCATTAAAAATAGATTCCATGTTTCATCCTGCATTTTCCTGTTCTCATTGTAAAGCATAGCAGAGGACCACAATACGAGATTACCAACTAAAGCTGTGTTCACATGCCGGGGCGAAAGACGCGCGGCAAGGGACACGCACCAGGAACGGTGGTTTTTAGTCAGTACGAGTCTGACAGTACCGATTTGATTATTTAACCCCAAAATAATAAAATAAAATAGTGATTGTGTGGGATGCACGGATGATTTTAACTCTGCGTTGTCAGTTTAATGAATCAGCTAGTTGACCAAGCTCTGATGGGGTGGAAGTGAAATAGAGGAAAACAAAATAAAAATAAAACTTAAAAACACAAGAAGTTTTCTACAAAACGAAAAGAAGCCATAAAAACTGCAAAAAGTGCACACGTCTTCTATTGGAAGCCTAGCTCCTAATCAAAGCATTAGGAGAACCAAACAAAAGTGTCATAATACGAATTCGACAATCACGTTTTGCGCGACCAAGATTTTGCACGCGATTTTGGACAACTTATTTCGCATCGCAGTTACTTGCGGCATGATCTGAATGACTTCTCCGTATCGGAGACGCGTGTCGCTTTAAATAGTAGGTCGTGTCTAAGAGTTAAACGCACCTTTATTTCTAGTTCTAGAGCTAGTGCGACTGTTCCAGGATCGACAGCTTATAACGTTCCTTACGTGACTGTGAGAAATGAGTTTTTAAATGGATTCTCTCCGCGTATGCGACGGCGAGAGTTGTAGTTACCTCCCGATGTTAACAGCATTATGATAGAGAAACCAGATGGGCTCTTGTGTGACGGTGATCGAGGGTGCTCTGTATACTTGGATTATGAAGTAAAGTAACGTTAGGAAAAAATGGTTTTGAAATTAGAAGGAAAAAGTTGATATAGTAGATAGTCTTTTGAGCATATTTTGATACTAAGAATTATCTATGTTGATTACAATGAATTTCTTCACAAATTTAATAATCGTGTAAACATTTCTTCTCTAAGCTTTATTTTAATAGATTCGACTCAACGGATTAATACAGTCTAAGCTACCAGCTTAAACTTTTCGCGTTAATTATCTTCTCTCATCGACCAAACGGGCTGAAAATTAAATCACACAGCGCGGAGTAAATTTTCTGTAACGATCTAATTAACCTAATTTAATAATTTGTAAAAGGCAACGTGTATGAAGTAACGCAGTTTCAAATATTATCTTTGCGAAGGGCCATATAAACTGTACCCTTTTAACGCCCGGCGCTCGTCAAAAAGATAAAACTGTCGAATATCCTCGTCGCGTTAATCCCCGTCAAACGCCGAAAGATCATAAAGAAAATTTGCATAAAATTTAGTCCATTCGAAGAGAATTCGCGGCCGGCGCGGGATTTTTTATGCGAGCACATTAGGGGACATTACGCGATACGCCCCACTCCCACGTTTACTGAAATAATATTTTTCAAGCTGTTGAGTTGCTTTTTATTTCGGGGTACGCGGCAAATGAGTTTCTAAGCGTAAATAAATCTTTCACTGCCCTCTGCGGGTAAGCGGAAACTTCCATTATTATCATTTTATATAAGGCAGCGAACGGAGGCGCGCGGAGCGGGCGCGTTGTCACAAACCATATAAAGCCAGTTAAACTACAGCTAACCGCAGTTAAATATGGAATAGTTTGTTCGTGCGTCGGTAAGCGGTTAATTTTATCTCGTTGCGGGCGGACTCATACTGCGGCGAGATCCAATTGCTGAAAATGAATTAGTTTCTCTGTGTGTTAAACAGAAAATGTTGTCTGCGCCATTTGCAATTATGGCGATCGCTTTTGCAATGTGAGCAGCCGTAGAGACTTTACGACTTGCTCTTTATGTTCATATTAAAAAATGCTGTGGGAAAGCAATAACAAGTGCAAGATATTAAATTGCAGACGAAGCTACTTTATTTATGGACGTTAATAAGGACTTAAATCAACGTGATCCTTTTATCTTTCAGTTAATATTGTGAACATTGAAATGCAATTTATTTCCCTCGTTATTTGCGGTTTATCTTGGTTTTTGCGAGCATATTTCAGAAATGCCATCCGTTCATGCACATTTATAATGTATTTTTATTTCGATTACAGCTGACATTCGTGAATTCTGTTGTATTTTGGATGTTGGTTGACCTGTATATTAAGTTTCCCGTCGGCATGAACTAGGTCTGTAGCGAGGGAACAACGATGTTTTGAAGTAAACTTGTGTCAACACTAGTGGAGCACCCTGTGTCTAAAATAAACTTGTTCGTATCTACAGGGTGTTATGACGGGGGGAAACTTAATTTACTCGTGTAGTGTCGATAGCACTAAATGTTTAAGTTTATTACTGAAACTCGTCGTTTCTATCATAGCAGTTTTCAGTAAAAATGTCCGTTACAGTAGGTGTATAAAAGTAAAGTAAACGCCCCTCTTTCAATTATACATCTTGTGATGACACGGTTAAGTGATAGACTGCTGCGTGGCATGTCGCGAGTTCGATTTCCACACGGAACAAATATTTGTATTACTGGTAGTTGATCCGGATTCGCCTGTTTGAGTACCTATATGCGTTTCAAATTTGTACAATCGCCCAATATTGGAAAAATCCTGGTGTGGGGCAATTAATTAAAAAAAGAGTCCATACCATAAATATCACTACCATTATACATCTCTTATCAGCCTTTCTCATTGACTTTTCATTTGATATATTGCATGATATAAACGAAAGGAGCGAATGACGCAACATGATAGATTAAATAATGATCATTGCCGATACTGAAAATGAACGTTGAATGTTGCGAAATATTACATCAGTAAAGACTTTAATAATACGAGAGCAATTTCGTTTTTCGACAATTGAAATACGTGATTGACGCAAAAATGGTATACTCATGGGTTCTTAATACAGAACTCATCAAACTCAGCAGTAATAAGACGTGACTCTAATCACGAGTTTTTTAAATTAATAAACAATTTTCCAATATTATTTATTAAATGTGAATATGTGTATCAACCTCTGACTGAAAGCAGCGTAAAACTAAAAGCCACATGATATACAGCATTTAGCAGACTTTTTAAAACTAGCTGCCTGGCTACCTGCTGCCACCACTTGTCTTATTAATCTACCTAATAAACAATATATTAAATCCGTAATCTCTTTCGTATATTGTTCCCGTGATCTGCTACCATTTCATATAAGTACCTAGCCAAAATTACATATTAGATAGGGGCATAAAAAAACCATCTATGAACCTGTACCATGGAATACAATAAACCTTTCGAGTTATAATTTTCAAATAAATGGGCAAACAGCTAATAACGATATCCATGATACAGATACTGTAATATTCATTCTAACTAGGGTTACCAGATCTAAAAGTGGAAATCTTGTTACTTCATTCTTGTGGTAGTTTTTACTTTTTGTAAATGTTGTACAAAAAGTAAAAACTACCGGCTGTACTGGCTGGCTGGAACTATGCACTGGCTATTGGCTACAAGTCACTTAATATTGTCAGTTACTTTAAGAGTCCGCGCCACGACTGGAGTATTTATGACGCGGCGCTAGTGTCTATGTCATGGCATCAAATGAGAAGTTTTCTTTTTCGAGAATTAAAAAAGAAAGTAGTTTCCAAGAACTCTGTAGATGGCGTTGAACTGACTACGTTACTAGATTTATGCATTCATTTTTGCACAAATCCACGAGGCACAGACTTCTCTTCTTTTTTACGACTAGGGAAACAATCAAAAGAAAATCCCTCATCGCTTTAAAATATAACACAACGAACTATCCGCGTTTTTTTCGTGGCCCTTTTTTTTAGATTCTAGTACATTATTATCTTTCAAAGTACAGTCGATATTTTTTTTGTTCTTCTTGTAATATGGGCAATATACAATATGCATACACTAGAAATTACTCCTATAACATGAATGCGTTTACAAACATACAAACTCAACATATGAACGCACCTTAACTAGAAAAAATCGAAGATCCGAAAGAAAAATCAGAAAGCCAGTTAAGTCCAGATAAATCTTTAGGTGACAACCATAATCCCGACCAAAACTCATAAGTAAAAATATACCAAAACCCTTCCGTAGAAGCAGGTTGTAAAGAAGGTAGGTACCCAGTCGGGTGGGCTTCAAATCCACAAGTTATTCCAAATGTCCCAATATCCGGCGAGACGCTACGCCGAGTATATCACACTTCGGATACACACTACAGTCATAAAGTATACTGCCAGACACCACGAGCTAAGAAACATTGGATTACTTTTCAAAGTTACTAAAATATTTTCGTGTAGGCGATGTACTGAGCGGTTTGCTTTAGCATCAAAAGTTTGTTTGAGAGTAAAAGTATTAAAATGCCTTACTACTCGTAGCTTATGTATCTTCGCCCACATGGAATTCGTTAATTTACCCATGGATTTATAGTACTGAGATAAAAAACTGTATATTTTATTATGTTATTTATTTGACAAATAAAACGATTATTTCAAAATTTGGAAGTAAATTAAATAAATATAATTGTAAAGGAACATATCTTAAAATATCGTATTTATAAAATCTGTACCCTCAGCACAAGTTTTCAGTATTTGAGACGTAAAGTAAACTGGAACTTTGACAATTTGAAATTGACAATTTTCAAGAAAAAAATTAGTTCCTTCTTCGCACACCAGAGGCGCTGTTCCATTTTTGCATACAAGAAACGCTGTATGTAAATACTGGAAAGATGCTGTAAAGTAAAAGAGTGAAAACTCGTGCTAGGGGTACAGAACCATTTAATTAGGAGATGATCAGGCTGGCGTGAAAGTAAATGTAATTGTGAAACACAAAATGTTTATATTTACATAGAACTGTATGATTTAAATTATAATGTAATTGCTATAACTGACTGTAATTCCCTGAAAAAAATAAAAAAATTAAACATATCAACGGGCGTAACAGCTGAAATCAACTTAGTATCAAAATTAATGGCTAAATAAAAAACCAATTACATTCTAAAGCTAAAAGCAAACACTTTGCACTCATTATCGTAAAGAGGTATACTGAAATATCCAATCTGCGCAAGTAAAACGTAAAAGCATGTATCTCCTCAGCATTCTATACAGGTATCCGAAGCAAAATTGAGTTAGACCCTCTTCGCATCGTATCAAAATCCTTCATTTCGTGAATCTTCGCGACGCAACATATGTAAGGTAAATCCGAGCTACCTCCGCACTTACAAATCCTATTTATGCTCGTTTCGAACGAAATTCGTCTCGTGTCACCATTGCTACTTTTATTGCTTTGCTATCTGCAATCGAAAGGTGTAGACAACAATGTATTTTGTTTGGCTTCAGAATCTCTCGGTTTTAGAACTACTCAGGTTAAATTAAACAGGTAAAAAGTACTGGTTGTTGCCTGTGTCTTCGCTCGCTGTAACTCGAAAATTAACCCACATGAAGATGATAATGGGATAAAAACGAAATCTAACCGACCCGTTCACGAGCTTGCCGCTCTGAGCGGTGACTTAGCACGGTTCGGCGAGACGTAAGATCAAATGATGATAATATAGAAATGTTTGAAACACGCTACGAGGCGCCGCCAGTGACGAATTCTTGTACTTACAAAGTAACTAATGTCTTATTGCCGTTCGTCGCTCCGCTCTCCGCTTAGACCAACGTTGCGAAGGGGCTGTAAGTGTTAATTCGGGTAATAAACTATTTGTGTACCAAATTTCATCCAATACCCTTCAGTAGTTATTGCGGGAGTAACAAACATTCATCCATCCATCCGTCCATCCACAAACTTTTGCATTTATAATATTACTAAGATGTTGTTTCTTATTGCGCTGATCAAATGGAAACGTTTCCTTTTGATGAAAAACACGTTTATGTAGAAGCTATAGCAATACGATATGGAAATCCCTTGTTATAAATTGCCCTGAGGTTTGACGAAAATAAGTAGTAAATACATTGTGCGAAGAAATCTGAGCTCATTCTATTTCCTACTAATATTTCAAATGCAAAAGTTAGTATTTTCCAATAAACCGATTTTGATAAATTTTGATAGATGGGAACCTTAAGACGGCCATAGGCGGAGACGGAGGGGGATAGGGCGAAACAACAGCTCTATCTTAACATTCTAGTGAATATGGTGACGATGTCTATTCAGCCAGTATAGTAACCAAGATCAAGAAATATATTCCAGCTTTTATAATAATAGCAATATGTTCGAACGAGTAGTTGTACTCAAGGAAGCTGGCAAAAGCCCCTATTCACACACTCTAGTTTACAGGCAGATAACAAAGAATTTAAAACTGTAACATTTCGAAAGAACACTAAAATCCATGAAATACAGCGTGGATTTTACAAAATCACACTGGATCGCAGGCTGGCTGGAGGCTTGTCTGCAGAATACAAATCCAAGGTGATACCTGACCAGTCTCACAAGAGCCTTAGTGTCTTTTAAAAATACCCCCTTGCAACCCCTATGACATTAAGATGCAGGGACGAGGTAGGTCTAGTAACGGTGGCCGCACACCAGGCGAGCAGGCGACCACCTGAGATTTCAATTTTGCGACGCTGAATAAATTTATTCGTATTTCACCGCCTTCTTTGTTGAACTTATCAACATAAAGCAATACCGGAATGGGAATGTAATGTGATTCCGTTTCTTAAATAATATTGTGTAAATGCACTACAACTTTCCTGTATATCCTTTCTACATTGTTAAAACTGTGTCTACTCTTACTGATGAAAGGATATGTCGCAGATTTTAATGTGCTTTGTGTATCTTGAAATGAAATGAAATCAATGAAAAATTGTTTATTAGTTTTATACATTAAAAAAAAGCCTGTATCAGGAAACTCCGCTCTTCCATATCATAATGTTCATTTATTAAAAAAATATAAATAATGTACTTGTTTAAAACAATTTACATGCAGGAAATTACAAGAAAATTAGTAAATAAATGTAAAAGTGAATGACAAAAAAAGAAATGAAAAGTCAATTGAAATCTTATCTTTAATTAACACTATTTGCATAATCATCATTATCCTAACGTTAGTTAAAACTGCAAAAGAGACTTATGACGTTACAACTGGGCTTCCTTAATGGCATTTTCCGTACATTTTCGTGATAATAGTCTTTAAATCGCGCGATAATTAACGGTATTTCCCGTTAGAGTGGCCCCAGTTTTAAAGAGAGTTTCCACTCCTAAACAGCTGAACCAATTTCGATGAATTTTGATACAGAGATAGATAGAATTCTGGAGACGCTTATAAGCTACTTTATTTGGCATAAAATGTAAAGGGAGAGAAATAGTAAGCATTTAAATCCGAGCCTAAGCTAGTACCTATATTATAAATGCGATCATTTTTTTACCGTCCATACCTTATCAGTTAATACGTCCAGAAATAATACGGCTACCTAGCTATCTATATTAAATCATCAGAAAATCGGCAACGAGCAATTCGTACCAAACAAACAATTAATTCGAACCAGGATAATTGGTTTATTGTTCCAGTTAAACGATTGATAAACCACTATCATTTTACTTGCATTTAATTCCCATTCAAGGGAATAATTACTGGCTGAAAATAAAGCGAATGTCGGAAAAAAAACTGTCACTTTTTTGTTTTATAATCGCCATACTGTTTGGCATAATGCCAAGTGGCTCTATCTGTTGGCCACAACGCAAAGCGTTTATATCACAAATATTTTAATAGTGACATGACAAACAAAATCTGGGATTATTACATATTTTGGGTGAACTTCGAAACATTTCCATTTCGTACATATCTGGGGCTCCTTTCTCTGAATAATTCAACATTCCCGGCGTGAGTGAACGATGGAAGGAAAACCTCCATTAACATGATTGCAACAAAATATGATTGTCTGTTTTTCTTCATCTTAAAAAACTTTTCTGTTTTTTCTTGCCTCGTTTTTTTGTTTGACTGTATCTATCCAATTACAATTACTGATAATCAAAATAAGAGCTTTTCACTGAATGCACGAAAGTATACAGGGTAGGGTATCTGCCTGTCTATTAATTCCGGCTGATATCCAAAACAATTGAACCGATTTTGACGGTATTTGCACGGACGGTCTTCACTTTTAACAGCATTCAGTGTCATTATTTTATAATGTAATAAATCGTGAGTGAAAAGCCCTGTAATACTTTTGTCACCTTAATGGGCATTGTTCATTTTTTTAAATATGTTGTAATTGAAAAACCATTTCGAGGAATAGCGTTACTGATCATTATGGACTAATTAAAAATGAAAAATATTCATATTTTATTGATATTTTTGATAAAATTCGATTGACCTTCCTTGCCCTTCAAATGACGTCAGCTTTTCGGCCGTACAGTTTTGTATCGTTGCCTCAGAAAATAAAAAGTAAGTGGCAAGTATTTATAATCTGTCGTGTCAAATTAAAAATGTCAAAAATGTAAACAAATCAGTTTAGTTCTTTTATTTAATTATTATTTTTGCAAATTGCCTCATTATCTCGTTTAAATCTCATTAAATTATCTCAGCAATCGGCAATATTACATAAACTGCAAGAGTTATGGAAATACAGGAAGTGCTTTGTTCCAATTTGCAGCAATACAATCCAAACAACATTTTTGTTCGTATTAGAGAAGATTTTCCAAGAAAAGTGGTGTCGTGATGTAGGCATGGAACATTGCAAGGTTTATACAATGTACTGTTGTGAAGATTAATTTGATGTAAGTATTTCAGAAGCCTCAGATTCCAAGTTTATATTTTTGTAAATAAGATGCGATGTGACATAACTATCAGCTGAGAGAAAATGACGTTGTGTTGACAGATTTAATTTTTTTATTGTGCACTGGTGAGGCAACGGCACACCCTTCTCTGCCAATGATGACGTCACCTACCTTAAAAATAAAATATAGAAAATAAAAAAAACTATTGATCCAATCATCAAAATATTCAAATTAGTTTCTCAAAATGCTCTAATTTTTCAAAAAATAGAATAAATTCTATTTTTTCAAAAATGAAGACAATCCCCATTTTGTTTCTTTATACCTACATTAATTTGCACTTCACAAGTAAACGCTCCAAGCTTGCCCTACATTAAAAAAATCGAACGAACGAATTAAAATAAACTCGAATTAGATGGATGGAAAAGTAAATCTTAGTAAACAGTGCGAAAGGAAAAGAGAAGAAAATATCCTCGGCGTATCTTGTGACTCGTGCCGGTAACTGAAATGACTTATTGAGATAAATCGTTTACTGAGCACTCCAAATCGAATTGCTATCAACACCCACAGTATCATGCTTATGACTTGGCCACGAGATAGACGTCAAACGACACACGACTTGTTACTGGAGATTGCGGAAGAATAAATAAATGAATGAAGTGGTTTACATAAACCCACTTCTTCTTCCCATGGGGGTAGGCAGAAATTACAGAGCGCCACCTGTACAATGTAGAAAAAAGAATATGTGAACTCTTATATATACCTAGGTCAAACTATTGCCTTCAACGACCTGATGGATTCCGAGATAGAAAGGCGGGTAGCCAATGCATGGAAAAGGTATTGGTCTCTTAAAGAAGTGCTTAAGGGCAAACAATATAACATGACAATGAAAAGAAAAATATACAACGCATGCATATTACCAATATTGACTTATGGGTGTCAGACTTGGGGAAACACGCAAAAACAAAACAAAAAGCTCATCACATGCCAAAGATCCATGGAGAGGAGTATTCTGGGCTATACAATAAGAGACAGGAAAAGAGCCTTGGACATAAGAAATATCACGAAAATTGAAGATATTGTAGTCAAAACCAAAAAACTGAAATGGAGGTGGGTTGGTCACATGATGAGGGAAAACCGAAATAAATGGACAAAGGATATAACTGAATGGACCCCTAGATTCCTAACAAAGAGAAAGAGAGGAAGACAAAAAAAACGTTGGTCTGATGACATCAAAAAGCTTGCAGGACCACTATGGCATAGATTAACACAAAGAAGAGTGGAATGGAAAGAGATGGAGGAGGCCTTCGTGTCACAAGACACGCCGACGTTTAATACCTAATAATATTGAAACGATAAATAATAATATTTTTAAATTTAAAGATTTTAATGTTTGTAATAAATAATTTATAATGTAAATATCATGTTGGCAATAAAGGCTTAATAATAATAACCTGTACAATCCTTACATAGTCCTTTCGCCTCTCGTTTACCGGACGTAGCAACTATCCGCAACTCCGCGGTGCACGATGGTACTCTTTTGAACGAAACAAAACACGCTCACGACCCACGCGTGTAGCTTACCATTAGTCGCATCGCCAGAGTTTGTTACGGAACATTAGATTCTATATAAAAATGTATCTGTATTTCAAATGTAGACAAATATAAGTTACCGAACACTGCACATCAACACCCATGACTTGCGATACAGATGGCAGAAAAAAACAAATGAGAGAAGCAGTTTAAAGCGTACCACGAGTCACCACGATGACACTTGCAAAACTACTCACGCGAAGGACACAGGTTGACACTCATGTTTATCGCTTGCTGTAAATCGCATCGCCCGAGGCTGTGAACCAGCCATTAGGTTCAATAAAAATCGGTATATTTTAAAGAACGTTTCAACTTTTATTTTGTGTAGTTAGCGACTGTATTTCAGTACCGATAAATCAAATATATTGCCTATAGAGAGCGTAAGGTTGTGGTCATTTGAAATTATTGCCTCGATTGCAGACATTAAGTCGGCCTTATATTGCGGCAAAGGTCGAAGAAATTAAGACTACATAATTTATACATATTTATACGTTACAGTAGAAACAGTAATTGTATATCAAAGTATAATTTACCTTTGTCGGTTTTAATATTTTACATGAAAGGTTCTCTTTTACAGACAAAAAATTTAATTTATCATTCTGTTTGTGTATTCTTTTGCAATTTCAACTAGAGAACGGCCTAATTAATTACAGCCAGACTCATTAAAATAGCATTTTTAAGTGCTCTTCTTATTTTGTAAAGCCTACACTCACGATTCATAAGTTAACTAAACGTTAATTTATAAATGAACGCCTTAAAGTTAAAGAATAACGTTTAATTAAACTAAACGAAGAGAATGCGATACTTAATCTACAATAACTGATTGGAAGAGTCATGATTGTGTCTCAAAGTAAACACCTTAAGCCGTTCGTGATTACGGGGACGACGAGATCGTACGCCCGTACGGAGTAAGGCTACGTCTATATGACCACATGCTGACGGAAAACGTGATTTAATAATTTTTAATTATAAAAAAGGTAAGTGTTGGCTTTTATTGTAATTCAAGCAAGGACTAATCGGCACCATCGCATGCATTTGCATTAATTGACGACAACGATATCGGTAGAGTGGATCTAAAGGTACCCCAGCCATAGGTGTCATTCAAGGACTCGTGTCGCGTCGGGCAGTGCGTACTAATTGTTCGAAAATTGTTGCCGCTTCTCTATACGCTCTAATCAACGACGATATATTACTAGACTCCGCAAGTCCGCATGCACGATCTAAGGAACAAAAACTATTCTGTCAACTCGCTGAGGTACTACGCAACCGAGAGGGACGGGGTACTGCGTTGTGATTGGCTAACTCAAGGTCTGTTCTGTCTCAAGGTATGTTTACGGCTCCCAGGAGTGGTCGAAACTAATAATAACTTGGTGAGTCACGACGGATATAATACTCTTTGCCTAATGTGTTGACAAACATCGGTCGCCTGTTATCAGGAGTCTAGTAATATACCGTTGCGTCTAATCCATCGCCGTATGTTTGTTTCTCGCGCGGCTCGCCCCGAAAACGCGCCGCCCGACGCGTCGCTTGTTCTTGTACGCGGCCTTAGGCATCCTGGGCGAACGCCCGAGGTGGAGCACGTTACGCCAGAATGCAGAAAATGTGTTCTGTTTTATTAGAGAGGCCAATAAATTCAGTACGTGAGCCGACGCGACGGATCACCTCCGCCGTCACGTGAAAAAATATAGTCCATGTTGTATATTCGCTGTGTACTTGTAGGTAGATAGGTTGTGCTATTTAAGGTACAAAAGCTTTTAATTTAATTAACGTTATATAAGTAACTTTTGTGGGTCAATTTCATTTTCTAACAGTCTTTAAAGAAATGTCTAAGGGTTTATAAATATGAGACTTTTAAAACGTCACAAAGTTGAATACAATAATATTTAAGAATGAATTTAGATGTTAAATATACCAGAAGTGAATACGAATAAGTCAATTCACGGAACGACACGGAAGACAATTCATTATTGTACTGTCTGCCTCATGAGAGTAAGGTATAAAATGAATCACCGAGAATGATTCTGTATCCTTGGTTTCTGAATACTGCGGAAAGCGCCTTTGTGAGACATTTAGAAATATTAGGAACAAAGTGATTGCTTCACGTATTAAAATAGATTATAAAACAATAAAATGTATACAAATTCCACAATTCTGTTTCCTTCAGCGACATTCCTGGGAATATTAAGCATTAAAAGAGTCACACAGACATCTACACTATTAATATTTTATAGAGGAAAGATTTGCATTTTTGTGTGTGTATGTTTGTAATGAATAAACTCAAAAACTACTGATTTAATTATTTTTTTCACCATAACAAAACTACATTCATCATGAGTAACATAGGCTATAATATCATGTCATCTCACGCGAAACCGGAACGGGCCGCTAATCTTTTATAGACATGTATGTAAGTAAGTATCCGTCGTCAAAGTACAGACAAATAATTTTAGTAAAGTAGTAAGTAAAGGGCAACTCGCTGTCCGACGTGTTCCACGCGCGCCTCAATGAGCGTCAGCAAAATGACGTGGCCCCTCACAGAGGGCCAAAGCCTGCCGGGGTCGCGGAACTTATTTCCATCACCGTGACCCCGGAATATAAGGAGCTATTGAAGGACATCGTGGATTTTAGTCAGTACAAGTCTGACAGTCCCTCCCGCCCTGCCCGGGGTGAGAGACCTCATGATGATTTTACCACGTAAAAAAATTATTTATTATATAATATGAAAAGCCAATTTAAACGCTATCAACTCACATTTTCATCCAAAAAATAAATCCTTTCCGACAAATGATCAGCAATCTCAATCTCAATTCTGAAATATGATTTTCAATACAGTATTATAATAACAAGATACTCTACGTCACAAGTATATAGGCTGACGGGTATTTGTCCCAGACACGTTCGCTCCATCCCGGGGACATATTTTGCAATTTCATTTCCCCCGGGACGTAGACACGGTTTACGCGACACCTTATTCTTTACCAACTTTAATATTTCTCCTTGTAATCTTTGGACCTGTCCGCTGAAGGCAATAAATGATGACTTTTAAAATAAATTTTATATATACGTGGTAACTGAAAATGTGGAAAATCTGCTTTGTTCGAGAAATCTTGAAGTAGCCTCTTTTCGTACAGTCACTGGCCTGAATTATAAGGCACCGCAGCCCTGAAACGTTAGTGGTGTTGGAACAGGGTTGTTTTAAGTTAGCAAGAGCATGAAACCTAGTTCTTTCCGATCCACACAGGGCGTGGCCCTGGGTGGACCGGCAGTCTTTTAATAACTTAACCCCAACACAAAAAAACACCATTATGAAATAGAATGTCTTCTCAAGTTGGCAAAGAATCAGCAAAGCTTATATCTGTTTCACTAAAGAACGACGATAATGCCATAGATTTTAATTTACCATTATTTCGGAGATATTTTCGAGAGCAATTTAATTTGTGATAAGTGCTAGCGAGATATGAATGACCGAAAAAGTCTGTCTCAATTTATTTCTCTCAAAATAATTAATACTTTCAAAATATCATCCAAAAAACACTTGGTCGAGCCGTTGGGTTTCCGTTAACATGATACGAACACAATGAGAGTTATCAACTTATTCGCTGGCTCAGTGTTGTTCTCAAACAAGTTGAAAGGGGACGAAGTAACTTACAGCAGATCAAGTTTGTACAATAGAATAACTACCTACTAAAGACTAAGGCGCTGCGCAAACTTGGACACTTTTGTATCTTGTGCGTTCAATATTATGGTACCCGAGATTATTTCATTTTTATTTCTTTACACAGTATACCTAAAACAGAGTCTTATCCCGCCTCTGTATGCTTAGATTTTAGAGCGATTTTAAAGGAAGGTTTATATGACTAATGCTAGATCAAACAGCATATTTATAACATTTGCATGTTGCGAGCGCCATGATGACAAATGATCAAGGTGAATGTCTCTTTTTAAGTTGTAATGTTAGTGACGGTGTCAATTAAAAGACTTAAATTTAAAAGAGCTTTTTACTAGGGCATCAAGGTATCTTTTTACGTGGTTTATCGTGTCAATAACAGATATCAGGGAAGAGTATCAGTGTATCCAGTCACCACTACTGGACGCAGCAACAAAGGTTTATTTTGGTTTGGTAGTCGTTACCAAAAAGTGTCTACGTTTGCGGACCGCCTTAAAACAAAGTCAGAGTTAGACAAGTTGTGTTTATAAGCCAAACCTTTCCGAATCCCGACACAATTTAGGTTACCACTACTTTTATAAATGCTATATTTAATTGGGCTGATAGTATCTATCAAACACTTACTTCTATGGTACTTTCACAGTTTTTATGTCGTGTGACTGGGACTGTAGCACCATAACTATTTTTGAACTGTTTTTGTCTTTTGACATTTCTAAAGTGCTATAACTGGCCTACTTCAAATAAATGCTTTGATTTGATTCGATTTGATTAGACAATAAACATTTGTTAATAAAGAATGGGGTGTAGAATTCCTCTATACTCTATTGAACAGGGAGGTTGAACCAAAGACTAGATTGAAGATCTTACTACACGATAAATAATCTCAGTATTTTCTATTACGTTCTTCGTTTTTTATATTATTTCACTAAATTTATAGTGAAATAAGATATTGCGCGTTTGATCAGTAACACCTGATGTTAAGCGAAGCATTGGTTTAGTTCTTCCATTGGTCCATAGGTGTCGCTAATTGTTTTTCAGCATCCCTAATTGCAAGTACTACAATTTACCGCTTGAATTTTTATTCCCAGAAGGAAGAAGAGAAAAAAAGGAAAGTATAATACACCCTCAATTTGGGAGCCATGTTTCCCCAAGTACGCTGTACGACAAAATACGTAGAATTCATGCAAAAGCCTCCGTTAATATTTTCGCCGCCTACAAAAGACAAATTCCAGATTTTCAAAAAAATACTTGTGACACCAATGGTAAGAATGTTAGATAGACCTCCCACTTCAATCTTTTGAACATCATTATATTGCTATGCTTATCATTTTGTCCTTTGAGCGAGGACTATCCCGTAATGGACAGTTCAAAAGGTTTCATTTCCGATAAGCCGCTTTGACAAACTAAAATATAAAAGGTTCTGTATTATCTAGGATGATAAAAGACCCCGTTGAGAAGCTTAAAAATCTTGTTAAAATGTTTCATTTTGGAAAAAAAAAATAACCAAATGGGACAAAGTCTTAAGTACTTGTTTTTGTTACCTCTGTTTTTTTTCTATTTGGCCTGGTATTTTCTTGGCAGCATTTGACCACAATTCCCAACGAATTGAAAGCGGTGTAAGCGTACTTTATTCGAGGGTTTTTTTTAGAGTGGTAAAATCATCAGATCAATCCTCGCACCCAGGGCACGAGGGACTGTCAGTCTTGTACTGACTAAACCACGGCGTTTTTCAATTCAAGGGGCTAGGATTTTTTATTATGACTATTCTCCGCCTCTGGATGGAGCATCAGACAGGTCTCGTACTGTCTAAAACACCGTGTGCCTTCCAATGCCCTTTGTGTTACACCCACAATCTAAGATACCAAAACTGTGAAATCCATTCTAAATGTCATTTTGCAAAAATATATTTTTAGAAAGTATACCACTACAGTACTGATACACTATCAAATCAAATAGTTTATTTGCATTACACAAGTATCATCTTCAGCCTATAATGTTCCCACTGCTGAGCACACAGCCGTTCTGTAAAAGAGAGTGGGCCATAATCCACCACGCGGGCCCAGTGTACTTTTTAGATGTTACAAGTCTTTTAATTTTTGTTTCCAGGACATGCCGTAGTCGTGTTTCTTTTTTTTAAAAAAACATTGCCCTATAGTAGGAATTTCTTCTGTGACGAGGGTGCGTTTACAAACATAAACTCACATACACAAACACCCAAACCCGGAACAACTACTTGTAGGTCATACAAATGTTTGTTCCGAGCGGGGATCGAACCCGTGACACGCTACGCATCTGTCGATTGCTCAGCCACTGCGCCACCCGTGCCGACTGCATCTGTAAATCATGTAACTTGTTTTATGCTATGACTGAAAAATACTGTAGAATCACAATATTTCCACTACAAAGCGTCCTCTATAGAATCTTAAATCTCTTTGACTAAACCCAACCTCGATATTTCTCCGGTTTCTAAAAACACAAACTGCACAGGCTAGATTTTTCCGAATTGAAAAAAAAATACCTTAAACCGCTGGACCATTCCATTTACCGTTCAGCTTTCTTTATGCGCTCCAAAACAAAGAGGGAACGTAAATAAGAGCCCGCATTTAATATTCTCTAAGGCCAATTTACATCTAGGTATATGTCGGCGCATCAATCTTAACTAATTTTGTAAATGCGAAAGTGTCTGTTTGTTTGTTTTCTGGCCTAAGCTACCGAACCGATCATGCCGAAATTGCGCATATATATAATTAACGATTCCAATTAGGCCAATTACAGGCACTTGTAATTTATATAAACACAAAAAAAACGACAAAATTATGGTTCTACAGTCTCAGTCATGAAACATAATAACTGTGCAAGTAAGTATATACGCATTCCGTGGCGTGGATATACGCATGGGCAAGAAACTCCACAGACTCTCTTTTTCGATCAAATTATTATTACAGATTTTCTATAATAACGAAGACGGACCTTCTTAGATTTTGACAAAAGTACAGTTTTCCAAAAACCAACAATAATGTTCATATAATGATAACGATGATGGCGATGATGGCGTCACAAGTACACACGGCTACACATCAAGCTATACTAAACTAGTTTATCTTGGTCTCATTTTGTACGATTTACACACACAATAAACGTTTAGCTAATACTGGTTGTGTATTGCTTGATGTGTAGCCGTGTGTACGATCTGACTTGATTTTAAATTAACGCGAGAGAAGCCGTGGGTAAAAGCTAGCCCTGTCTATAAAGGATAAAGTCAGATGCAGCAAGCTCTTCAATGGCCGCCGCGATTTTTACAAGAGCACCCATTACCACATTTAATTAAATTCTCACTGTTTTAATTTGACTCGGTAACGCGGCGAAATTACTACCGCGTATTGCAATCCCGCAAAATGAGTAAAAAAATGAATTAATGGCGAGCAAATTGTTTCGAAAGTGTTTTGTGCTTTATTCCTGTGTTACTGAAAATTGAATGTTGTTGGTCCACTTTTCTAATTCTCAGAGATTCGGTTTATATGTATGTTTGTGTGTACACTTGGATTTGCGCTCATTCGATTGTCATTGTGTTATTTAGTCTGATGTACAAAATTCACATCAACCTTTTCCATATTTTAGAATACAATGTTTTCTCTACATAAGTCACTTATACAGCAAAACTGTTTTTTTAAGCATTTGGGATCCAACAGGAAAAATATTAAAGTGGGATCCAAAGACGGGATCAAACGGGAATAATTAATTTCAACTTTCTTTTTAAAAATAACCAACATTCTATAAATAAAACTTCTACGAAATGTTACAAAAAGGAGTGTTTTAAAAGTCGATTCAACGAAATATCAATTGGCCTGAACGGATAGCAAACTTTTGCTTGAACTTAAGGTTCAAGCAAAAGTTACTATATTATATATATTATATTATTACTCAACTTTTTCAATAAATTACCATTCACAATTTCAGTCGTGCTACGAGCTTGCTACGCCGTAGCAACCGCTACGCGAGCTACGCTGATTGCTACGCCATTGCAAATAGCGAGCCATTCGGCTGCACGTAAATTCTTTACAAACCAAGCGTTGTTCAAAATATGTGAAAACATTTTTGCATAGCACACATCCCGATTCTGCTGACATACGTGCTATCAAAAAAATAAAAACGTGCTGAAATGTTTGAAGTACTAAAAGGTATTTGTTTTATAAAATAGATAAAACCTTCATATTGTAGTTTGTAGGTTCACATTGTACTTTGTATAACGGCCACATTTACTGCATGTGTGTGACACAGCGCCGAGGCGCTCCAACGAACACTTTTTTCACAAAAAGGCTTGAAACAAACTGACGCAACTTTTAGAACCAAATAAAACAGAACGAACTTTACGTTCTCTCGAAACAATTTAGTTAATTCGTTGTTGTTATTGGGTTCTTTTTTCTGACTTTTTCATAATTAAAAATTCTGCTTAGATAGGCATAGATAAATAGCGGCCACGTTTTACTTTTCATAAAATATTAAATTAGGCTCGAGTTTTTACGTTTTATTCAGCAAGCGAACGCGAAGTATTTTCGAAACTAATTTCGAGTGGCAGCTATCAAAAGGTACGGCTATTGAGAGTCATGAAAACACGCTAAATTCAGAAAAGCAATGGGAGTTGAACTTTTCGACGAACGTTTTTTCATCAGGGTATGAAAACGGCGTGTGTGGTACACGCCACGGGTGTAGTATCCCCACTAGTTCGGTTTTCAGAAGAATAATTTTTAGGGAGTGTATTTTTTGCTGCGGCCAGTGGCCGGCGCTACCGTTTTATTGCACACTATTCCGGCGAATAAACGTGGTGGGGGGAGGGGGGTAATGGACCGGCTGGGGGGCTCCCACCCCCTCCCCCGGCCTGCCCGCTGTATTGGCTGCGAATATTGAATATTTTTGCCGTGTTGTGAGGCTAGGCTATGCGCGGGTAACCACTAATCAGTGGCCCGTGATGTACGACTGTTTATTACCGCACACTTTACATAATACGGCTGTATTCCACGTATTTGTGAAGGTTGGAATGGTAATTTTGGCACATAATTATAAAGAACTTCTGGGATTTCGTTTGAGCACCAGTTAATTTTCATTTCAATGTTATTACAAATGCTGTAAAGAATAACAATGAAATATAATAATATTATTATAAAGTAGCTTATGCCCGTGGCTCTTGATCCGTGCAATTAATTTTTATCCTATGGGAATAAAATACCAGAATAAAAATTAGCCTATGGGTTAATCCTGATTAGAAACTATTATTGAACTAAATCTTATCCAAATCTGTTCAGAAGCTTTATTTATAAGAAGGTGGCTGTTATTCTTTTAGACTAACAGCCACCTTCTTATGCACTTTCACATTCATAATATAAGTAAGAAGTAAGATAAGTCTCTCCCAGGCTTCACCACGTCACCCTTGTAACCTATCATGACGTCTTATAGATCTACTGTGGGTACGAGATGGCGCTAGACGACTTTTATAGCTCTATCTCTTTCCTACAGTGGAACTACTCTCGCTTCAAGACGTCATGGTAGGCCCTCTGTCCTCCTCATTCCGCATCCAGTCTGAATCAGCCACCTTTTTAAGATCTATGACCAGCAGTGAACTGCTAACCTTAGTTGATTAATTGCAGGAGTAATATAAAATACGCAAAGCAATATAACTAACCTTTTATTTTGTAAACTTTTATTTTGTAGCATTTATGTTGAGAACCCGTTAAATATAATTTTCTGACTTCACGTGGCCAGAGGGCTGGATCTCTCTTGAAAAAAGAATTAGCTTTGCCTTTCAACGTGGCAATGCTTCCAGTCTTGTGGGCACGTTCATGGATGACAGCGATGCAGAAGAGTACCTACTTAATTTGAAGCCTAAGTGTCCAATCTTCTTTTTGTTTTTTTGATAATATATTTAATTGTAATTTTAATTTAGTCTCGTTTATGAGTATTTAATTTGTAATATTTGTAGATTTTTAATTTAAGTTCGCAATTAATTACTTTATATTTCTTCTGTATTTTTTTAACCAAAAAAACCTCAATAGGTCATATAAACTAACATAAACGCTACTGAAACATAAGCAAACACCCAACACCCCACGATATCGTGCACATGACAGGGTTTTTAGCGATTTTCTCTCGAACCATAACAACCCTGTCTAAGGGGGCGTAGGCAGGGTTAAGTAAACGCAGCACCATTATAGAGTTCTTAGAGCTGTAACAATAACAGTTCCTTTCAGTTTCAGGAAATTACCTTCAAGTGTAATGTAGTATGTATTTACTGAACAAGTTTTGTGTAGAAGTTTTCTTTGTAAGAATATCTTATACAGTTGAGTGTTATGTGTTATACCAAGCCTTAGGTATTGTTCATCCAGGTTATACTGTGGACTGTGGCGCGTTATTTTCCAGAATTCGATCTTCAATAGCTACACTATCGAATGTTGTTATAATGCAGCGTGTATTTTTCTTTCAAAGTCAACGGGTTCGATTCCTGTGCGGTTTTTTTTAATCCAATGATGCAGTATTTTTTGCTATTCTTTATAGTTTCGGATTTAGCCACCCACGCCCTGTTGAAAAATATACCCTGTATTAATAGGTATAGCAACTATTATGGAACGTAAATCAATAAATTAAATAATTATAAGTAGTAATGATTTTTTCAGTCCTTGCTGAGAGATATCATTGATTGATTTATCTGTTTACACGCATGATAGCACTGCTGTTTTTGTAATAGTCCGGGCAAGGTTGTTATTAAAACTTTGATTTGTAAAAATAAATTGAATCCGTGCTGGCTGATGACTAGTGAAGAATAAAATGTATGAAAATAATCATTCTTCCGTTATTAATACATCCATTGGTAAATAATGTGAGGTAAAATAGAAGATATAAGTTGAGTTTATTACATAAACCCTTAACACGCGCGTTTAGTTATAATACCCAGCCATTTAATAAGCTCCGCTATAGTTTGCGAGTAACGTGCAAATAACACGATCATTTCAAAGCAAATCCTACTTAATTTACCGCCAGTTTTAATTGAATGTTGCCCTTAATTAATTTATTCGAAAACCTAATTGCCCATCGCAATCAATCTCGCGTAACAGGACGACCAATTAAACCTTAACGAGGTAATATCAATCATCAGCTGTGATATTAAAAAACGCAGAATGAAACTGAAAAAGTTCCCAAAATTGGTGTTCGCTTCGGTAGGCCCGGCCAGTGAGGCTATAAAATGCCAGACAACTTTGACTTAGTAGATTGTATAAAGATCTTTTTTCTGCTTACACAAAAAGACTTACGGTCTATAAAACCCAAAGTTAATGAAGCCTAAAGACTTAAGATAAAATACAGCCTTCACTATCTTGGCCTACTTTGAGACAGAATGTAGAATACCGATCTACAAAAATACAACCAAATAATCCAAATCTTAATTTGACATAAGGTAAACAAATGCTTTGATATTTACATAATTTTGTACACTAAAGTTTTAGCTTTTGAAGCCAAACTAGGTGGGACCTGTATTTCGACTTGCAGTGCCAACCCCCTCTTTAACCAATAAGTCAGTTTAAAAAAGTTTGCGTTCTACCACACTTGGTTGGTAGTTTAGTGAGCCAACTAGCTCCGCACTTTAAGTCACAAACATACCGCAATGCCTCTTTTAAATTCGACTCCGACGTCAAAACTTCAATAGTTTAAAAGTGGGTTAAAAATCAGGCAGGCTTGCAAACCCAAGGAGTTTGAAATACTCCAGTACTTGCATATCTATCGCATCAAGTATTCCGTTGGAAAAACTTGCGAGTTAACGACGTGTCGGACGTAAGACTTGTCGCATGTCGCAAGCTTCTGCGATTGTATGCACATTTGCTGAGTCGCCATGTGACGGAAACTTTAGCGACCTTTTGGGAAAAGAACTGTAAAGTGGACACGGTTTTACACTTGCACTTGTACGCTATATTTTATTTTTTCAAGTGCAATACTTTTGAGTATGAAATAGTAAGTTTTGTGTAAAGAAATTTGTGTTGCGACTTGCGGATTGCTATAAGACTCAAGAAATATAGAAGTTCGTGTAGATAAGAAGTTGGACTTTATATTCGGAGACGAAATACGGGTCACAAAAGTTTTCATCTACCACTTGGCAGAAGCTCGGCGTTCTAGTGCTATCTATAGGCTTCCTAAAGCGCCCACCACACGCCCAGATACATGAATTATTCCCACAAAGTTACCGCCTCGTCTTGCGACCTTCGATGTACAGCACCGAATTAGCACCTTGGATCGATTTATACCTTTTTACTTATTCCAGAACTGGTCAAGACTTTGTCGAAATGTACGTCTTATTTTTTTCTGAAATTAAAAAAATTGTCTATCAAACTGATGAATGGATTTTTTCAAAGCCTTTTCAGACTCGTGGCTTTTCGATATCACTGTAGGTACAGCTAAACCTTTTTCAACATAGGCTTAAAATACACTTCTGTAGTCCAAAAATAAATTGAGGTTCTCCAATACAGGCTGAATAGATTTTCAAATCGGGTTATGCGTGCAACCGTGGTAGGTACTGTATTCGCAGAGCGGTCGGCCCAGCTATGCCTCACTCGGCATCTGGTGCCCACTCCGTTATTTCTCCTATTCAATGCTCCAGAATATTCGCAGGTGCCCACTTCACAATTTTGCTTTCAATGCGCTGCATCGTCTCATTTTATGCAACGATTTCACTGTGCTATACTGCGAAGCATTTTTATGGTAGAAATATTCCGATACCTACACCTGTTACTGTGAAATAGAATGAATTTTTAGAAAAAATATTGTATCCGTAGGTACTTACGTTGTCCGTGCGAAATTTTAGCATACAGAAAACACTAGAAATATACGAATGCAGTACGTATCCCTAATATTGAAATGTCAAATGCAAATATAGACATTCTTTTGAAATTGAACGGTGTATTTTTTCGGAAAATAAACCTATGCCACGTAGGTATTTTTGCATCGGAAAAAGAACAATGGAGGATCATCAATTCCCGAGAGTGCCGTAAAAGAAAATAAGGGATTGTGTTATGAGGATAGGTAGACCCCACCTGTAAGTAATGTTACGATAGCTATTGGAATTGGAAACACTGATCTACTAGACCGGCGTGATATGCAACCTCTTTGTTATCTTATGTCAGAGGTACACGATCCAGTTTACCGTCAAGTTTGCTGTGCCCTGGAAGCTGCGAGCTGTGGCTGCGAGTGGCGTCCAGAAAACTTGACGGTGACGGCTTTTCAGGTACTGATAGTCTTGAGCATTCACTTTGTAACAGACAATCGAACATTCGCCAAGTTGAATCTTGTAGAAGTGATCAACGAACAGAACCAAACGTGGAGCCAAACATCGCTAAGAACTTTTTCACGAGCTTTCTGGCGAGCGCTTTAGTCGGTGGTCGACGAATTTTTTTTCTCTACGAATATGTCAGAATCGACAGTCGGCTTGGCAAAAAGCTCATCAGTACCATCAGCACGAGTTTTTAGTATTTGAGACGTAAAGTAAACTGGAACTTTGACGACTTCAAATTGACAATGTTCAAGGGAAAAATTGGTTCCTTCTTCGCACACCAGAGGCGCTGTTCCATATTTTCATACAAGAAACGCTGTAAATACTGGAAAAACTCTGTAAAGTAAAAAAGTGAAAACTCGTGCTAGGGGTACAGAAGTCTTATCATGAATTTTCAGTTATTGTGACGTAAAATAAACTGAAACTTTGACATTAATTTCAATGAAAAATTAGTTCCTTCTTCGTACACCATGCGAGGCACTATTCCATTTTTCCATACAAGAAACGCTGTAAATACTGGAGAGACGCTGTAAAGTAAATACTGAAAACTCGTGATAAGGTCTCTGAGCGCTCGCTAAAACGCTTTCGTTTACAAGACATGAAAGCTGAAGTTTATCAACACCTTTATTGTGATTGTCAGATATACCTACTTCTGATGCCATACACCGTCAAGTTTATTGGACGCCACTTTCAACTGCAAACTTGACGGTAAACTGGAAAGTGCATGCCAGGCATTACAAACTAAGATTAAACACAAAATTAAAGTAAGAGAGAAGGAAGGCATTAATAACTTAACTCAAGATATAAATTTCCTTATGCAATTACAGCGTGCACTATAGTGAATAGCGGTAATAAATCACGGGACAAGTAATGTAAAACATATGTAAACAAGAAGATATTTCACACAGCGGGCCCAGCGCGCTTCACGGGAGTTTTAATAACAGGTGTGGCCACAAAGGCCGGACGGCGTTCATTGTCTGTGCCTCATCCGAGGGACTCATTTTCTGCAACCGCTAACCACGGTAGCCCGAAAATATTTGCAACAAGTTTGCTGACGAGCACGTAACGAACCACCGTCGCAACCAGCTGTTTTAAAAAGTTGATAGCGTACGTCCCTTTTCGTGCTGTGCTTATAAAAATCTGACAAAGGATTTGGTGAAAAGTTTTGTTTGTGTTTTAAAAATGAAGTACCTAGCTGGAATTATCCATACCTGCTGGAGTTATCAATTTACCTTCATTAATGGGCTTTTCAACACTAAAATAAAATTTCCATTCAAACCAATACTTCACGAGATTTCTGCATTCAAGGAAAAATATGATATCTTTGCAGCATTATAATATTATAAATTTAATATGAATTAGTTCAGTAGTTTTTGTCCTTGAAAACTTTCGCATTTATAATAGTAGATATCTAGTGAGAAGTAAGATAAGCAATTTGTAAGCGATTTATAGGCGGGCGGCTTTGTGGTTGCGGTCGCTTTCCCATTTGTAATTGGACCTTCCTTTATGATCAATTTAAACTACGGTGAGTTTAACTTATTTATATATATATAAGGTAAACGTTAATTAAAGTTAAGTATCTATATGTTTTAAAGGTCAGTCGCTCACTAGTAAGTTTTAGTCGCGGAGACTTTTTGTTCCTCATGGACTGCTATCTATCCGTAACAATCCGTAACATCTTACAAGTTCTTTAAATTAGAACCAGTGCTTAAGTCTCCACTTTCCACCCTTTCATTTTAAAGTGGAATCCGTTTTTACTATACGCCGTGTGTGCGAGCGAATTCGTAATGACCACATTATTTCGGCACATAAGATCCAATACTTACCAATTATAGCCAACTAATTTTTCATTTCTCATACTCGGAAAGTAGTGTTTGTTTGATCTAAACAGCGGGTCGAAAACGATGCGGCTTGGGCGAGAAAGACTCATAGTAATTGCTTCCCTCCCTAGGGCGGGAATGAATTTTAAAAATAGAACTAAAATTGGTTATTTAGTCGGCTATAATTTTCTATATTAATAATTTCGTGCAGGGCTACGGTAGACTCGATCGAAAGCTAACCAGAATAATAAAACATTAAAAAATAAAGATTTCGAGTCGACAACATTTATATCCGCAAAATTCGGATTGTCGAGTATTTTGTAAATTTCTAATGATTTTCTGACTAGAGAGATCGCAGCCGCCATTTTTGACATCGGTTATCATGTTGAGAAGTTTTATTTTTTTTCTTTATTTTCGGCCAGTGTCATGTGGTGTATTATGTAGTTACTAAACCTCCTTATAAAAACTTATAAACTTATGAGTTACCGTGACACCTACTTTAGATGTGTATTATGTATGACACACGTTTCAACAGAGCGAAGCCGGGTTTTCATCTCGTTTTTACATAATTAAGAAAAATATCGATTAAAAAAAAATGCTGCGGTCTTGTGAGTGTATACGGCCAATGTGAATTAAAAAAATAGATACCTATTAAAGTGGGATGGCCCGCGGCGGTGACGCGGACGGTGTGTTCCTTAATTAAAATTAAAATTAAAAAAGACTATTTTTTACTTTCCTTATATTTGAAATGAAAAGTAGAGTGTTTAACACGGGTGAAAGTCATCAATTCCCACTCGGACTATAGCCGCCCTCGCTTCGCTCGTGCGTCTAAATACCTCGTATGGGAATTGATTTCTTTCCACCCTTGTATAACAATCTACTATTAATAAACATTTTCGACTTATAAATTAAATAAAACCAAAAAAGTACTGGCTGTAGTGCATATTAAACTTGCACGACTCTGCGGGCGTCCCCAGTTAGTTCAAATCTCTATCACAACGCGCGCTGCGATCGACTTGACAGTCCCATCACCGATTTCGCACATGGCGTGTGGTAGGCAATTAAGACTGCAATACCATAGATCTCCTACACCGGGATAAAAAATAAAGTCCCATTTCCGAGACATGGCTATACGACTGACATGTACATATAATCCATCGAAGCAAACATCTATGACAATGAAGATATGAATTCCAATTAAAACAGACACTAAAAACACAAGTATACATAGGTACAAAGGCAGATCCACAAAAGACCGTCCCCACAAACGAACGGTGATAAGATCTAATAACGAAATACACGAAAAGATAAGTAAACAAATAAGGGAATAATGCGGCACGTTGTCGGTTTTTTCGCGAGTCGAGGGAAAGAAAACGTTTAATAATGAGACGGCCTATAAACGGGCCCGTTTCTTTTTATTTCGCCTCCTTGGCCTTTGTCTCGAGCTTTGCATTTAACATGACCTCTACCTCTACAATCTTTTCTATCTTTTTTTATATTTTTGTTTCATCGCGAACCAGTTTCGGGCAGGAAATAGAATGCCCTCTTTATTTGACACAAAGTTGGCAACACTTAGCATTTACGGTTCAGATGCCAAGAGTCGTTTGACGACGGTTTTGGCTCTATTACATATTTTTAGAGTAATGGCACTTAGTAGGTAGTTGGTTTAAATATTTTTTAAATGCCTGTTAACATTTTATAGAATGCGACGTAACATTGCCATTTATATGGAGTAGGTATCTACTTATATTTTTATTCATTTAGGTATCTATGTAGTTTTGGGGGTAGTTAGTAAGTACCCGTAGCTCTCTAAAACAAAAACTACAAAGATCTCAAACCGACAAGATTCGGTATTTTTAGAGTTGCGTACTAAAAAAACAGAATAACTACTTAATACAACACCTATAATCTTCATTAATACTTTAATAAGCATTTGTCCACACTAGAAATTACTGCTAAATCGACAAATATTTAAAGTCACATACACAAACACCCGGATCCAGAAAAAATACTTGTAGGTCATACAAATGATTGTCCTGGGCGGTAATTGAACTCGTGACATGAAGCGCAACAGTCGAAGGCTCGGCCACTGCGCCAACCATGCCTGCACTATAAAACTGATCCTTTAGATCTTTTCAGATGTTTTGAACGATGGGACTGATTACAATAGTAGCGGACAAAAAACAATCCACAACAATAAGAACACTCGCGACATCTATGGAGTTATAGAAAAACTAAAATCAAGTTTTCCGCCAGAATAAATAGAAAACATCTCTCTTCCCCAATCACAATAAGCTTCCGGCTTGACTGGAGGCGTATTGCAATCTGCAAAGGAATCCCCTTCCTTAACAGATAATCAAGGAATTTATACTCTGTTAGTCATAATATCCGATCAAAAACATAAATGAGAAATGAGAGCCAAGTTCAATAATTATGATGATAATAAATATGTTTTGGTTGTTGACTTCAACGACAAAAGAAGTGAAATCTAAATGGGTATAAGTTCAATGGTCAGTCCTGAAATGTATTTATAACATCATAAAATATAATTCTGTCTGACTTGGCGACTTCTCATATACAATTATTATGTTCGATGGTTAGTTTCTACCAGCAATACAAATTTTCGGAATAATAAAATAAGAACCGACAAGTCACTGGTTTAGAACTTGTGGTTGTAATAATGTAATTAGTATATGAAAACTAGCCAAGTCATTTAAATAATCAAACATTAAGAAAAATAATAATAACATGATTATTTATTTATAATTTACTACATTAGATAAGAATTTGTTCTTAACATAAAAACTATGTACAAATAATAAAGTTAAGCTGTAAAAGTTGTAAAACAACAAACTCCACTCACTAACTTATCACTTTGTTTCTGACACTCGCGAAATTAAATTCTCTCGCTCACACATCACTCGCCGCGTTTTTTCGCGCTTTAAAAAAAAGTCAATCAACCATGTCTGTGATGTTTGTGAACGATTTACGTTCCTGTCAATCACTATGAATCTTCATTGGATCTGTGAACTGAGCAGTCAGGATGTAAAACAATGCTGGGGCAGGTACTAAAGACAAGTACCAAAGTTCCTTGAAACCGGTGAGAGAAATTATCCCATATGCATGGATCAGCCAATGTCCCAGAAGTATGACCAAGTTCCTTGGATTGGTTAGCGAAGACATGAGTAGTGCTGGGGCTGACTGCTCGATCTTTATTGAGAAGTGAGACGCTGATGTCATCATTGATATTATTATTATAATGTAGGGGAAGGAGAAATCTGGAAAGAAACATACATGTTAATATTTTAGTTATACATGAATAAATAAATAATTATGTCATTGTCTGCCTACTATTTACCTAAAGATGTCAGTTTCCAGTCTAATAGTTGCATCAGGCGATCGGACATAAATAGAACTTAACAAACCAGTAGCCTGTGTAAGACAACTAGACATCTAGTTTTCCACCTAGTTGACCCTGGAGGGGTGCATAAGTGGTTAGACCATGGGCCCCGATCGGCCAGGCCAGGGCACGATTAAAGAAGCTTGCACTGAGCAAATAAAAGGCTAGTTGAGTTATCCACTGCTCACAACTGTAGTCTTATAGGACTCAACACTATTCAACATCCACTTGCATCTTCTAGATTATTATTACGTTTACTTTAAAGAATACTTACAAATCAATCCAGCAGCTACAGTATGTATGAGCACAAGTATGGGGTAGAAGTAAAGTGCACAGTAGATAGCCTTTTTACCCGGGTTGGCTGAATCCCATGTTAGGAGCCACGGCCTCAGGGTTATAGTCATTAGCAGGCTGAATGCGTACATTAATAGCACTAATGTGTATCTGGAAACAAAAAAAAACAATAATTTATTTGAGTAAGTAGAACATTATGTTTTGTTTGTTCAGACTTTATAATTCTGCGGCCCTTCTCCCATTGTATCCAAATATATTTTTATATAAAAAAAAACATTATTTGTGTTCTAATTACAATCATCAAATGAATCCCCCACCCTGGGTGGAATGGATGGAACAGGGTGGCTTTTTGTCAGCCAGAGAGCTAACTAAAGTACGATTAATAATTTTAGTCAGTAAAATGACATTAAAATGACATTTGTTCCCTATAGAAATGTACTAAATTTCATAGTATCAGTGACAGTTGCACTTGTCATTTTACTGACTACAATTAATAAACGTACCATAGAAGCCACCCCTTTCCATCATTTGCTCTTTGCATCCCATCATTACAATATCACAAACCACATTGTCTGAATAAAGATATTAGGAGTACTAGCAGTGTAACTACTACAAATCTTTTTCCTTCTCACTATAAATTATTATCATAATAAAAATAATGTTTTTACTTACAATGGGTACACAGCCTCCTGAGTACAATGCAAGGTCTCTTTATAATCCGGCTGAGGGTTGTGCAGCAGTGTATACCAGTCAGATAGTGCCTTCGGAGAGCAGACATGTAGCCCGATAGTGCCCGTTGGAGGCAACACTAGCAGTGCAGCTAGAGTACCTGATGCCACCTCTACAAACGCACATATGTGCTGGACGAGGATGTTTTTTGTGCTGAAAAGATTAGTGAGAATTTTAAATAATTTGTGATACAGTAAGATACTTATATTATGTTGGTATAAATGATTTTGAATACTTTGTAGGAACATTCACAATTAATATAACATTCCATTGATAAGATAGTTTATTACAGCTTTGAAACTGTTAAATTAGAATAAAATTTAATAGGTATATATAAGCCATAGTGTGTAAGTTAGGATGTGTGGTGAACTTCAGAAATACTGATCCAATTTAAAAAATACTTTTACGAATAAAAAGCTAAAGTGATTCCCTAGTGATTTTTATGACTGTAAGATGAGATAAACTACCAGTAAAAGGTCGTAAATAAACAATAGGATGAATACACATACCCTTTGCCAACAGCAACCATGTCAATGAAAAACCAGTGTAGTACCATAGGCAGTAGGACCATAAACCCAAGATATAGGCCATCATATAGGGTAGGTTCGTCGGTACACGGCACACAGTAACTGGTGGCATTGGTGCGAAACCCTCGAGGGCAGGCCCCACACTCGCTCCAGGATCCATCATCGAACTCTGTACGCCCGCAGTATAGACCAGGACATGTTCTTACAGCCGTCATCGTGCCGGAGCAATAGAAAAGATGACCCACTGACCGAACTATCTCACATAATAGAGTTTAATTAGATTTTTGTATGATAATCTGGAAATAAACCCATGAAATAAACACAGCAAAACAAGTTCTGACGTTTATTATTATTTGTCAATTTTGACGTTTGACCACAGATGAGAAATTAATATTTTAACGTAAGTTTCACCAGTTCAGAAATGTGCATTTTGCATGAAACGTACAGTAGTTCTGTGTTGTACTTTGTAGCATGACTTTGAACGTAATCATCCAAACTTTTGATGGTATTAACTTCCTCTTCATTTGTACTACTATATACCACTAATTAGAAATGTTGTATATCCCAATTAATGTAGTGTCTACCCCAAACGTGGTGGAGATGGTGGAGTTTTGGGCCAATATTTGATTACCGTCGTGCCAGCGACACGAAAAAGAAGAATGTAGAGTAGATAATTATGGAGTCGTGCTAGCAAGATTCCTTCCCAGCAGCGACCATGCTAAAATACCAGTCGACATTGAAATTGATGAGACGGGAGCATGCCTAAAAAGCCATACGCATGAGAGTAAAAAAAAGGCTGAATTTTAACAAAAAGGTAAATTGAACTTAATTGTCACCGCCAGGCATTTAAAATCAAATGCAATTAAAAAACCGCTGTTTTTAAAAGCGCTGACGTGTGAACAGATACATGGGAATGCATCCTGTTCTACTTCCGGTGATTTTTTAACGGCCAGAAATAAAACGCTCGTGCGTATGGGCTTTTATATTTTGTGTGCCGTCTTTCTAAGCCCGTGTAAGATTTTATTAGTAAAAGACAAATTTATAAGAATAAATATATTTTATTTTATCTAATGACTGCAATACGAATAATTAAGTATCTACTTATATTAATTCTATAAATAAAATTACGAATAATTATACGAAATACGAGTATGATTAAAAATCATTATCTACAGCGATAAGGCCCTAATCTCTCTTGACACGTCCTTCTTCGCTACACCAGGATCCAGTACGCCAGCGTCTTACAATACCTTGTATCATCACAAAAGCTAAATAAATAGCTCCAATAAATACTACTAGCACATACAAGAAGATACCCAGCAGGTAGTACTTGTAGGACGACATGCCCACTGCCGGGGAGCGTAGGTGTTTGGCTTCACCGTTACGCAGTAGGTACTCCGTCCACCACACGGCGTCATCAGGACCAGAAATGAACGGATTGAAGACCGCACCCTTCAATTTCACCATTGATTTTTTGTACCTGGAAAAATAAGTAGGTTCATAATTTAATTTTCTCTTCATTTTTGTATACTTGATAAAATAAATACAAACTTTAATCTTCTCTCTTCAAAATCAAATCATTTATTTCAAGTGGGCCAGTTACGGTCGCAGGACTAACGAATTACTCTGAGCCCGGAACGTAAAAGTCTATTGAAGGACACCGTGGATTTTAGTCAGCACAAGTCTGACAGTCCCATTTGATGACTTTACCACGCTAAAAAAAATGTGGCCCATTTACAATCGCGGGCAACCGATGCCGGTGGATGCAAATGGTGAATTTTTCCCCATCGTCCATCGTCAAAAGAAAAAAAGAGACCTACAATGCCACAATAGTTCTGTCTGTAGTGGGCCATTCCAAAGCGTAGATCTCTTGCATGTTTATCTTCTGAAAATTCGAATGCTTTGAGCTTAGAAATACAGCACAATGTCAGCCACAACAATGTACTCACTTTTCATTAGTAGCCACTAAATTAATGATAGTCTTAACAGTTTCCTTATCCAGATTGTAAGGATCCAGAATCTCGCCACCTCCATGCCTCGTGATTTCATTGATGAAAACTTTTCTAGACTTGATAAGTGGTAAACCTATTATTGGCACAGTGTAGTATACTGCTTCTTCTAGGGACCTAGCACCACCATGTGTTATGAAAGCTTTAAGATTGGGATGAGCTGAAAGGAAATAATAAAACTTTTATTAAAAAAAAGACTAAAGTAACCCTACGTGAAGCTCGTATTCAAAGAATGATATTTAACCAGTATTTGACCAGTAGGTTTAAACACAATAGAATGACGCATTCTTCATGATTTAGTTCCTCAAACTACGCCTTCGCTACGCTTGGGTCATCATCATCAGCCTATAACGTTCCCACTGCTGGGACACAGGCCTCCTCTCTTGTGAGAGGGAGTGGGCCATAATCCACCACGCGGGCCCAGTGCGGGTTGGCAGATGTCACATGTCTTCGAATTTGATGGTTCTAGGACATGCCTGTTTCCTCACGATGTTTTCCTTCACCGTTTTGAGAGCAGTGGTGATGAAAGAAATTACACAAAGTAATGCGCCAGCCGGGGTTCGAACCCGCACGACCTACAAATCGTAAGTTGGGACCGATACCACTGGGCCACCACTGCTCTGGCGCTTGGGTGCCGCACCCTATCTCGGCACTAATAAGTTACTTTCACCCCTAGGATAACAATGTGGGTACATTGTTATTGGTGAAAATAATTTACAGGAAGAAATTCGCTTTTTTATTAATAATGAATGTATGCGACTAGGTTTCTACATTAATTTTCGCTTGCTGTTTAGATCGTAGCAAATGAAAAAAAAAGTGAAAGCCTAGGTATGAATGCTCGATTATACTTTCCACTTCACTCACCCAAAATCTGTTGCTGTGGGAACCAAGACTGAGTAATGACATTATCAGGCTTCTTAATCATCATAGTGTTTGAAATTTTCCAGAGTACTGTGAACGGTAGCTCTCCAAAGGCGTCAGCTAACGTTTGGAGCATAGACATCGAAAGTTGCTCAGCCTCTTGGATTGCTCCCAAGCTGAAATAGACGACCCCCTTTGTGGAGGAGTTGAAAACGTCTACCAGTTCCTGAAACATAAATTAAATACTTTAAAGAGTACCTACAGAAATTGGGAATCTCAGTTATCACGTCATCTACTGCTAAATATGTCATATATAAGATTACCTGTGGCAAACTAGCCCCTGGGTTGATGTGCATTCGATCAACGTAAACAACAGCTGGGACGCTTGGCCGTCTGCCTATCAAAGCAGGATTACTGGCCACGAACAGTAAATCAATATCATATTCGACTTCCAGGAGACTCCGTTGCAACCCCAGTAATTCCTGGGCAACTGCTTCACAAAGTGGAAGATAATTATTGTAGTATTCTCGTCTTGTTTGTATATGACGATAGATCTCCACGATTTTTTCCCAGCGACCCAAATTCTTGTAGTCGAGAGAGTTGACATCTGGGTACAAAATTGGATGGATAGGATTCCCTTTAGATTCGTATTGGTGAATCCTGCCACTGATTGTGGTGATGGCAATATGTGGAGCTTTGTACTTGTCTGCAACTGCATATAGAAGTGGCACATCAGCTTCTGTGACCACCAGATCAAAGTTAATGGTCGTGTTGGTGAGCAGAGCCGTCATCGGTTTCGACTTTAACTGTTCTATCGCTAGTTTGACCGCGAACTCGTTCATCGGCCTTTGCCTATGATAGTAATCGTCAGTATTCGTCACTAAGTTTACAAACTCATCCCAGTACGGTGTGGATTCTGAACTGACGTCTAGTTCCGTAATTTTCTCCGTGTCCTGGGAATTAAAGTGTCCGGGGTATGGTGTCATGAGAACTACATCATGTCCTCTTTGAACAAGTCTTGATATGTATCCTCTGAAAACTAGGTGATCGCTGTACGAAAGTGATGAGAAGAGAGCAAGAATCGTTGCACTGTCAACCACATTGCAAAGACCTGACAATATAAACACAGCACTTATCAATTTCAGCCTCATTTTTTGAGTTTAGCACTATAACCTTTCACTGATAGACACTGTGGGTTAATAAAATACGATCACAGAAACTACAGACGACATAATGGAGGTTGAAATGATTCGAGCCAACGGCTGTGCAAACACTAATGTCGGTGAAAAGTATGATAATGAGTTAAACTAAAATGTTCTGCGTAGCGACCTAAAAGATAACGTGATCACATCGATCAATTAACTAACACTAACATTAAAGAAATTGAACCTTAACTTATGTTTAGTACCTTACCTTTCATTCGGATTAATCCTAATAACGTCATAAGTGCGAGTGTGAATATTTGTTTAATGCGGGAGTCGAACTCGCGACACGCAGCGCTCAACTTCTACACCAACAGTGCAATTATTATCGTTTGCCCAATTGATCAGTGTGCTATTCACTATAAACTCCCGTTGTGAAATCGCAGCAGCAGCGCTCACAGCACCCTGGTACAAGAGTTTGCTTGACAGTAAGGCGGATCCGTGGGCGTACGCACAACCACTGCGGTTGGGGCGGATGTGAGCACCAGCTTGTCCTCTCTCTTCTCGCGGCCCGCCGCCTCATTCACGAGCATACTGCCTCGCAGGAAGGTCGGGCGACCGCTTCCACTCCGTCTCGCTCCGCAGCATGGCCGAAACCAATGCCGGGCGCGAGAGGTGGTATTCGTAAGTTACTGACACCGACACGTGCGCTCACCCTGCACGACCGGATCTCGAAGTCGTAGAGTCCAGCGATGAGATTTCATGTAGAGAATAGCATAACTGGAGTCTGGATTCACGTCGAGTTGGCGCGGTCGGCAAACGGTCCATAAATACATACATCGGGACGCTAGAATAAAATACTCTCGCCAAAGAACAGAGCTCCTTTGCTAAGTTGTTGGAGAATTAAATAGTTCTGGTTATTTTTAATGGTTTTCGCTGGTCATCTTAAAGAAGGTAGTGTGCTGCTTATCCAGACTCTCGTGTGAAACAAATGAATGAACTTGTGCGCTCGCACTCATCCTGGATGGGACATAGTGGTGATAAGTGGTGTCGTCTCTAATAGCTCAATGGTTGATAACGTACCCACAAATTCAACCTTCAGGTATGCTGGTAACCCAGTAACCATAGCAACGAAAATCGACACAACAATTTTGTGTTCCTTGGTTTGTTGATGGACGATCATGTTTTCGTTTTAGAATTATTATTCTTTCGTTATTTTAGACTAAATATCAAAATTAGTGAAATACCATTAACAAAAAAAAAAAAAATGGACAACGACGTAGCGAACTACTCTGTGATAGGCCGCATTGGTGAGGGTGCCCATGGCTTGGTGTTCAAAGCAAAGCATAATCCTACTGGACGAGAAGTAGCGTTGAAGAAGATCCTCATAAAAAACTTAGAGGATGGTATCCCTGTTAACGTGATGAGGGAGATAAAGGCGCTGCAGTTGTTGCGGTGTAAATATGTGAGTTCTCTTTGGAAAATATTATTTGGAGCATGTGGAATAGCACCTTAAATTTCTCTTAATAGGTCTACAATGAGGTATTTTAAAGCGAGAGTAATTCCACTATGAAAACGAGATAGCGCTAGACGACTTGTCTAGGGCTGTCTCCTTCCCACAGTGGATACTAACTTTCGCTTTAAGACATCATGGTAGGCCCCTAGTCTGCAGGACATACTTGTGGACGTAACTAATCTTCTTTACTAAGATGGCCGTATAATAGTTGTGTTTAGACTGTTCAGGGGTACTTCGCACATGTCGGTTGGTTGGACTGAGTCGGAATCATATCTTATTTCTCTATGTTCAAAACAGCCAGGCGATAAAATCTGTAAATGGGTATATAATTTGCTCGAATTAGCCTAAACTGTACCGAGCCTATCCGAACACGATATAACGAAAGTAGATGGCAAAAAGAATTTGCCGATCGGCACGAGCCGAATGATGCCCAATTAAAGTTGATTTCGTTACTCAACAAATACCGAATCGAATGAACACCAGAAAAAGTGACTACCCATAGAAATGTTTTATTAACATTATCTTAGTGGTTTTTCGATCATGATAAAACTTATATTAGTTTGTGTTTTCACTGAATGACGGGTTATATCGGTTCGCGTTAAGTTACAAAGCAAGTCTTCTTATCCAACAGATAATAAAACTATACGACATGTTCCCCCGCGGTATGAGTCTGGTGTTAGTTCTGGAATACATGTGCTCAGGGTTATGGGACATGCTGCACCACACGCAGCAGGAGCTGACCATGCCCAGGGTCAAGACCTACGCGCAGATGCTGCTGAAGGGCACGCGGTATATGCATGCGCACTATGTTATGCATAGGGTGAGTTTATCCTACAAAATAAAGAGAGAAATGTTGGCTTCTTTTTCAGGCAGCGTTAGATCGACGTATCAACCCGGTTCCTTGTTGATAATGAGATAGTTCATGGTCCAGAGAGTAATCATCATCTTTCTGCCCTTATCCCATTTTACTTGGGGTCTGCGCAACACATTTTTTTCTTCTTGATGCTGTGATATCAGCACTCACTCCTTTTTCTTTCGTATCTAATCGTTTTCCTTAGACAATCCATCCATCTTTTCTTTTGCATTCCTCTTCCTCTCCATCCATCAACAGAGAGTAGTACTTATTAGATTGCTGTAGGTAAAGACCACAAGGGTAAAAGTATGTCGAATACATAAACAGTGATCTAAAACTTTTGTCGCTTCTCTGACAGGTTTTTCGTATTTTCATCAGGATTTGAAACCCGCAAATCTGCTGATAAACCACGAAGGCATATTGAAGATCGCTGACTTGGGCCTCGCGCGTCTTTACTGGCCCGATGGTGGTAGACCTTATTCACATCAAGTCGCAACACGGTACAAAACCAATTTGTAATTAAGTAATTAAAATATACTCTGGCAGATAGCGGTCTTGTCGACCTTGTCAATAAAATAGGATAAAGAAAAAAATGTAAGTACTGGTATACGTGGTGCTAGTTCATGACTAGGTATAGACAAATAGTAAGACTATAACCCTTTTGTCGCTGGTATCTTGTTGTAGAGATTAAAGAGTCAGTGAGACTGGCCTATATTGACATGGCTGTCTTACAGAATTCTTTAATCATCATTCTATTGTTCTTTTCACAATTTATTTTTGATCTGCACGCTTTCTTTATAGGCATACCAGAAAATAAGGCTGTAATATTGAACTATCTATTGTTTATTTTCAGGTGGTACAGAGCTCCTGAACTGCTGTATGGCGCTAGATTCTATACAGAAAAAGTAGACCTATGGGCTGTCGGGTGTATTTTAGCCGAATTGATTACGAAGCAACCGCTTTTCGCTGTAAGTATTGTTATAAATAGCACGTTCACAGTTTAATAAGATCCTTAAGAACTGCCGTTCACTATAGAGACTGTTTCATTTCCTGTCAAATATATGGGCTGCTAGAAGATACCACATGCAATAGAACCGCATATCCGAAATTGACAGTAACGGCCCGTTCACGACTAAGAAAGGTGAGTGGTGCGGCGGGGGATTATTCGTTTGGAGAAAACCGCGTTCGAATTCACCATTGGCAGCGCCCCGTGGCGTGTTTCAAACATTTCATATATTTGATATTACTGCTCGCGTCCCGCGCTATGCGACCCCTCACAGCGGCAAGATCATGAACGAACCGTAACCTGTTTTCTGCACTCATGTTTTCCAAAATAAATATCTTGTATAAGTTACCTTCTGCGGTTCCCAGGGTGAATCAGACATTGAACAACTGGCGATAGTGCTGCAACACCTGGGCACACCTACCGAGGAGACGTGGCCAGGTCATGCGGAGTTGCCAGACTTCCACAAGATCACGTTTCCCGAGTCAACTCCTACGCCCTGGCTTGAACTTCTGCCAGGAGTCGAGCCGGACGCTGTAGATCTTGTGAAATCGTTCATCATGTATGATACGAATAAGAGGATATCGGCTAAAGATGTGAGTTCAATAAGTTGCTGTAGATATTGAGTATATGATTAAATTGACTAACGAAACAACTTTGCAGATTTCGGCAACATTTTAAATTAGGTTAGAATAAGCAGGATCACCTAGAAAATACAGACAAAATTCTATATCACGCCTTCGAATAATTAATTACTGAGTTCTAAAAAACACGTCCAATACTAACTGACGATGACGCATAAAATAGATTTGCAATTTATTGAGTGTCATCATACCTATTGTGTATGTCACCATAAATTATGTCTTCAATGTAAACGTTAAATGAACCTTTTTCTAAATGATTTCTTACAGGCTTTAAGACATCAATGGTTCCAAAACAGACCTCAACCCGCACCTTTAGAAGACATGCCAAGACCACAAATGAACAAACTAAAATAAATTATTGCATAACAAAAATAAATGAAACAAATTCTTAAAATGTATTTATCATTTAATATTAATTAAATTATAAATCAGTAATAATTACAATATCAAGTTGTACTTTAAATTTTATGTACATTTGAGCCAAACAGTGAATGCACAGAGATACCCTTAATAATAATAACAGCTAAATAAAATATCCTAAAGAAGGCGACAGGTAGATAAAGTTGACCAATTACACTGATCTCAAACTTTGCCTTATATACCATGCATTACCACACAACATTAGAACTACCCTTTAAATATGAAAAAAATGGTAAAACCGACCACAATCACCTTAATTTAGAATTCTTTATTGCAAGACAAGAAAAAGAAAGTCCTTAAATCATAAAAATACTTATCTTCCTCCATTGTTAAGTCATACAAATCTGACTTTCAAGACAATCGGAAATGTTAAACTTTAAAACTACCTTACTTTTTGGAATTATTCGGAGAAACCTAGTTCCGTTAATAAATAAACTCTATTTTTAAATAATAATCATAATAAAATGCAGATAAACATTTACATTAAGAGAGATCAAATTATATACCGTTTCCATCCATTCAACTTTTAAAAAACCAGAAGTTTTTCAACTACCTTCACAATTTTGTCTTTATATCATCTACGAGGGAAAACTAGCCTTATTCAGTGTAAATATTAAGACTATATTCAGATAAATATAATCTACCACAGCCATTGTTACTAGTAATCAAAAAGTTAAGTAACATTGGACTTTCGATGTAGAATATTTTTTTAAGCTAATATCAGACACTTTTCGTCGCAAGAAATTGAACCGTGATCTGAGGCGGTAACACGAATCCGCAATGTAAAAGTAAAGTAAATTTTAAAATAGAAAACACTTGTTTCACATAATATGAGGCAATGCTAAGGATCTATTTGTGGGGCATACTGATACTTTTGAAATAATATAGATTGAATCAACGTACTTACATAACGTTTACACAGCGCGTTCGTGTTATCAGCTTTTATTTCATTTTTTTTTGCGGTAATTTTCTTAGTAAAACAATGTTGCTATATTTTAAAACTTAATCACGCTGTAGACTTAGATTAATATAAGCTAAGCGTCACACCGCCTTAGATGCCATTCGCAAGTGCGTTTTTTTCTTAGCGTTATAAAAGCGCCGGAAATAGAACAAATGCATTTTCATGTATCTGTTCACACGTCAGCGGTTTTAAAGCGCGGCGTTTTTTTTTTTCTAACTGCATCTGATTTTAAATGCTGGGCGGTGACAGTTAGGCTCAATTTACTTGTTTGTTAAAAGTCAGCGTTTTTTTAACGCCCAAAAGAAAAAGCACTAGTGCGAATGCGCACTTAACTATTATGAAAGACAAAACACACTAATATGCATCTACCACAATATCGTGCAACTAGTAAGTAAATATGGAACATTGATCTAACATTTACTAGCCGCTACTTTTATAAAGCAATAACATTGATAATGGACATCGTGGTGGCAGTGTATCGTGTGCTTTGGCCTTATTGGAAAAGTCTCGGCTGTCATTTTGACACTTCACATTCAAATATTCGCGGTATTTCAGCAATGCAAAATAGACCTTAAGCTATAGATGTAAATCATAGACTCGAATGCAACACTGATTTGAATAAAACTGTCAGTGAGACAGACACTCATACATAGAGCGTTGACAAACGCAGTTTCACATTGAGCGTTTTCAAACGCGCGTTTTTTTAACGCACGTTTTGATAATTAAAGTACTGAAGTAAACACATGCAAGCGTGCATTGTTAGCGGTGGAAACGCAACGCGGGCACCCAATTTGTACCTCTAACTCTATTCAACCATTTTGAAAGTTTCAAATATTATTGCTGCCCCGTTCTCACGCATTTCGTTCAAGGACTGTTTGAAAAAGGCAACTATATGTCTATCTACCGTTTCATGCAGAAATTGAAAATTCGCTCATTTGTACAGACGATAATTATAGCGCGATCAAAGACCAGTAAGTCACACTGAAATCTACGATTTACTTCTGTCTACTAATGTAAATAAAGTCCATTTTGTATTACCAAAATAAAGCAAATTCCTGAACAATACCTCAAGTGAAGTGCCAACATCAGTTTTTTTTGCTAGAATTATTTATTACCTTAAAACTACTTTGGTTCAGTGTCACAAGAAGCCATTTGGTACTTCCCTATGTAGTTACATCTGTACCATAACGGAATACTAATTCGTATTGTGCTGTATAATAAACTGTAGTCATTTCGCTACTATAAACTAGAAATTAGCTAACAGTATGGTGCCTTCGGAGCCATACGAACAAAATATAACAGTTGCAATGCAACGTTCACTAAAACACGTATACATGACGATGCAAGATTGCGCCTTCTGTCCTAAGAGTTAAGACACTAATTGGCAAAGATGACGTACATTTTAGTTAGACGATTATGCCTAACAATGGTAATCAATAAGATTATGTATAACAAATTACCACTAGGAAATTGTGTATTCTACAACGCGCGTCTTTTCACATTCAATTGTTGCCTAATGAAACTTCTTTAAATAAAATGAAAACTTGTTTTAGGCCGTGTCCTAATCGAAGTAGTCATCGCGACAAAAACGACTTAAAATAAGCACCACAAATGACGTCCTCTTTAAGTAGTGCTAGTGTCTATGTCATTACACATATTACCTAAAAAAACTAAATACTATAATTTTGCCGTGGGTCTTCTTTCGTGGCGTGCACTCAAGATCGCGTGGATTTGCCGATAAAGGACTTCTTACAGCGTGAGGATCGCTCTCTCGATCGCTTTGATTAGGACGCAGGATACTCGTACCCAAACCGATATTTCAAAATTGTAAAAATGTACGTAATCTTTGCATATTTCACAATACCAAAAAACTCGAGATTGCTTAATATACTTTCAGCATAATTTGTACGTCACTCTTCTGTATAAGAGCATAAACAATTTTGGCTATCAAAAACACGTGCGGGATGCTCTAAACTGCTGTATATTTAATGATTTATAAGCATCGAGCACTAAAAATTAACATTTACTAAAATATTACCCGACTGCGCTTTATGCAACTTAAGAAGTTTTTTAACAGGATATTAAACTTTTATGGTCACTGTATTGAAGATAAAACAAAGGTAATGGAACCCTAGACATCAACTTTATTTATATCTTTAGCTAGAACTAAGCAAAAGATATAAATAAAGTTGAATATTATTATTTACAAAGTGTCACTCGGAAATGAAAATGACAAAACATTACAATACCATTATAAGTTGTTTGACTACTATTGTTTGAAAATTAGCAGCAGTATCATCATCTGCCTAGCCTTTTACCAACCATATTGGGGTCGGCTTCCAGGTGAATCAGATGCAGCTGAATATCAGTATTTTATATGGAGCGAGTGCATATCAGACATCCACAACTCAGCCAGTAAGGAAAATCACTTGCAGTATCATTTAGAGGAAAACTCGTGTTCTACGCACAAAATAGAGTTACAGTTCAGACCATAGATAAAAAAGAGTTTGTCTATGCCTTGTTTTTACTTTTCTTAAGTTTGAGTCACAGTCGGGCCTTAAAAATAAAAATTCAATACATATTTACATCAGCGTACAATATTTACAATGCTCTATAAGAGCAGTCTTACAAGATGAGGTTATCTTCGTGCAAATCATACATTGACATTCGTCAATTTATTATTAACTAAAGAAGAATCAATAATATTGAGCTACATGGTTCTTTTTGGCGCTTTTTTCTGTTTCATGTCAGGTTATGGCTCACGTCTAGAGTCAAAGTTAATTAAATCATCTCTGGAAAGGGTCGCGGGACTATCATCAAGTCACCGTGACCCTGGAACGTAAAGGGCTATTGGAGGATCACTGTGGATTTTAGTCAGTACAAGGCTGACAGTCCCTCCCGTTACGCCCTAGGTGGGTGGACACATTTGATGATTTTACCGCGATAAAAATTTGCAGTTCTATTGCAGACGTAAAACTGCATCAAAACTGCAGATTGAAGTGCAGTTGAAATGCAGTCCATCTATCGAGAACTGTAGAGCCTTAATTTACTTCAATACCAATTCGACCCAAATGTATAGTGAAATGGGCCCATAGAAATTTATGGTATAACTTGGCCCTAGCAAAACTACCAATAATTCTTTGAAAGATTCAGATCGGAATTGCTCAGATTGACTTCAAAAACATTTAAAACAAGCACCTAAAGACATAAAACTCGGAATATACGCAACATTACTAAGATTCTTCTATGAAAGTGATAACAAGTTCTTAGATATAAAAGTTTGAAACAATAATTATAGTTTTAAATACGACTGAAATACCTGTTTCACAACCGTAGTATGACTGATTTTAATATTATGTAAGTAAATTAAGGAACTTGAGTAATTTTTCTGTATCGTGATGTTAGCGTGAGTGAATATTGAATCGGAAATACGACATTTTATTACTAGAATGTGGTAACAATAGAATAGAATTTATATTTTATAAACGCCAGTGTCGCGACCTTTAAAGCTTTTTTGTGGATAACTCTGGCATAAAGGTCGCAGCGTCACCGTAAGAAGTTGGGAATGGATTGAAAATTCGATGTTTGTGGGCAAGATCTCGATGGCTCGATTGCCAAGACCGTCGATGTTGTGAACCGGCAGATCGCAGCTGATTTATTCTTTCCACAGAAAAGCAAAGAATAGAATGGTCTTGTGGGCCATTATCGGTCCCGGAAGTCTGACGCGTGTCCTATCCTGTGATGTATACCACCTGCATAATTAGGGACCTTTCTAAAGTCAATAAACGGATTTAGTAACCTGGATTACCACAGGATATTTTTATCCTAATTTTATGTTCCTATGGGATAATTTCAGAGTTGTAGCGGGTGAAGTCGCTGACAACAGCTAGTTAGTGAATATTCCCGATCCAAAATCCACATCGTCAAACGTTACGTCGCGACGTCAACGTCAATTTTCTTAACAATCATAGTACAGTTGAGAAACAGGGTGTTGGTTTAGTTACGTATCCAGCCGGCGGAGTGCAGGTAGTGTCGCACGGCCATGTCCACGTCCGCGTCGGGCGCGGCCGGCCGGCGCAGGAGCACGCCCTTCAGCGTCACGTACTGCGCCGGAGCCAGGCTCAGGGCTGAACATAGCTGGAGAGAAGGAGATTGTTGAATTTGGACGTTAATTGAGTGTTCATTGAGTTGATTTTATAATAAGAAAAATAATAAAGAATAAGAAACTTTTATTTGTAAACATAGATACTCGTTGTTACGCGGTGAGAGATTTTATAATATAAATGGTTGGCATCTATGTTTGCCGTGAAGCGTACCAATATAATTAAGAACAATTCAGTATTCACCAATAATTTTCTATACGATTTTCAATTTCTAAACGCAATTTATCTAAAAACAGTTTATTTTAGACCCGAATAAATTTCAAAAAACTGTCAAATTAGATTTATTGTAGCTCTGAAATCAATAAATGTGTAGTAAGGTCAATGTTAACTAATTAGTGACGTCACAAATTGCTTTAGCCATAAAAAATCTATGGCGCGTAATCGCGTTTTGATATCTCATAAAAAGTATGTTTAATTAAAGTTGTTCTAACACATTGTGATCATCAAGCAATGTGTAATATTAAAATAATTTCAATTCGATTAATTTACGAACTGAATTGGTCTCAGAATAAAAGCAAACGTGTTCATAAAATAAATTGTATGTTAAACAAATACCAACTTTAAAACTGTTTACATTGAACTTATTTCAGAATGACAACCGAGTTCATGAAGTGAAATGTAACGTTAAGCAAATATCAACTTTAAAACTGTGTATTGATATTATTTCAAAACCTATTACATAAAGTTTCAGTTTGAGCTAGAACTCATTTACGAGCTAGTTTTGTAGCTCGTAAATTCGTTCTAAAACGTGCATAAAATAATATCACTACACCACGGAAAAATAATGTATTATGCATAGTATGACGTAACTTTACCAGTAATTTCTTTAGTCTGTCTTGCAGTTAGTTGTATTTTATTTAACCTCTTTATTTTGCTTACACAAATATACATGACTACATAATACATGATGAAAAATTATAAGGTTAAAAAAACAAATATCACTCATTATTGACTACTAGTAGTTCCTGAGATTAGCGCGTTCAAACAAACAAACAAACAAACAAACTCTTCAGCTTTATAATATTAGTATAGATAAGTTACTTAAGTGTGTCTGAACGCGCATAACTTCTAAATGACTGCACCAAAATGATTAAATCTTTTTTTGTTTTGTTACTTTTTGTCAGGACAAGGTTTGTATGTATGATTCGAGGGTGTTGAAATCAGAAGTCTTCACCCAGCAATTTGATGTTTTATTCATCCTCTTAACATTTGCACACGACAAGGTCTTAATGGCGACTCTCATTCCATAACTCTCTCTTTTTCTTCCCTCTCTTTCACATACATGACACATCCTTACAGTACATTCCTAATTCCACATATTTCAGGGTGATTTTTTCAACTGGGCGAAGATGGTTATATTCGAAACCATGAGGAATATCGAAAATTCGATTTTGACGAAAACTGCATCATTGGAAAAGAAAAATCAATAATCCTGGCCAGAAAATCGAACTAGCTGGTTTGGGGAAAGCACACCCTGTATTATTACGCCATTCGATAGTGCTGCTAATAAGGAAAAACGGAAATTCTGGAAAGTAATGATATTCGGCAAAATTATTAAGTAGAAAAATATAACATTTAGTTACCTGTATCTCGTTATTGGTCAGCAGATGCCTCGAGCATCCGCCGCTGTTGTTGCTGCATGAGCTCTTTTTGGAGCATCCACATGCGGTACTTCCGTCCCGTGTGCACCTTGGGCTGGTGGAACTTGAGCCGCTTTCGCCGTCTCTGTCGCACAATAACAACCATCATCAGTATCATAGGTTTGAAAATACAATGATCTTGAGATTATAGAATGGCCAGATTCCTAGTAGGCCACTGAAAATTGAAGCCAATAAAAGCGTGGAATATTATGCCCTTCGTTCCACGATGTGAGCGATGTTGTGTACATTTAGGGTCGCTATTAAAATGATGGACGAGCAGCGCGGTGCGTCGCGTTATCGGTGAAATGTGTATCTTATCGTGTAGTAAATAAAGTTAGATTTTGAGTCGCTCTATTGGAATGTGCGCATAACATCGCATCTCGGTGTGAATTGACCCTAAAGATAGCAAGTATAACTAACCTTTTTCTTGGCGGCTGCGAGCTGTTCTGCGTTAGATCTTTTGTCTGGTTGGTTTCCAGGCACCCACTGCTGCCCTGGCGAATACAATAGTTATACGAGATCAAACCCAAAACCACACAGCACAGTTAATGTCTGACATTCGTATCTTCCTTGCCTAGTTAAAACAACATCAAAGAAAACTAGCACTTATATTGTTCGGTTAAACTGTTAACTAAGGACCAAATTCGGATGCACTTGTGGCATTGGGCTTTGTTAGGTGCAGGCACCGGCAGTAAATATTGCACGTCGGCCTTTGGAAAAAGATGAACGACTTGTTATCTCTCGCGTTATCTCTGTCTCACGAAGCGGTAAGTTAACATAACGAACGACGAACCACTGACAAACAACACATGACAATGCAGCTAGTTTCGGCTTCATAGAGAAGCCGAAACTAACCGATTGTCTCCTTCCGAATCGTCTTTTGAATGACACACTGTAGGAATATAGCTTTTGTTGGACAATCGTAGCTACCAATTCTAGTTTTCAATTAGAAAACCAAGTTCTCACTAGATATCATCAGTATCATCATCATCATTTCTGCCCGGCATCACCCCTTGATGGGCATAGGCCTCCCATTTCTTCTGCCATACTTTTCGGTTCTGTTTTTCTCGCGTCTTTTGCAATATCAACCCAAAGAGCTTTTAGATGTCCCTAAGAGACAACTAACTCAATGCTATGTTCCATCGGAGTCCTAATAACACATAATCAGCATAAATACTTCTAAAATAACCACCTGCACACAACCACATAGTTTTTTAAGCAAACTAAAGACTATTTAATATGGGCATTTTCCATACAATAATTGTCAACTCACTAACAAGGTAGGTATACCATGCAAACAACTACACACAACAACATTGATATACGCTCTAAGCACAAGGCATAAGCTTTAATGTATATGCCATGCATAGTACCTGTCAACCACACATTAGTACTGGAACTTGGGTCTACGAAAATCAACTCTATGAGTAAGGAATAAGGGCGGAATTGTAACGTGTGGCTGAAGGTATAAAACGAATATGTCTATGAAAAAATAAAAACTTATGGGTTGATTATGAAACACATTATTATGCTGAACAGTGTGAATGACTACAGTGGAAGATCGATCAATATTCATAATTGAAATTGCTGGTCGCGGGACTTATTCCATTACCGTGACCCCGGAACATAAAGGGCTATTGAAGGACACCGTGGATTTCAGTCAGTGCAAGTCTGACAGTCCCTCCCGCCCTGCCCGGGGTGGGAGGACTTATTTTGATGATTTTACCACGCAAAAAAAAGGGATTGGTTTATTATTAAAAAATATTATAATTATTTTAAAAGCTGTTTGTATTAATCGGAAATCGAACCGACTAAAATGAAGAAAGATAGCAACATCCTGTTTGATCAATCGAGTTCTCAATGCTTTATGTATATGTTTTTTGAAACCAATAAAAATCGAACCAAAATATCAAATCTCGTTAGTAAAATTGTCATAGACAAGAATAAAAAAACATAAGATTTATGGTCTATGATACTAAGATGGCGTTTTATGATGATAACGAATGATGATTGCAGTAATAAAATTAAATTTAGTGGAACACTATTACCGTTACGTCGATTTGCAATTTAAATCCTTCCTTGAGGTTCAGATGAAATAGTAAGTTAATATGTAAATGAAAAACCAATTTGAGACAACTAGGTGGAAAGAATTGGGCATGACTGCAGAATGGTTACAGATGGAACCAACGACGATATATTACTTCCTGATAACAGGCGACCGATGTCTGTCCAACACATTAGGCAAAAAAGTCTTATATCCGTCTTATTTCGACCACTCCTGTGAGCCGTAAACATACCTTGAGACAGAACAGACCTTGAGTTAGCCAATCACAACGCAGTACCCCGTCCCCCTCGCTTACTTAGTTAGTATAGTATAGTATAGTTTTTGTTCCTTAGATCGTGCATGCGGAGTCTAGTAATATATCGTCGTTGGATGGAACCATGGGTTTGGACTTTGGAGTTTTATAGTAAACAACTGTTAGTATGGCAATTGGAGTTTCAATGTTGACATTCCCACCTATGAGTGAAAAACAGTGGCATTCTACGTATTACGTTAAATTGTATAACAGAGGGAAATACTAGTTTATTTTTGATACAGTTTGACATGATTACGAAACCCAGTTTTTTTTCCTGCCATAGTAACAGTCGCATACCGTAGTTGTAGTGTATATGTATGTGTGTATAGCTCAGTCAAATAAGTATTCAATCAGCTGCGCGAAGAAACGAGAGCAATTACGTCGTCAAGATGTATTGGCAAGTTCAATGTACATTCCTATATTTTGAAATCCCGACGGAAAAGATGGGTGTTATACGTTTGACGTGTCTGTCTTTCTGTGGCATCATAGAGCCCGAACGGATGAAGCAATTTCAATTTAGTTTTTTTTTTTAATAATGGCTTATTTGATTGAGCTATATAGAGCAAGCGACTAGGGCATGAGGCAGTACCAGGAGGCGTGTTCTCACGTCGTGGTCGTGCGGCGCGTGTCGTCGCAGCGCGGCGTGCTGGTCGTAGTGCGCGCTCTCCTCGGCGCGCGTGACGCCGGCCAGCCGGTAGCGGTGCAGCTCGGCCAGGCGCACGCGCAGCTCGCGCTCGCGCCACAGCCCGCCCACCGCGCCCGCCTGCTCGCCGCGCCCGTAGAACTGGGCCGTCCAGCGGACGCGCTCCGTGAACTCCCTGGATATGTTCATAGTATTAGCATAAAAACCCAACATTTTTCCCGCTGATGAGACTCAGACACCCTCTCGTTCATCATCTGCGTACCCTTTTCCCACCTATATTGGGGTTGGCTTTCAGACAAACCGGATGCAGCTGAATATCAGTATTTTACATGGAGCGACTGCCTATCAAACCTCCTCAACCCATTAACTGGGTAATATGATAAATGAAAAAACTGGTTGTCAGATTTTAGAGTTTCTGACTACCAGTAACGACTGTCAAAGTTCTACAAATGACAGCCGGGACTAACGGCCACAAGCTGCTCACCTCTCCGACACCCTCCGGTTACGGTGATATAAATTGATTTGATGTTTTAATAGTCTTTAATCGACTCAATCAACTTTCAAAATCTTGATGAAGTAATGTGATGTGGCTAAGGAACTGTATTGCAAACAATAACCTTTTATCCTGCCTAGTGAGCTCCAAAACATACAGTCATAGCTACCGTTTTGGGCCAGTTAAATATAATGCCAGATCAGTGACACAAAGTAAAAGAATGAAGTGAAAAAGTTGCCATATGTAAAAATAACTCACTTTTTCTCTTTGGCAAGTTTTCCGAGAGTCTTCTGTTTATTCCTCTGGTTATTGAAGAAGACGGACACAAGCTGGTAGTCTCTCACTAACCGCTTTCTTCTTGTTCTCTCTCTCAGTCGTCGTGTGTAGATGTCTACTTGTGATAATTTGAGGGCTGGAACAAAAAATAGAGACTTTTAGATCTTTAAACTTTATTTAAGCTGTTTTTTAATTGCAAAACAGTTATTTTTAAGCATCTTTTCACCAGTAAGTATCATGAACTTATTTTTTTGATGTGGCAACAATAAATGTTACAATGCTGTTGGCTATATGAGATTTGTAGTGTAAACACCACTATGATACAAAGGCCCAGAAGCGATGCCATAAATGTTTAAAAAATGTTAATGCCACTGGTTTATTTATGTCTATAAAATTGTGGTGGGAAATCATAGTGTCAATTCTTTATAAGTTGATAAAAACCAACAGAACATTGTTTTTCGTTAAATTTCACATCACAAACAAAGTATTTAAAAAAGATGATGTCCACTTACCAACATCCAACTCATCGTCTTCAGGGTTCAGAGACAGTGTTGATATCAACTGTTCTGCTTCATGGTCGTGCTCCTGAAAAACAATCAAAATAATTTTATTAACGCCTCCTTGGAAATATCAAATTGGGAGGGAAATCTAAGTTATAAGAACATGGTCCTGAGCCATTTTGGTCATGGCAGCTGATCCTAAGGGTTACCAGCCAAGTACACGGAGTCAATGCAAATTCAAATGTGCTTTTAATATTGCCTTACTATCACATTCTTACAGATAATGAGTCAAAGACTTCGCACATACATGCAAAATCTTTAAAAATTATGTAGTATTACATCTTGACTTCCAGAATCTAACCGGGAAGTTTCTAAAGATATATCAACCTACGATACAAACCCTGAAAGTTAAGCATTCACCATGTCATTATAAAATCAACAACGCATCAAAGTAAACATAGACTTAATAGCAAGGACTGCACCTTCCTTACCCAACTGACAGATAAAATTGGCCATACTCTAGAAGGCGAGCCACTACCTGTCTCTTTTTAGTTGAGTGGGGTCAATTTTAGGCAGCTATTGTGGTTATACTTTAAGTCTATGCTCATAACCCCTATACAGTTAACATACCATAAAATAACTAGTACTTACCCTTTCGAAGTCATCCCTATTAGGCATATAACCAAGCTGGGCAGCTTCATCTGAGGTAACTGCGAGGTGGGGTAGACGGGAAACAGCACTGGGGCCTAGGGGTCCTTCATCTTTGTCTGCAGAGTTTAACGTAGGCCGACTAGAACTCTCCATGTTGCCCCATGTTGCTCGACCAATGCTTCCTTCCAAATATCTTGTGATATACTCATCTTTGGCCTCTGAAAACATAATTTTGTTGTTTTATAGTAAAGTGCTTTTTTATACTAATGAGTCCTCCCACCCAGGGCAGGCAGCAGGGACTGTCAAACTTGAACTAACTAAAATCCACAGTGTTACTTCAATAGACCTTTACATTCCAGGGTCGACGGTAACCATATGAAACAGTCCCGCGGCCCTGTCAGGCACAGTCAAGTGCCAAAAAAGTCTTTTTCTATAGTTTTACCAACTTTATTTGGATTATCTTACCTTCAGGTGTCCTTGTTTCTATATGTTTAGCTATATCTTCCCAATTTCCAAATCCAAATTGTTCTATGGCATCTAATAATCTAACTTCTTCATTCGCTGACCAACTACTTCTTCCTATAAATATCCCAAACGCTCCAGAGTCCTGGAATACAAATATTTCTTGTACACCATATCTTTTTTCTTGGAATAGGTGTTATTGTAGAATAATAAGTTCATGACTTACCATAAACTGATATGAGTGGTCATTTTTGTGTGATCCAATTTCAGCGCCAAGAGAAAAACACTGAAAACCAAAATTGCCGTAAAAACTGTGCCCTGACAATTTAAAATTTTGCGCCAAAACTATAAACAAAAATGGCAGCGAAGCTACTTTACCTGCAAACAAATATCAAAGTCGATACATTCCGCGCATTTTACGCGTACTCCATTTATTTCTTCTTGGCAATAAGTACAATTATATTTAGCGTATAAATCTGAAAATGACATGGTAGTAAATACGTTAAAATATCCAACACAAGCTGAACGTTGGCAGGGCTAGTTCGCTACTCACCAGCCATTTTTTTTTTGACAACCGCTTGTCGTTATCATAGACAATTTCTCTATATTTGACGTAAAGGTGACAGTGTGACCAGAAAAAAATACATTTTTATCCTAAAAACCGTAACAGTTACGGTTTCTGGATAAAAATGTTTTAGTTACCAATGGCTGATACTGATTTCTGACCCCATAACACACAAATCACACATTTCACCTTCCTCTGATGCATTAATCTATTGCTACGGTATTGCGTGCAAGCTGTAGCATTTAAAAAAACGAATAAGCTAGATTATAATGAACCCACAATGAACCATAACATTGTGCATAATATAATGACGTAAGCAATTACGGTATTAACATTAGTTAAATTCGTATGATATTGTGTATGGTAAACTCAGATTTCATCTACTTATGTTGCATGTTTCTCCTCCCTTCTTCCATAAACAATTATAACTCTTTTTCAGTAGTCATGTGTGTAAGTGTGGCATAAGGTCTGTTTTGTCTGTGGTTCATCCTCACAAAAATAATAACGTCAATAGAATTGTCTGTGATCTGATTGAATCGAACAATGCAATTCGTCGTTATTTGACTTCATTTCGCTAGAATTCCACAATTCATCTGCCAATAATATAAATTTCGTGCTTATTGTACACTAGATTAAAGAGTACACATTATTATAGACTTCGCAATTTGGGTTTAAAGCACTATGTGCTACGTACTGTGATGTGATTAGAACTTTGGTGTGCAATCCGCCTTGGACCATGAAATCCAGCAAAAGAAGGCTCCAGGCCCTTACAGAAGGAACTGATGGACTGCCGAATTACTTAAAAATGGAAGATTCTGAAACATCAATTCCGCCCGTGTTTAGGTCTCGACTGCACGAGCTATTTTCTCAAATAGAAAAAGAATTTGACCTTCTATACACAGAAAATTTGAACCGTAAGTACTATATCAAGGCGTATGTTGTTTTGGTTGGTGCATGTGTACAAGTGAATATAAAATATGTCTATAGAAAAAAACATAAACTGGTTTGCAGAAGTAGAAACAATGTAGAACAACTCAAAGGCAAAAAATGTGCATTGATTTTATTGATGGTTTTGTTTTAGCATCAAATCACCAAAAAAAAACAGTTGGTCAGTTGTTTATCACATTCATAATTATATTCTTCTGATGTTTGTTTGATAACCAGGGCATTGTGTACCCTTCACCTTGGAAAATGTTTGCATGACCTATGTAAACAAATCATATCATATGTTTATTTGTTTGACTCATTTTCTTGGATGATCGATTATTGTAATCATTTGGGCATTTTGAATCTTTGATTTCCTTTTTCACTCAACAGCCATGATTTAACACAACAAGTCTAATAAACATTTTTTCCAGTTCAAGAGAAAATAGATATCCTGAGTGAGAAATTGGAACGGGAAAGCTATGTCGGAGATAAACAAAATGCAGATTACATTGAGTTTGATGTTGCTGGGAAAAATTCTAAAGTGAAATGTTAGTAACCTCTTTACATGTTAAATTGCTAAGTTTAGATTTTTTTTAAACAGTTTTATTTTGAACTTTTTTTTACAATCTGTTCAATTTTTGCCCATACCAACGACTCATTCACTTAATAATACTATTTTAAATCTTCGCAGTAACTCAAAGCAACTCACAGAAAGTAAAAGCCAGTCACAAACTGAGGGTTCAGACTAGTAAGATAGTGTCAAGCTTCAAAGCCCCGACATACAACTGCCAGTTAGTCAGGGAGTTCACTGGACATAAGGACGGCATCTGGGATGTATCTTCAGCTCGCCCTGGACAAGCGCTTATTGGCACAGCATCTGCAGGTAAATGTCTTGCATAAAATCTGTTTGGCATGAATACAGTTGACCCAGCCTGAACATTAGTGATGGTAGATTCTTTCTATCTGAGTTTGACACCCCGCAAGTTAAATTATAGAATCAGGTGTTACTTTGCTACTGGAATTATTTTCCATGACGTTAAATGCTGCATCTGAACCTGGATTTTGAGTTTTCCATAAAATTTTCTACTCTGCATGAGCCAAATGAAAACTTATGGTATAAAATATTGTGTAACACATTTAGCGCCGCGCATTCTAAGCCGGTATCATGTTTACCTACAGTAACGTCTGGCAAGACTGCATACCTTTTGTTAGCGCACAGTGCAACAGAAAATATTCATTCACACTGAAATAAATGCTTTCACTCCTGTAGCAGAAGCAAGTTTCAGTTTGGGAACGAGTGTGTACGCATACACACAAGTCCTCATGTGTGTGCATGTAAACTAGGTTGTTCGTGTACATTTTGTTTCTGTTTGCTTGAGTGAGTCACTCTGTTAGACGAGTGAGAGTTCAGCACACCGGTTTAATCGCATTTTTACAATATATTGTAATGGCTTCAGTTTCGTCTTGTCCTATTGGTACTTCCCCCCCAAACAGTAATTTGTTTCTAGAGTGGCTTCACAAATAAATAATCTGTTTCTATCTAGATCACACAGCATGCGTGTGGAGTGTGGAATGGGGCAAGTGTCTCCTGCAGTACACGGGGCACTCAGGGTCTGTCAACTCCATCAGGTTCCACCCCAGTCGGGACATCGCACTCACCAGTAGTGGAGACAACACTGCCCATGTGTGGCAGGCTGCCGTCAATTGGGATTTACCGGTTAGTATATTATTCTTACATTTATTATCAGCCAGGTAGTTGATATAATATTGACAGCTAAATTAGCATAATCCACTTTCTAAATTTACCAGATTCGTTGCGGATGAACTGGTTTTGGTTACGACAATGCAAATTGACACTACACCAAAACGGCGCAAACGGCAGACTGATAAAAGCTCCTTCCTCATGCATCATGATGTGATGCAAAACCATAATTTTCACTGCTCTGCAATAACCTTTTAACGTTTTGAAGGCACGGTCCAAAATCGTCGTAGGTTCGATTCCCGCACGGAACAAATATTACCTACAAACAGTTTTGTGTATATGTTTGTATAAGCACAACCAGATATAGAAATATTTCTAGTGGGGGCAATAGTCTTATCAGGACTTTTCTTATTGGCGTTTTTTTTATTATTAGCGTGGTCAATCCTCCGAAGAAGAATTAGAAGGGGGTGGCGAAGAAAGTCTAGGCGAAGGAGGAGACAGACCGGAAGTACTACGTACCCCGCTGACGGAGCTAGTCGGCCATCAAGGCGTCGTGGTGGCCGCTGATTGGCTGACTGGCGGCGATCACGTCATCACCGCTTCCTGGGACCGGACCGCTAACCTGTATGATGTGGAAACTGGAGACTGTTTGCAAGTCCTTACAGGTATGTAAAATCAATATTTTTCCGAGTCTTTTTCTTCTTTACCATTCTACTACAGTAGGAACTCGTTAATCCGTTTGATTTTCCGGTTTGTTTGAGAGAAAAAAAATGATTACAGAAACATACTGTTGTTTTATTACCATAAAATATGACATATCAGGACGCCTTGCTAATCCGCAAGGGGTCTTGTTTTTGCCTCTCCAGATTAACAAGGTCCTATTGTATCTAATTTTAGGGTTCGTATCCTAAGAGTAAAACAAAACCCTGTTACTAAGATGTTCGTCGACAAGCTGTGTCTCATTAACTGATAGTAAGATATTTAAGATTTTCACTGATGTTGTATTTATATTGCCTCTGTGACAACAAATGAAATAAATATTTAATGTACATTCAACAGTGTTAAACATCAAGAGTACTTATCCAGAAAGGTTCGAGTCCTGCTCGCAATCAAATTTTCTGGAAAAATATTTACGATACACGCGCGTTATTGCTTATAAATATTTATATTTAGCCGATGTTCTCTTTTCAATGTCGTGCAATATTTATTTCTGATAATAAAATATTCCGTGACTATAAAACTTTCCGTCAGGTCACGACCACGAGCTGACACATGCGTCTGCGCACCACGCGTCGCGTCTGGTAGTGACGGCGTCCCGTGACACTACATTCCGCCTGTGGGATTTCCGTGAGCCTATACACTCCGTCTCAGTCTTTCAAGGACACACTGAGTAAGTTGATACAGTAAAAATGTAAATAACTATGCACTTTTGACATCTAGGTACTATCACGGCCAGTTGCGCCTGACCATTCATATTTTTCCCCGTATGGTTTTCGCGAATTAACTGCCAACAAAATTTCTGAGATCATAATATATTATTAATATAAATTATAGAGTAGTTTGTAAATAGCAATACCTTTAGTTCGATGCGTGTGTCGCTGTGCCGTCAGTGCTTTTTTTTTCATTCGTCCATTCAATGTCAACAAGGCAGGGCGGGGCACCCTCCAGCCACGCCCTAATCGTAAAAGTGCAAGTAAAAATGAATTTAATGGTGGTCAGTCGCAAATGGGATAGTACGTGAAATTTTATTATATAAAAATTGTTAAATTAATTAATTGTTTTTCAGGAGCGTCACATCGGCGGTATTCACACGAGAAGACAAAGTTGTGTCTGGATCTGACGACCGTTCTGTCAAGGTAAACGAATATGGTCATTTTTTTTCAATCTGAATGCGTTATATTTAGAAAATTCAAAAAATTCAAATAAATTAACATAGCTACTAATTTTTTTGACAAACCTGTAAATTTTTTATTTACTTTAATTTAGTAATTTTTTGTAAATATTTGTAACCATAAAAATTATTCACTTTTATAATATTAGTATAGAAAGTATAAATATTCTTTTCTCTACAGGTATGGGACGTCCGTAACATGCGATCAGCCTTAGCCACGATCAGGTCAGATTCGTCAGTCAACCGTGTCGGAGTGAGCGGGAACGGTCTGATCGCGATCCCGCACGATAACCGACAAGTGCGTCTGTTCGACCTGCAGGGACAGAGACTTGCACGTCTACCGCGGTCTAGCCGACAGGTAATGCTCTTACATACTACAAACATAACTACATAAAGTCACACCTTCTTCCCATAGTGGGTGCAACCTGGATAAGAACTACCAGAGATAGGGTGTAAATGGAAACAGATGGAGGAGGCCTTTGCCAAAGGGCAAACAGACAGGAAGCTAACCAATTAAATGCTAAATTCACACTAAAACTATTTATTACTTGTAAAAACGCTACTGTTTGAATAAAGGCTTTTATTATTACTATTTTCTTTACTTTGAAGATCTCGGGATCATGGGATCCCAGACTTTTAAAGGGCGTGCCAGGAGCCGAAGCCATCTTGCAGAGGCCCTCCCATGTGGGTAGGCAGAAACTACAGAGCGCTATCTCCCACGAGCCTTATATGCTCACTATGTGATGCTCTTTTATTTAGTATCCGCAGTTTCACCTGCTCCTCCCGCCCCCCATTTTTGTCGTATCAATAGGACGTCTACGGCTGAACATAGGACTGCTTAAAAGATTTCCGATAGGATTTCAGCGCAATCCTGCGGTTTACTACTGACTTAAGCTAACTCCAGCTGTCCCTTCTATCTCTGTACCAAAATTAATCAAAAAGAGTTCAGTGAATTATAACGTTAGGTGGACACGTGGCTACATTTCAAGTAATGCAATAACAGTTAATCTTGGCCTCGCTTCATTTGGATCTTTTTGCACAATGAACGATTAGCTTATACTGGTTTTGTAAAGCTTGATATATCTATAGCCGAGTGTACTAACTAATATTATAATTAGCTGAAGTGACTTTGATGCACAGATAGTTCTGTACCCGGGATTTAATTTGAAAATATCCTAATTTTGAATCTTGTAGTTGTAGCACTGATTTGTATTAAAAATTACGGTATCCTACATGTGATTAAGCCATTACCTTTTTTGGAAATATACGATGTTAACAAACTCATTTTTCGACAGGGCCACCGTCGCATGGTTACCTCAGTAGCTTGGGCCGACGACATATCGTCCAACATAAACTTCTTCAGCTGCGGCTTCGACCGACGCATCCTGGGCTGGTCTATCCAACCTTCAAAGGAGAACTAAATACTAAGACTTTACAGGTATATTTCCGTTCATTTACAAGTGCAGATGCGAGCATTAATATGTATGTAAACATAATCTTCTAATGTTCAAAATCTCGTGTCACGGTTTGTGATAGCATTCCCCTAAGGCAGTGGTTCGACCGGCGGCGAGAAAACGAGTAACTATCGGCGATTTTCTCTCTCAAGAAACGCACAATGAATGTACATTCCGTGTAACGAAAGAGATGCATATATTATTAGTTGCTCTCTGAATGTTCACACTGCGGGCGACGACTCGCTTTATAAGTTTTGTCGCTGAGCGACGAGCTTTCAAAAAGAAACTCGCTCAGCGATGCTCGCTCGGACCGCTTGATCATTTTTTTACAGAGGACTGAGCGACCGCGGGCGAGTGGCGCTAGTAATCGCTCAACGCACTTGCAAACAGGCGACAAAATTATCGAAAATAAACTCTTTTGAGTTTCTAGTTCTACTCGTTACTCGTTCATCGTCGGCGGTCGCACCACTGCCTAAAACGGGGCGACGGATTGTAATAGAAAAACTATTTCTATCTTAGGAAGACAAAACCTAGAGATAGACTGTACATTGGGAACGTCTGTTCCTCGTATAGTAGTAGTTTTCACGTTACGCCCCCACCCACCCCGATTTCTTTAAGATAATAGTGTTTGACGCTCAGCGAAGTGGACTAGTGATGTAAGGATCTCGAAATTTTTCCGCATCCGGTTTGGTTTATGCAGACTGAATTTTGATACAAACTGCTATAATGTAACTAAACTGGGTTGAAATCCAGTTACAAACCGAAATTACAAAGTCGATGCGACGTTTAATTTTGATTTCAATGTCTATTGGTTTCATTATATGATTTAAAATTGTAAAGACAGTATCTTTAGTGTATACATATTTCTGCTCGTTATTGTAAATTGTTCTCTAAAATAACTGTATCAATCACGATACGATATCAAATTGTTATAATAATTATTATTGTATGAAAATACACACAGTTTTAGTCTTTAAAATTATCTAGAAATAAAGAACAAAATTGTGTGGAGATGTAAATGGTTGCATCGTCATTCGTGATCGAAATTATTTATGTTGCTGTGACGATAAATATTTATTTGTTACATATTTTAATTAAGTCTAAAAATTCGTTGCAAAGAAAAAATATTGGGTAATTGTAGAAGAAAATGTATAGTGATTTCTTATAAATTTAAGCAAAATTATGCAGCATTTGAGCTAGAAAAACTGTGTATATGGATATAGCATTTATTGTATTTGTCTGAAAACTTATAAACGAAAATCGTTTTTGTTTTATAAAACTACTAGCTAGTGAGGCTGCGCAGACGCCATGGGTTTTGATAATATATAATTATATACTCTATAAATAACTACTCACGATTCTATCTGTCAAGCCTTTGTTAAAACTGATAATTTTTCCAATAAAAAAAAAACAGTGTTTTACATGAACCGACTGCTTCTCAGACTTCAACAACCCAGTTAGCGAATATTAGGCCAAATACGACGTATCTTACCAAAACTTGTCAAGTTTTGGTAACTGGGACTGACAACTCTGTGGAGCTCTATGGAACCAGGCAATTACTGCTTAATCATAAAGATCCTGTCAAAAGTTAGGTCTGTTAGGTCTTTTGGGATCTCCATCTTCATCTCATCTTTGATCCCAAAAATAGAAGTATTAATAGAACTTGTTACTCATGATTGATCGTACCTGGTAGATTGGTATCTATAGCTACCAAGCTTGCAGATTTGCCAATCTATCTGATACAACTCAATTGCAGTTGCGTCGAAAAAAAAAATCACCAATTTTCGTTGATTTACTAACTTGTCAAGGGAAGTTTTCAGATAACTTACCACAATCCTTTTTTTATTTGATTTAGAAATACCCATCTTGTCTGTGGAGTTTCTATTGCAGATTTAATTTTCATTCGTTTATTCGGCGTTAACATTCATGGACAACTGTACTAAATACCTTAATATATGATTGCTTGCACATAATGCATTATTATGAAATGTTTCTTTCCTGTGTATGTTATGAAAAACTGTGGCTTAGTGTAGTATTCTGTGTTAATTTCATTAACTGTGTAATAGTCTTGACTGACGAGTGTAACAATCTGTTTTTCAATTAGGCTGTTTCTAGATTTGGCCTACAGGTGGTGGCTCATTAGTGGCGAGATAACTTGTAACATACAATCATACTAACATGATGTTTTGTAAAAAGTTAATCACGTTAGAGAAGACCTACACTCGCGAGCAAAAGTGTGTATCAACTCCAAGTGATTAACTTGGAGTTGATCCGAGATAGCTCCTTAAATGATGGCGTGATTTTAATAAATTTGGTATCAATTTAAAGTTAACAATTAAACCATTACAATGGTACCATTTTTATTATCTTAACGAGTGGTTAAGTACTCTAGATCGCGCGGAATGGTAGTGTTCCCATACTTTATCTCGCGAGTGTATTATGCATACTGTTTGGAGTTTAGAATGAGCTATAAATATTGGACTTGCCTGTACTGTTTATCGGTCAAAATGCTTTCTCATCCAATCCTGGATGTGGATCTGATTATGTGTATCATAATGCTAACCAACATACAATTTTTTGAGGATCAGAGGAAGTTTTTTTCAATAACAGCTTACAAGATTTCATCGAAACAACATCGCAAGTTGAATAACTTTAAAAATAAATACAGAAAAAACGATGAAATGGAATTAATTTTCGGTAATTTCGTTTTAATAGTAACTAGACTTAGTGTCATAAAAATTGCTATCTTTCTTATTTGATCTCCAACAGATCCAGCTCTTATAAATTCGGCTTCGGCAAACTTAAGTCTAAGGCCTCGGTCTCGAAGACAGCGTGCAGTGGGACTGCAAAGCAAGCGAACGTCCCGCTACTCGCTTACTTCGAGACCAAAGCCTAATCGTAAAAAATACGTTAAATAGCACAAATGTTAGACATAAGTAGTTGTTGGTTTTTAGTAGATTATCATACTTACTTTAATTTTATGTCCACTATGCCAAACTTTTTCTAAAACTAACTTTTTTATAGGTCTACTGTAAAGGGTTGATGGGTGTCCTTTAACCATGATTAATTTTTAAAACGGGAAGTAAGGATTTAATTTGTTTATTTTTTCATTCACTACCTATGTCCATGGGTCATAAAAGTATTACGTCAGCGAAAACAATTAAAACTCATTCCTTTTTATTACGTAGTTAAATCATCAAATGAGTCCTCCCACCCAGGACAGGACAGGATGGATTGTCAGACTTGTACTGACTAATGTCCACGGTGTCTTTCAAAAGCACTTTACTTTCCGGGGCCTCGGTTACCCATAAGACAGTCCCGCGACCCCGACAGTAACAAGTAAAACTCATCCCTTTTTATTACGTAGTTAAATCATCAAATGAGTCCTCCCACCCAGGACAGGACGGGATGGATTTTCAGACTTGTACTGACTTAAATCCATGGTGTTCTTCAAAAGCACTTTACGTTCGGGCAGGCCTGGTTCACTCCGCGGCGTAGGTATAAAACTGCACGTAGGGTGGGGCGCCTCTCCGGGAAGGACAATTCAGTCGGGTGCCGCGCGCTACCCGTTCCGCTCGCGCGTCATCTACTAAATATTTTTGTTGGGTTACGTCTATTTACGCACATTTACCTATCTGTGTTTCATTTTAGTTTCGTAAAAGTTTTCATAACAGTATTATTCATAATTTAATTCACTATGAAGAAAAGAAAATACTGCATAACTTTTGGTTGTCTAAATAATGACAGTGATAAAAGCCTCACGTTTCACAAGCTACCGCGTGATCTTGAAAGGTAAGAAATAAAGTGCATATTTATCTATGTAGTACATTTAAAATACGATTATTAATCCCAGTCAGTAAAATGACCAGTGATACAATTTAATTTAGTAGGTACCTACATTTCATTAATGCACAAATGTCAATTTACTAACTGGAATTAATAATCTTTAATAATGATCAACAAAATTATCTACCTGCTTGTGGTGTGCTTATTATTGTCATTCAAGTATCCCCGCTTAACTGACCATGATTAGGTAGGTTACAAGTTTGGCTTACTAGAGGACCAAGATAAAATAGACGAATATCAAACCTGACATCACCCTACTCACGTTAAGCTGAGTAGGTACGTAGGTAGGTCGAATTAAGATCGGTAGAAAGTAGAAAGATGTTTGCTTTGTTGTTTACGCACGTTCAAACACAGAAAATGGCCACACGACGCATTCAAGGTCAGCGATCGTATTTCGCTGCGCGTTTTTTTATAATATTAATATAACAATAGAATTAACGATCTAATACAACTTTACCTACATCCTACATTTCCTTCCTGTAAATTCTAGTATGAATTAATTTCTACGACCAAATCGAGTCACTGCTCCTGTACTATTAAACCTGCCAGAGCGATGAAGGCGCGGCGGGAGGCGCGCGGTTGAGGCACCGCACGACTTGGGTGGCGAATGTCACGGATGAGGTAATAAAGCCTAACATTTCAAATATTATTAAATATTATTCTTAAGATAAAAAAGAGAAATAATTATACATAACAATAATAGGTAAAACAGATAATATTAATATATATAATTGTTCCTCACGAAAGGTGCCGTAGGTGTATGAAGTAATCGATGATGAATCCAAAAAGATATAGGTTGATGATAAAAACACAATTCCATGAGGAACATAGGTATTTATGTTATTAATGTAATTTAACAAATGCGTAAAAACGTATACCCACCTAACTGTGTCTAAACTCGCGAGTCGCATCCCTATTGAGCTTGACCGACGGTAACCTTTCAATGTCCTTGGCGTCAGATAAACAAAAATAAACTTTCGCGCGTAACCATTCAGTACATTTTTGCTTGCGCATGGGAAGTTTAGGCTAATATAAAAGTAGGTGGGCGGTACGGCTGCCAGTTAAAATGTACTTTATTCTTTCGTGCATAGATTTTACATTTGTTTTATTTTTTTTTGGGAGAGACGCTTCTTTGCGTAGTAATATTATTTATTCTTTGGTTCGGGGGCCACGATTACCTCATAAGACAGTCCCGCACGACTCCGTAAGGCTTTTGACATCTAAGGTCCACCCCATCATATTGCTGACAGCGATTTTAGGCGCGAGTTGAACACGACTCACCGTCGCTTACGTAATCCTTGAATGACCCCTTTGTTGTATGGGAGACTAACAAAGGAAAAGGAAAAAACTAATCGGGATTCAACATACGTTGTCTTAATTGGTGGTTGATCTCTTCACACTTAGAAAACTGTACATGGGTCAGGCCGTAGATTTTGCCACAAGTAGCGCAAAGGTGACGCAAAATCTACTATAGGTCGGTCGCGCAAAGTGACGTAAAATAGTAACGCAAAATAGTTAAGGTGTGCGCACACCTGATGTGTATGTGTAGCCTACACAGTGTAGGTAAGTAATTTCATTGCAAAAAATATTTTAAACATTTATGAAGTTTAGGACACTAACTAGGTAATAAGCCATAGGAATTGCGTATAATTTGGTAGATACTAATAAAAACCGGTTTTTCGTATATAAGTAATTTATTAGTCTTATCTCTATTAATCTTTCTCTATGAGTAATAATAACTCCTAATGCTAATCGAAGAAAACAAAATAATAATATAGTATTCATCAAGAAACTCTTAAACAGGACAGACGAATAGGTATCTAAGCTTTGGTTTATTGAACATGTATACACTGATGACTTATATTTAATACTGCTTACTCGTCTCAAATATCACTCTTATCATAATATTACTGTTGTCTAAATAACTCTTTCACTTATTAACCCAACACAAAATATAAATATAAATCAAGAAACTTAAGAGAAATATCTAAACTTTGGTTTATTGAACACATAATTATGCACTCTAAACTTATAACTAATAGTGCTTACTAGAATCTCAAATAAGTATCACTCTCTTATCTAAACGACTATTTTTCTTATTAAAGAAACACAATAACTCTTTCACTTATTAACCCAACACAAAATATAAATATAAATCAAGAAACTTAAGAGAAATATCTAAACTTTGGTTTATTGAACACATAATTATGCACTCTAAACTTATAACTAATAGTGCTTACTAGAATCTCAAATAAGTATCACTCTTATCTAAACGACTATTTTTCTTATTAAAGAAACACAAAATATAGTAGGTACTCATCAAGAAACGTTAAAACGGGATAGAGAAATATCAAAACTTTGGTTTACAACGAAACATGAAAATGTTTAAAAAAGTAGGTATATAGGGTGACTGGAATTAGTGTACGATACTTTAACACGTGATTGTGCTCATGATAACAAAGAACTTTTACTATGGCAACAAACCTGAAAACGCAGAAAAAAAACCAGCTGTTCAGTACATTTATGTTTGTTGAATGTTTCGATTTCGGCTTTGCTCCCATAATAAAAGTTGTTTGTTATCATGAGCACAATCACGTGTTTAAGTATCGTACACTAATTACCAGTCACTTTATATATTTTGTAGAATTATTTTTATTGTATGTTGTATTGAGTTATATCCGTGTCAAACATTATTTGACCCCGTCGGGAAATATTTGGTTGGGGTAACACTTTAATCACGTCATCTAACTGCATTTCACATACATCCTCAACATTTGGATACGTGAAGATTAATCCTTTACTGCCTTTGGAATTTTTCACTTTCCTAACAAATTTAACAGTAGGTATATTATCTTTTATCGATAAAACACGTCCTATAAAGTGTTTTAAACTTTTTTTTGCGGCAAATTTAGCCACAATCCAGTCATCTTTTTTTAAAAAATCGTCGTCGCCTGTGAAGTACTCAATGTCACTGTACCCAAATTGTATGGTTGGCTTAAGGTTTTCCTTTCCTTCTTGTTCATCTAAAGATGTTGTTATGTAATCTTTATATGTTTCATATTCAGAATTATCTGTATCGGCTAGACTCAAAATATCAGAATCCTCAGAGCTTGATTCAATGTACGAGTATGTTCTTATTTTCTTCTTTTTAGCAGCTTTCTTGTTTACTTTTGACTTTTCTGTACTTTTTATATTCATTTTACCTTTTTTCCCACAGCTTTTTCCCGCAGTATTCTCAGAAGTTACATTTTTCCGTTTTCTTTTACTGTCTGGTTCTTTTGACGTACTTGCGTTTTTGTTAAATATAACGGTCTCTCTTAGAGCATTATTTTGATTATTTTTTTTCTTTTCTTTCGGAACTATTTTCATCTTTAAAGCCAATTGCGTATTATTAATAACTTCAGAACCTTTGATTTTTTTCTTAATGTCAATTTTCTTCAATTCTTCTGAAGCTTGTTTGGAGGATACCTTCACATTAGAAGTTATTATCAGTTTAGAGCTCCTCGCTGAAAATATTGATTCATTTGTAGATATAGATAGATTAGAAGGTGCTAGTTCTTTAGTACTTTGATCTGATAAACTCATGTAAATGTTGGCAACTTTCATACATAACATATTGAGACTATCTGGGTTATAAATCTTAGCTTCAGTATCATTTTTAACGTATTTTTCCTTTTCAGCTATATCTTTTACATCACATTCGAGTGCATTTAACATTCCTGAATCATTTAGTATATTAACGTTGATATTTCTTTCGTCTATGTCCAAATTGTCCAATAAGTAACAGTCTTGTGTCCAGTTAAACAGTTCTTCTTCAGCGCACATTTCATTTACGTTTATTTCAAAGCTGTCGTTTCTTTCCCCTGTGACCTGTTTTAGTTCTCCAGTAGTTTCATCGAGCTCCAATCTTGTACTTCCATTTTCGTCTAGTGTAGACTCCTTTTCAAATTCGAAACTGTGTATTTCCGGATCAAAACACTCACATTTTCCCTTGAGATTTTGGCAAAAACAAGAGAGGATGCGATGTTTAACTATGAATTTGGCATGACTTACAATTTGGTGAATTTTTAATGTGTTACGAATTGGTGTCAGTTTGCTTGCAATACTTGTGTCTAGTGTTTGGATGCTTTCGGATGGTATGAAAAATAATTTGACAGATGTTTCGGTCTCCTGCAAAACATCGAACGCTGTTTGTGCATCAGGAATATCAGTCCCATGCGAAACTTTGAAGTCTAGTGTCCTTTTGATGGTACCTCCGACGCCGTCTGCGGCACCTTTTCCATGAGATGCCTCAAAGTAAGACCAAGTAAAATTATTAAATCCAAGTTCGTAAGTGTAGCGAGACATTAAAAAAAAATTTTTTTTTTGGCGGTACTGACTCGTGGGACCATCAGAGAAAAAGTGAACTGTTTGTATATTTGGATATTTATGTCTGATATATTTTAATATGGGATCTAAGTGCGCCCAAATTGCTTCCGGGTTGTGAGAATTTTCAGGAGAAATTGAACAAACCGATAATGGTTTTTCATTTTTAATGTATAGCATGCCCGTGTGAAGGGTGATTTGCTTTTTAGAAGCACCGAAATGCATAGCTTGGACTTCCTCGTGATATTTACAGAGCCAGTTTTCTGAAAAATCTACATGTAATGCACATTCACTGTAGTCTAAACTGTCTATACAAAGCTTATACTGTTGGTATTGATGGCGCATATTGTAAATATGTACCTTATATTTTTTTATTTCGTTGTTAAACAAATCCACCACACTTTTAATTGTTCCCTTGTTTTCAGTTTTTACCATTCTTTTAGTCTTTTTTCTCTCTCCTTTTTCATCATATTCGTGTTCTTTGACGTTCCATGCAAACCACTTTATTTCAACATTTTCGTCTGTGTTTACTTTTACAGCATTATCTTGACAAAAATCGCATTCACCGTACATGCATTGTCTAAAAATAGGGTCGCAAACGAAATTGGCTAGAATTGTGTTAACATCATTCGACTCAAAGATGCCCGCCGATTTCAAAGCATTTATAAGAAACTGCATGTTGCAATGCTTCAAACAAGCACACGTTTCTAAATTTTTCAAATCTGGAGATATGACGTAAAATGGACGATATTTTTTAAAGGTACTGTAACTTATTGAACCAACCTCAGAAACGTACTTTTTATGCAAAGTTTCTAATTTGTCTAGTAGATATCGTACCTGCATTTTACATTTTTTGAATGTCCGGCACTCCTTTTTACCTGCACTTGCACGGCTCACGTCATCTCTTTCGTAAAATCTCCTTATTCTCTCTATCAGATCATGCGTCTTGGTCTTTGTTTCTGTATGTCTTTTTAAACTGTTTTTAAGTCCAAGTCTTTTTGTAAGGCAAGATTTCAATTTATATTTTTTTACAATCGGATTATCCACAACATCTTTAAACGTATTTTTATCTTGGTTTCGACAGATTTTAAATTTTGATTTAATAGAGTCAGTGAGAACATTATATTCTAACATCTTTCTTTTGACAATTTCTTTTTCCGGGGTTGCAACATTAGCTAGGTGCTCATTAACAAAGCTTTCTGATCTTTTATATGGAGTGTTTTCTGGGTCTTGCCTGATGGCTTGGTTTTCAGTTTCAGCGTCCTTCTCCTGAAGTTTCTTCGCTAATTCCCGGTACTCATTTTTTAATTTACGCATTTCTCTTTGAAGAGAATTATAACCTCTCATCAATTTTTGAACGTTTTCACGAAGTTGATTATTTTCACGTCGTATTTTTTTCTCAATATTTCTCTGAATATTTCTAATCGAAGTCCTATTCAAATACATACTACTTCCACTTTCTGTCTTATTATCGTTAGGTGTGTCTAGTACTTCTGCAGCTAAATTGTTTTGAAGTTCCTCATTTTTTTCATTTGAACAATCTTCATCCTCCTGATGCTGCGTATTGGCAGATTGTTCACTGCATGTGGATTGGAACGTGTGGATAGTTTGCCTATTACTGGTTTTTGTCTGTCGCAATTTTAGCCTGTGCTCTTCTTTTTGTGCATCATTCAAAGTATTTTTTTTATTTTGGTAAGCTTTGATTGCTCTTGCTTTATTTTTCTTTTTCATATCTGAATATTTTTCGGGATTCGTTCTTTTTAATTTTTCCCTGTATCTCTTTGATTTCTCTGCCTGAGTCAGAGGCATCTGAAATAGAATATTGAAATTATAGCTAACAGTAACGTCATAATATACAGGGTGTCCCTTGAACTCAACGTCAAGCCGAAACGGGGTGACAGGATTGATCATAACCATCACGAGAAAAATCTGGAAAAAAATCTATCCTATGCGGTTTGAAAATTATGGGCATTTTAAAAAAAACCTAGTAATTTGATCAAACTGTACCATTTTTCGGATAATGTGGTTATTCTTTTTAATTTTCGTTCATTTGAACTTTGGAAACGTAGTCCTAAATAACATTTCTAGAATCCCATTAAAAAATAATGACACATTTGCCTCAAGTTTCCGAGAATTGAGACTATTTGTTTAACAACGAATTTAAAATTTTCAAGATTCGTCGACTTTGACAGGCCCTCCTTTAAAAAAAATGTACTAAAGTGCCTTGGCAAGTGGCATCAAAAGTTGGCGCATTTAATCAGGATTCTAAAATGGTACAATTTTTGTTAGTTTCATACAATAGAAAAGAGTAAAAAATTAAAACCTCAAGTAAGCCGATTTTTGCTACCTCTGTTAAAATGTTTTTGATTCACACAAGCTCTAGGTAGGTTCTTAATTTTAAGGCAAAATGATCTCAAAGCCCATTGAAAACGTAGCCGACCTGCGTGAATGCATTTCTCAAACAGCTGAGGTGATCAACTCTCGAAGATATGCCCGACTCATAAGTAGATCTTTTTTAAGAAGATGTAGGGCTTGTATTGAGACTGATGGTAAACAATTTGAATTTATTGTAATAAAAAATGTTATTTCTCTATCTAACTTTTATTTCAACAAACCTAAATTAAACGAGATCAAGATTTTTCATTATTTTACTAACTTTTTTTCACTTTGGTTAAAGTGCCGTCATTATCTGTCTCACTCACTCATGGCAGACATACCCACAAACCATCTTTCTCATCATTTTGCCTTAAAATTAAGAACCTACCTAGAGCTTGTGTGAATCAAAAACATTTTAATAGAGGTAGCAAAAATCGGCTTACTTGAGGTTTTCATTTTTTACTCTTTTCTGTTGTATGAAACTAACAAGTATTGTACCATTTTAGAATCCTGATTAAATGCGCCAACTTTTGATGCCACTTGCCAAGGCACTTTAGTACATTTTTTTTAAAGGAGGGCCTGTCAAAGTCGACGAATCTTGAAAATTTTAAATTCGTAGGTAAACAAATAGTCTCAATTCTCGGAAACTTGAGGCAAATGTGTCATTATTTTTTAATGGGATTCTAGAAATGTTATTTAGGATTACGTTTCCAAAGTTCAAATGAACGAAAATTAAAAAGAACAACCGCAATAACCGAAAAATGGTACAGTTTGATCAAATTTCCAGGTTTTTCTTAAAATGCCCATAATTTTCAAACTGCATGGGATAGATTTTTTTTCTGATTTTTCTCGTGATGGTTATGATCAATCCTGTCACCCCGTTTCGGCTTGACGTTGAGTTCAAGGGACACCCTGTATATAGGGTGACTGGTAATTAGTGAGCGATACCTAAACATATGATTGTGCTCATGATAACAAACCACTTTTACTATGGGACCAAACCTGAAATCACGAAAAAAAAACCACCGTAGAAGTGGTTTGTTATCAGAAGCTTTTATTTAAATGCTCTAAAAAGTAGAAAAAAGAGCATTTAAATGAATTGTTTTAAAAAGAGTAGAAGTTAAAAATGTACTCAGCATAGCCAAGTGATCTGAAAGTCAAGCCAAGCCAAGCCAGCAAGCAAGCCAGCCAAGTGGTCTGAGTGGCTTGAATTATGACTAGCAACCTACAAGAACCTCGCAGTTACTCAAAAAAATATATGAAATTAATAAATATAAACAAAATGAAAAATCATCATAATCAATATCAAGTAATCTCTAATGTGCATGCACCATTATTCCATAGCGTAAAAAAGTGGCGCAAATTCTACGCCACTCTGGTATCGCAAAGTGACATAATGTAGTTTTTGCGTAACCATGGCGCAAATAAAATCTATAATAACTCGATAATAAGCTATTTTCTCTGGTTAATTTAGCCTTTAAAACATCACACACAGCCTATTAAATCATGCGCAATAACAATAATATATATAAATTGTAAACTTACCTTGAAATCTAAAAAAATTCACTCCTCGAAAAATGTGACACTTTTTACTTGGAACGAAGTTGACATCGGACTGAAGAAAATATGGCCGCCCACGCCGTATTGACCATAGAGAAAGTAACTTTAGTGTTGCCACTACTCAGATACAAATCCTACTAATGTCTTAACACCACAAAATAGGTAGATAATAGGTGCGCAATAGAAGTAGCGCAAAGAATTGACTTTCTTTAGTTTTTTTTAAAATGTGTGAAAATTAATGTACTTTCTTAGGAGACACCACCCCATATTAAAAACACGGCTAGCTAACTATTATTTTATAACGTTAAATCAAACAGATTACCAAAAAGTACAATTTTTTTTATTTTGCTGATGGCGTAAGTGCACCCCTACCAAAGCGGATTCACGTTTTTAATGAAAATTTCGTCACTTTTTGTAGAAAAATGTCATATAATTTTCTTAGTTTATGAACATAATCAAATATGTTTAATGGCCGCGGCTCACCACTTCGTATGAAATACGATGCTGTGATTGACAAACGATAAAGTCTTATCCTTTTTTTTTTTAATGTAGCGGAGAGTTAAGTTACTTCTAATGTGGCGAAATCTACGGCCTGACCCACATAGTTGTATTGGTGGAATTTTTAGTTAACATTTAAATTATGTAATGTATAATTTTGGTTTGTGCAAGGGTTTAGGGTGTTATTTATTGCTGAGCATATTAATATATGCGAGACAAAAATAATTTAAATACTGTCTTATAATTTGCGTTTTAAAGATCTTATAGGAATCTAAAAGAAAAAGAATATACGCGATATTCTTAGAAGAATATGTCGCGTATATTCTTTTTCGTTTTAGCAATTTGAGGCTGGATTACACAGCAGTTTGGCAATGCTTAAAAGATGAATTTAAATCATAATGGAACATATCAGGTATACTGTTCTAAAATCAGACTACCACAAACTAAAAAGAAAACACAATAATAAGGTTCAAGAAACAGTTTTAAAGGTAAATAAAAATAGCATTAGTGTTGACCATTATAATGATAACAAGATAACTGTAAAAGAAGAAAGACTTATGGAACCAAAGACGAATAAACGACTAAAGTCTCATTTAGGCAATGCAAGAACTTGCATTAAGAGTTACACGCAAGTTTGAATACATTGCGGTATTTATTTGATCAACTGAATTCATTGTCCATTTATAGTCCGCAATGTAGTCAAACTTGCATGCAACGCACATGCAATATCTTGCAGCATGCAAATGGCAGTAGACAATGCAAGAACTTGCATGGAAGATTAACTAAATAGCGATATTTGTTTGATCGATGTAACGCAACTTGCATGCAATTTCTTGCATCGTCTAAATAGGCTTTAAATTGCTATAAAAATAAATATCCTGCGATAATTTCAACTGGTTATTATTATTATAAACTACTTTCATTCAACCCTAAAAGTTTGGCTTTGTCATTAACTGTCTGTCCAAAACTCTCCTCTTCCTAATATCTTTATAATTTAAAATATATTCTGCAAATCGATTGCCCTATAGGTTTGCCCTAACTTGCCATACCTAATCTTGTTTAATAGACACTCCACTGTAGTATGAAGGCTTTGCCAAACATCGTCCCGTGTTTTACGTGACGACTTACATTATATATTTTTATAGTAAACATTCACGCCAAAGACACGCCCCGCTAACGTCGCGACACGACCAGCTTGCTATTTGGCATTGCCTATTTAGATCACGAATCTTGCTTATGAGGTTTCGCTAGTTCTTCTAATTTGACTTCCGACTTCATGTAAAATTGAAATATAACGCTGCCCTATCTATATCGAAGAAGCTGTGATGTATGTGGAATTATCGTTTTTTTACTACTTATTTATTACTACGCACATATCAATAATGATGTCTTGATGCTTGTTATAAAAAAATGTAACGCAATTTATATGTTCATTGTAACGTTGGCGTGAGTCACATGTGTGGGATAACTAGTATCAGTGAAATATCTATGGTATAATAAAATACTGTGTTCGCTTTATAAAAATCGTAGTCATTCTAGTTTTCATTTTTGTAATTTAGCGCAAATGTAACATGACAATACCTGTACATAAATATTAAAATTGCTTGCAGCGAAAGAAAGTAATTGTAAAAAGATCATTCACAATAACCACAAAAAAGTCCATTTCAAATGGTGAATAACCGAAAATGTAAATAAGAAATTTTAATATTTAAATTATTTAAATTCCAATTTCTTTTTTTAGTTGCATTCAGGGAAAATACTTGTTTTTCAAATTGACGCACTTCACTATTCTATAAAAAACATGTTTGTTTGATTACATTGCGGTATTTATTTTATGAACTCCATTCATAGTCCGCCATGTAGTCAAGCTTACATGCAATTTCTGACGTCGTCTGAGGTCCATTCACACGCTATAAAAAATGTATTCGTGTAAATGTGCCATTAGACGATGCAAGAAATTGTATGCGGTTTCCATGCAAGTTTAAGTACATTTGGGTTCGCGGGACTTACTCCATCACCGTGACCCCGGAACATAAAGGGCTATTGAAGGACACTGTGGAATTTAGTCAGTTTAAGTCTGACAGTCCCTCCGGCCCTGCCCGGGGTGGGAGGAGTCATTTGATGACTGTACCACGCAAAAAAAAAAAGTTTGTTTATATTACACAATTTGTTTGATCAACTGAATTTTTGTGTATTAATAGTCGGCAATGTAGTAAAACTTGCAAGTAACGCGTATGTTTCTGACATCGTCTCGTTCATTGTAACGTTGGTGTGAGTCACGTGTGTGGGACTAGGCATAACTAGAATCAGTGAAATATCTATGGTATAATAAAATACTGTGTTCGCTTTATATAAATCATAGTCATTCTAGTTTTCATTCGTTCTATCTTAGTAATTTAGCGAGAAATTGCATGCAACTCACACGTTATTAATTTTTTTACATTGTCTCAATGAGGCAATACATAAAATGATAATAATAACAGTCAAACAGGCACAAATGAATAAATAAGCAATGTAAGATGGTAGTCAATTTGTCAAACAACTATTTTCTTTGACCTTATGTATAATTTTAAACTTAATTTATGTAATTGTGGTTGTGTGTGCCAAAAACCTTCAACAGACATGGAGGCATAAGCCATGATAACATAAAAACAATGGAGTAGCCAGTGTATCTTATACTTTATGTTGTAACCAATTAAAAAATGGTTTTGTAGCTTACTTCTAGTCGAATAGTGCACTTTGTTTATCAATATTTATGTAACTGGTTTAAATCTTTTGTATTTACATAACTATAATAATTGTCTGTATTCATGTTCAATGTATGTATAAATCAAGATGCATTATAAGTATTATTAATAATGTCTAAAAGTTATCAGTTGTTAAATATCTTCTATAAATGATCTGAATATTTTTGTTATGCCAAATATGGTATGAAATAAATAATATATAAATATTCATGACTATTATTTTTTATTAACCCTTTACCCTTATGTAACCAGTAAACGATCCAATAATTATGTTAGAAAAACATGTTTGTAAAACTTCACGTACGCTTCAGAAAATATAACCGTAAAAGATCAAAGTTTTCACGTAAACATAGTCACGCTGCGAATCTAAGGGGTGTGAGAGCGGGAGGCCCACATCGTGTGATATGTGTAGGCACATCTTAAGACACCGCCGCCGGCACTTCATAATGTGTCCAGAAGCACGCTGCAGTCGCGTTGGTAAGATCCTTTGAGGAGTGGCTGGAGACACTCCTTCAATCTCAAACAGGTCCTCACCGAACACACAGGTGTTTCGGGAGGTTTCTGTCGCAGATTCGACGGGAAATTCCCGTGTGTCACCAATGAGTGAATCGTCCGGAGGACACTGAAGAGATCTGGCCCACGTGGACAGTCTGGGCAGAGCACCACCGTGTCCTCCCGGAGACGATAAACAGCGGCGTCGTTTCGCGCCTGGTATTAGGTCATGCTGCGAACAAGTCCTATTGCTGACGGCACTTTAAGGCGCTTGTGGAAAACGATGCGCCGTCAACACGGCATGGTCCATGATCTAAGCGAGTCGCCCATCACTCGCCGTCCGCATATGGCATACCTACCCGCGCCTACATTGGCCGGAAAACATCCGTTGCCGTGGGCGTCTCCCGTGTTCGATCAGCGTCCTCCTTCGCTAGCACGACTGCTTCGCAGAAGAAGGCGACCGCTTCCATGCAAGAGGTCACCGCCTATCGCCTCCGTGAGGACACGACAGGTGACCCTTGTAGTGGTGACACCCAGGCATTTCTTCCTTCCCTGTCCGACAAATGAGCCTCCCGAAACTTCCGTGTCCGGTGCGATCCTGCGTCAAGTGGAAGGTGAGGCCTATACCGCCGCAATCGCGGCGTGCCCGAATGCAACGCTTGTTTGGCTGGTTCATCAATGTTTAGCAGTGCCAAGTGAGGTTAGTTTGTGGATCTCGATTCGATTCTATTTCCTCAAAGTTAAAGTTGTCGAAGTCAAACTCAAAGTAGTGTTGCTTATTTAATATTTTAACAAGGTGAGATGTTCGGTCGTTTATTTTTCACTTTCATTAGCTTTCCCAGCTTTTTAACAACCGCCATAGACATGATTTGGGGTTCGTAGCCTCCGTGGTAGCCTCTGATAATTTTCAATATTTTTAATCTCCTTGAATTTCAATAAAAAACATTCTGTGTCAAAAAGAACCAAAAACTGTCAATAGTGTCAATTCTGTGGTATTGTGAGTCTGTGGTTTGCTTACTGACTGAAGTTCTGAAGTTTTGTTTTCGGTGTTCGTTGTTTGATAAAAACGTGTGTATGTTTATGTTTAAATATTCTCTTTTTTCAAACCCTGCTTTGATTGAATTTGATAGCAAAGCATAAAACAATACGGAAGACTTTATTTCAGATTTCACAGTCTGTTCTTTTAGTTTGTAGAAGTTAAGAAGACGCACTTTTTTTGAAAATGGAGGAGTTACGAGGGTTTATGTTGAATCCTCGGCCATCAAGGTCACAAATGACCAAACTTAGGGGTCCGGTAACAGGAGGTATTCGTCTTACTAAAGAAGATGAAACCAGCGACCTGAACAGGAAGGAGGAACACCGCCATTCTGTGATGGTTGCCAGCGGTACCGAATATGCCCGCGAAGTCAAGGAGAGGGAAACTGAACTGTATTTGCGGGTAAAAATTATTTACTTACGTTTATTTATTTACTAAAAGGTCTGCTGGCCTTTTAGAGAAACTAAGAGTCACTCAACGAGCAATGGAAAGAGCTATGCTCGGAGTTTCTTTGCGGGATAAAATCCGGAACACGGATATTCGGCGAAGAACCAGAGTCACCGACATAGCTCGTAAAATTTGCAAGTTGAAGTGGCAATGGGCAGGCCACATCGCTCGTAGAACTGACAACCGATGGGGAAGAAAGGTTCTCGAATGGCGACCACGGACCGGAAAACGCAGCGTAGGTAGGCCTCCCACTAGGTGGACCGACGACATCGTGAGAGTCGCGGGCAACCGATGGATGCAAGTGGCGAATTGTCGTTCGGCGTGGCGGTCTAAGGGGGAGGCCTATGTTCAGCAGTGGGCGTCTTCTGACTGATGATGATGATTTATTTACTTACGTTTATAACTACTACTACTATACAGTAACTAGGTACATCCATGTACAATGTTCATCTTTCTGATTATTTATAGTAGTTCCTACTGGAATCGAATCTAGTCTCACTACCACTAAGACAACCCACTGACCCAAAATCTATACATTGTCTGCTAATGTTTTGTCTAAAATTATTAATTAAGCATGTATGTTTCCAAACAATTGGGCTATCAAATGTAATAAGTTTTATTTCAAACACACAGTAGTTAGGTCGTAGATTTTGTCATGACAAAAAACTAGTAATATATCATTGAAAACAAATAATATTGCAGAACGAGTTAGATCGTGAACAGCAAGAGAGTATAACAGGAGGTCTGGAGTCGTTGGAGCAACTTTCGGTATGGGGAACCTCCATCCAGAATATTGGGGAGCTCACCGAAGAGGCTATGACAGAGGTGTACAATAAATACTCATTTCAAATGAAAGAAGACACCATTAATTTGCCTATTAATGAATATAAGCAGCAGGTGAGCTGAGTATTATTTAGTTATATAATTTAAGGCCTGGCCTATCCAAACAGGCATTAATGTCAACTTATCGTCAAAATGTATCTCCTTAATATATCTGAATCAATATCTAAATCTGGCTGAATCAATTAAAAGGCATTAAGCTTATTCTGTGACATCATCTACCTAGCCTTTTCCCAACTATATTGGGGTCGGCTTCCAGTCAAACCAGATTCAGCTGGATATCAGTATTTTTTTAATAATTTTGAGGCACAGAAATGACCAAATACTTTTGTATTAATAGGCTTTATTTTATTCAAGAGATTTTACACACCGACATCTTTTAGTGTTGTCTATTGAGTGACACAGAGTATAAAACTTACTTGTTACAGAGGCAAAGGTTTAAAATTATTCGTTCTATTTATTTGCTAACACACCCCCTTAATTTAACAACCTTTGTGTTTTACAATTTTATAGTATCTTAAAATAAATTTTACAATATATTTTTAAATTTACAATGTTGGTATTTTAAGTTTACATCAGTTTGAGAAAATTAAATGAACTTAGCTTTAACATACAATTTATACTTATTAAAGTATTAAAGAAACTACTTCAACAAAATATTTTTAAATTTGATGTATTTTTCAGATCCTAGGCTTTTAGTAAAAAAATCAGCTAAATTATCATTAGTATTGATGTATTGAATATTTATCAATCTTTTGTTGACAATGTCCTTTAAGAAATAGTACTTAATGTCTATATGTTTGGTCCTTTTGGAGTTTTCATAATTCTTTGCCATGCATATAGCACTGGAGTTGTCTATTAAAAGTGTATTGTTTTCTCCAGAACAGTCGAGGTGTTTTGCAACTCCTTTTATATTGAGTAGGTCCTGTGCTGTGACAGCTGCTGCGACATATTCAGCTTCTGCTGTCGAAAGTGCGACACAGGGTTGTTTCTTTGATGACCACGATACAGGATTATTTCCATGAAATATGATGCTTCCACTGACACTCTTTCTATCCGTGCCGTCGCTAGCCCAGTCTGCATCTGAGTATGCTATTATGTTGTTATTCTTACCTTTGGTGTATATTATTCCTAGTTCTTGAGTGCCTTTCAGGTATCGCAGAATTCTTTTTCCGGCCTTCCAAGCAGTCTTATTAGACTTATCTAGGTATCTACTGAGGTAAGACACTGAATATGTAAGATCTGGTCTTGATATTGTAGTTAGGTAGAGTAGGCTTCCTATGAGTTGTCTGTACAAATCTTTCTTTTCACCTTCTTCTTTATCTATTTCTGTATTTATTTTAAAATTTACTTCCATTGGAGTCTTAGCTTCTTTGCATTCCTTCATGTTGAATTTGGTAAGTATTTTATCAATTAATTTTGTTTGTTTAATTACAATTTTATCTTTGCTTCTATCTATCTCTATACCCAAGAATGTTTTTGCTTCTCCTAAATCTTTTGCATTGTAATCTTTCTTTAGTGCTTCTATAATTTATCCATCCAGATATCATCAACATATATTATCATCCAACAATTTTGTTTGTAATACAAGCATGAATCATATTCTGAACGCTTGAATCCCTTTTCTTTTGCAAATTTGTCTATTGTATCATTCCAGCACCTTGGAGATTCAATAAGACCGTATAGTGCTCTGTTTAATTTTAGTACTTTGTTTGTATTTTCAGGTGTGTATCCTTCAGGTGGCTTGATGTATATTTCAGATTTTACTTCACCGTTCAAGAAAGCTGTAGGAATGTCGAGCTGTCGTATTGGTAAGTCTTCATTTACTGCTTTGGATATCATCAGTCTGATGCTTGACATTCTCGCAACAGGTGAGTACATTTCTGTATCATCTTGCAATTTTTGCTGAAAGCCTCGTACGACTAATCTAGCCTTTTTTGTTCCATCATCTTTATGCTTAAATATCCACTTGGTATCTATTTCTTTTTTCTTTTCAGGTAAGTCTGTTTCTGTCCAAGTTCCAAGTTTTATTAAAGCATTTAATTCTTTTTCTATTGCTTGTCTCCATTCATTATCTTGATAAGCTTCTTTGTAAGAATTTGGTGCTTCTGCAGATGTAGCTTCATTTATTGCTATGTTGGTTTCATAGTTTTTTAAATATGTAGGTTTTTTAACTGCGCGACCTGATTTTGTTCGAATTGGTATTGCCTTTTCTTTGTTTCTTTCTTCTTCTTCTTCTGTATTTATTTTATCATCTTCTGTGTTTATTTCATCTGCTTCTGTATTTATTTCATCTTCTTCTGTGTTTCTTTCGTCTTCTTCTATATTTCTTAGGTCTTCTTCTGTTTTTATTTCTTCTTCTTCTGTGTTTCTGTCGCCTTCTTCTATGTCTGTTACGTTTTCTTCTATGATTCTTATTTCTTCTTCTGTGTTTCTTACGTCTTCTTCTGTGTTTAGTTCAACTTCTTCTGGACAACTTCCTTCTGAGTTTCTTTCTTTTATTTTATGAAAGATGACGTCTCTTCTTATTTTAATTTCCTTTCTTACAGGATCCCATAGCCGGTAGCCTGTTGGTGCATAGCCAATCATGATGAGTTCTTCACTTCTTTCATCTAACTTCTTTAGTGGCGTAAGAAGTTTTGCATAAGTGGTGCAACCAAATGTTTGTATATTTTTAACATTAGGTTTTCTGCCTGTCCATTTCTCTACAGGTGTCTTTGTCTGCCCTTCTTTTGGTGTTCTATTTAGAAGGTAAGTGGCTGACCGTACTGCTTCTCCCCACAGGTTCTTATTTAATTTTGATTGAAACAACATGGCTCTTACTTTCTCCATGAGGGTGCGGTTTAAAACGTTCAGCCTTTCCGTTTTGTTGTGGGCTGTATATGACAGTATAGTCTAACTTTATTCCTCGTTTTCTGCACCAATCTTTAAGTTGAGCTGATGTATATTCACCGCCATTATCACAACGTATTGTGCTGACTTTTTCACTTGTGTGGCGTTCTACTTCCTGTATGTATTTAGTCATGTAGGTGAACACTTCACTTTTATGTGCAATCAGGTAAGTATATGTATATTCAGTGTAGTCATCAATAAAGGTGAGCACATATCTATCACCATCCCAGGTTGTAGGTGTGACTGGTCCGCACACGTCTGTATGAATGGTATGTATTATTCTGTCAGCTTTGTGTCTTGTGTAGAATGGCAGTCTTGTTTGTTTTGCTTTGATACATATATCACAGCTTCCAGACATATTATTTATTTGTTCTTTAGTTATATTTATTCCTTCAACTGATTTTATAATATTTTTTAATGTTTCTTTTCCAGGGTGACCATACCTCAAATGCCAGTCTTCAGGGGTTTCAGTTTTGCAGGACAGTAAGGCATCTTCAGAGTCTGTAGTTAAGTCTATATTATATAAACCATTATCATTTTTTGTTCCTTTTAAAATTATATTTTTATTTTTCTTTACAATAACATTTTCTTTTGTGAATAATACCTCTCCATCTTTTTCAGTAATGGCATGGACTGACAGGAGACTTTTCTTCAAATTTGGCACAAATAAAACATTTTCAAAATTCACATCTGCCGTTTCAATTTTACCCATTAAATTTGACTTTAAGACATTATGTTTATTTGCTGTTTGTATGTTTACTAAGCAGTCCTTTTGTTCTTTCAGAAGTACCTCTTTGTTGGTCATATGGGTAGAACATCCGGAATCAATCACAAATGTTTCAGTCAATAATGAGACGGCATTCTTATTCTTTTCTTTCTTTCTTTTGTAATAACAATCTTCTTCTTCATGATTATCTTTTTTACAAATTGAACACTTATTTTTATTTTTGTATTTCTTACTTGTCAGTGCCTTAAATGCAACTGAACTTTGTTGTTCTTCACTATTATTTCTTTGTTGTTCCACTAATAAACGTGCAGTGAGATTGTTCACAGTCTGTTCTGTTTTTGGGGTTGATTCCCATGCTGTTATAAAGTGTTTGTAGGTATCTGGTAGAGTTGATAGTATTTTTGAGATCAGCATATTATCATTTATTGTTTCACCGAGACTGTTTAACTGATAAGCATAGTTTTCTAACATACCTATGTGGTAGTTCATGTCTTTACTGTTGTCGTATGCGTATTGAAAGAAATCTTGTAGTAATCGACATTTTTGTTGACTAGTTTGCTGTTGAAAGATTATAGTGAGTTTGTCATACATTTGTTTAGCTGAGTTGCACGACATCAATGAATATAGTAGTTTTCTGTCGATGGTGCTTGTTATAATGCGTTGCGCTTTTGCATCCAACTGCATTTCTTCTTCATCGAGTTTTGTTGGGCCTTTGGTAACATTATTTTGAAGTCCTTCACTCCTGAAGGTTATATTTATGGTGAATTTCCACATGGGATACGTCTTTTCGTCCGTAAGACGTTGTATTTGCTTGATGGTGGTGTCCATTTTGTATGGTTTTGTAGTATCACACGGATTTGCACCGTTTTTATTAAAACTTTTATTTTTCACTGGCTAGGCTAATATTTAACCCAACCACGCTCTGCTACCATTTTAATAATTTTGAGGCACAGAAATGACCAAATACTTTTGTATTAATAGGCTTTATTTTATTCAAGAGATTTTACACACCGACATCTTTTAGTGTTGTCTATTGAGTGACACAGAGTATAAAACTTACTTGTTACAGAGGCAAAGGTTTAAAATTATTCGTTCTATTTATTTGCTAACATATTTTACATGGAGCAACTGCCTGTCGGACCTCCACAACCCAGTAACTGGGCAATACCATACCCCATGGTAAGACTGCTTGTCAGACTTTAGAGCTTCTGACTAACAGTAACGAAGCTAATTCTTTAACACTCAGTATAATTGGATCTGTTTTGCCCATTAGATATTAGATCGCATCCATGGATTCCCAGTGGTGATTGTAGAAGGTCCAACTGGATGCGGTAAAACTACTCAAGTACCACAGTGGATCCTTGATGACTGCTACCAATCACGTAAGACGTGCAAGATAGTTGTGACTCAACCAAGGAGGATTGCTGCCATATCTATTGCACGAAGAGTTGCTCAGGAACGAGGTTGGGAAGTTGGTGGAGTAGTTGGTTATCAGGTAACTATTGTCCAAAAATTTTCTTTCATTCCACATTTTAATTTTCTTTACCTTTCATTGGAAACAAAATGTTTGTCATCTAGTAGCAGCAATTTTTTGCTGCTACTACATTACATTAACATCATTATAGACATGCAAACTACTCAATATCTTCTACATAAAGTGGGCATAGTAGATTAAAATTTATTATAACTCTTAACAGGTTGGACTTGACTCTCATACTTCCAGTGATACACGGATTAGTTATGTCACAACTGGCATATTGCTGCAAAAACTGGGTACGTATTTCACACATTGTCACCTCAAATCATTATTATTCATTTGTACAAATTATTGTAAGAATGCAGAATGCCCATTCTTTCCCAGATGACTTTCTTAATATTGAATGCCTTACTTACAGTCTAAGGTGTCTTCTCTGCAAAAAAACTAGGATTCATTCAACTCAACAATAAGTACTTTAAAATAACCCATTAACTTGCAGTTGGTGCAAAAACAATGAATGAATACACACATGTGATACTAGATGAAGTACACGAACGAGGCCAGGAGATGGACTTCCTACTTCTAATCGTCAAGAGACTGTTGTACACTGTGTCACCAGGTGTCAAAGTCGTGCTCATGTCCGCTACGTTTAATAGGAAAACATTTGCGGACTACTTCATGATACCCACACCTCGGGGCCTGCAAATGTCCTCATGTATCAAAGTTGAGAGGAATGATCCAATGTATACCGTGAAAGTGTTCTACTTGAATCATCTGAATAAGTTTGGATCAGTAAGTTCTTTTTTACTTATTGTTTTAAGTTTAAGGTGTTTTTACTTTCTTCTCAGAGAAAAACGAGCTTTGGACTTTAACATGGGCTAACAAAAGGATAAACTTTAGGGGAGCCCTCACTCTTTGTACTACTGTACTTTTAGCACGAGCAATTAATATGTCTCTATTTCACCAAGACTAGACAAAGTAATTTCTATACAATTTTGTCATTTATGACTCAATCGGTACCTATGGAATATTGGTCTCAAGGCGATTTTCAAAAGTCTTTCTTTAGTCGAAGGCCTACACTGCTTAGGTCATCAATGCCACAAATTCAGAATCAGATAATGACGTCGCAGAAAAATCGAGAGCAACCCGAAAAATTTATAAGCACATACAATGCTTTTCATTTAAGTACTTACTTTTTTCTGCAAAGAATATTGTCATAACTTATAAGCCTTATGTTGTTGTATTCTAGATTCTGCAACAATCAACACCAAAAGGCGACGAACCATTCATAGCTCCAGAAATGCACCACCTAGTGGTAAAGCTTCTGAATGCATTTGAGCAAATAGACAAACAAGAGGATCAGATTACGGACCGCAGCCAAGCAGATCTGCCCTCCGTGCTTATATTTCTACCAGGAATACATGAGATTGAGGACTTGTATGCCTGTCTCAATGACAGTGACTTGCGGTCAGTATTCCTGCTAATTAAACTAGATCAGGGGTTCCCAAACTTTCTCAGCTCGCGGCGCATTTACAGGTTTAGTTTCTGGCTATGCACGGCGCCTTAGATAGTCGATACCAGGTGAATAATCTTTTTTTTTCTGGTTAATCTTGTATACAGAAAGAAACTTAGATCCATACAATATCGATCCTGGGAATAGTCAATACTCGCGTCTTTACTCTTTACGGCGCACCAAGGCGCCGCAAGGCACAGTTTGGGAACCACTGCACTAGATTATATTTTTTTTAATGGTGCATTAAAATGAATTAATGTTGTGTTACGAGCTGTCACCTCGTGTTACGTTTAGCTGGGAATTGACCTTCCCAAAAATATTGTAAAAGCCTGTTCAAAAAACCTTTAACTTTTGTGGCTCTTCTTCTTCTCTTTTGATTATGCAGAAAGGACAAAGTTTCGTGAATTTCTTGTGAAGGCATTTGCCTTCACTAGAAATTTTTAGTTGGACCACAACCTGTTTTAGGGCATATCGAAACTTGTCGTCACTAAACATACGGCTACAAACGGCTACTTTGTTTATAAGTACCTACCTACTTTAGTAATATCCTCTTCGAAGGAAACAGTCCTAATTATTCCCTTAACATTGTCACATACAGAGAAAAAGTAGCGGGCTCAGATTGCCGGAAATACAAATGGCACGTGCTTCCTCTCCACTCGACTATTACGGCAGACGAGCAGGCTCGCGTGTTCACACGAGTTGCGCCGGGCACCAGGAAGATCATACTGGCTACCAACATCGCTGAGAGCTCTATTACAGTGCCCGACATTAAGTATGGTAAGACCTGATTTTATTGTGACTTTACTTTTGAATCATAAAAAATAACAATAACATACTCAGAGGTCATAAGATTGCGTATTCGAATATAACTAATGGGAATGTCATAATTGCGGCGGTAAGATCCCTATTTGAGGAGTTGTTACTCACTTTCCGCCTGACGTAAGTCCCACTCGACATGGTTGGCTTCGGAAAGTACTTCAGGGATTCAACAGCAGGTGAGGAGAATAGAGAGCATTCGGAACTCACGGTCCAGACATCGCCAAAGTGTCTAGGGCATCGGACATCGCAGGGTAAATGCCGGTAACCGTAGGCTAGCTTGTGGACGGCGAGATGGGTAGCTCGCCGTCCGACCAAGGAAAATGCCCGAGTCGTCGGCGCGTCGTCTTCCTCGCATACCCCAAGAAAACTGACGGGGCCTCCATCAAACCAGACGCCTAAAAAACGCGGGTGCAACCGCGGGCAAAAGCTAGTAAATAATCAAGTTTCATCCAACAGTGATAGACTACTGCCTGATGAAGGTGATGGTAGCGGACGCCGACACGAGTTTTACTTCTCTGCGACTGGCGTGGGCATCCAAGACCAACTGCGAGCAACGTGCGGGACGCGCCGGCAGAGTGAGGGACGGACGCGTGTATCGACTCGTTACGGATAAGTTTTATGTAAGTTTTGAAACTGTTAAGGAAATCTCAGCAATTATTTCTTATTCAATTATTAATAATGTTCCACCGTGACGTTGCTGGAAATGGTCTAAGTAAATCATAAGGATTTATTTTAGACAGTCTGCTGTAAATATAAAAAAAAAATTATAACTTGAATAAAAAAGTAGGTAATTGCTTTCTTGTCATAATATACAAATCTTTTGCTCATTAATCCTTAACGGCTGATATCCATTGATCCAATAGCCTATTATCCTATACCCTATTATCATTAGATTAATAATATTTCAATCCAGTAATGGTATTCTATGTTGTGTTGGATCGGAATAGAGCATGTTCCTATTTTTCTTTCTATAAAAACTATTTTAAGACTATAGATTTGTCACTCTTGTAATGTACAGGAAGGACTACAACAAGAATGTCCACCGGAGATAGTCCGGTGCCCGCTGGAGAGACTGGTGCTTCTAGCCAAGATGTTGGACATGGGTCCACCCTGCGATGTACTAGCTCTGGCCATGGACCCGCCTGATATCACCAACATACAGCGCACTATACTTGTACTCAAAGAGGTAATTATAGAATATTGCCATGCCATGGTCCTATAATCACTGCAAAATTCCCGGTACTACATAAGCTCGAAAGTCCAACAACCAGTCTTACCAAAGGTTGTTTTCTGGGCTGTGAAGGATCGATAGACAGTTGCTCTGTGTAAAAACTGATTTTCAGCAGCATCCGTTTCTACTGGAAGAGCTAAGCTAGAATATAATTTAAGGGCAGACTTGCACTGCATATACCACATGTTGAATTATTTAAATGAACTTTTTACATGCAAATAAAATGAAAAGATTTTAGCCAATTCATCTTGAGACAAGTATTAAATAAATATTTTCTTTAGATCGGAGCTCTAAAGAAGACAGTGGATGATGAGTGGTGTGCCATGGACGGAGACATTACGTACTTAGGCCGAGTGGCCGCGCGTCTGCCAATCAACGTGAAGCTATCAAAGTTGATCATGCTAGGATACATCTACGGCTGCCTGGATGAAGCTGTCGTTATGGGTGAGAATTGCTTGTGTTTTTATTTAAAAACTAGCGGCCTGTCCCGGCTTCGCACGGGTGGAGGACCGGGTCTAAAACCCGGTCCCGATGGTTACAAACACAACAAAAAAAAATATATCCGAATCGGTCAAGCCGTTTCCATGTTATGTCGTGACAACGGAAAACGGGTTTAATTTTTATATATATAGATATGTTTTTCTCCTTATTCAGGTCGTATATGGTTATATCCGAAACTATGAGGAATATCGAAAAACATTGAAAGGAATCTCGAGGTATTTTCTCCGTGTTTTTCCCCACGGAGAAAATACTGCATAGATTGTTACGGCCTTCATGTCAAGTGTTCTTCTCGTGAGCGAGGTCCAGCAGTTCCATAGAAGTAAATTAAAAGCCTTAATGGTGACCAGTGCCATACAAGGAAAAGAAAAGACTCGCATGCAACCAGTTCCAAAACTCTGGTTCCATACGCGACCGAAGCGGATTTATTATGTGTTAATGTAGATTATAAACTATCATTCTGTCTACGTAATTAAAACAAACTATCGCATTTATAATATTAGTAATCATTTATTTCATTCTCAGCATCTGCAATGTCTGTGAAGAATCTATTCAGCAGTCCGTTCCGTGAGCGATTGAACGCATACAATTCCAAGTTGACCTGGGCTGATGGCTCTACTAGCGACTGCATTGCCTTCCTCAATGTTTATAAGGTAAGCCCTATTTTTCTGAGCACAATTTTTTCCTGTCTGTCAACTTTTTTGTTTGGTTTGTCTTCGTAAGTACGTCAATATCTCATAGACTTAAATACCAGCTGTACCACGCTGTTTTACCCGCTGTTCTGTTGTTATATTCTAGGGAATGCAGCTTGGCGTTAAATATTATATAGTCAGCCCGAAGGATTATGGGCTATCAATTGCAAAATACAAATAGTCTTATTACACTAGGGCTATTCTCGTAAATGTCAAATTATATTATGTCATGTTAACCTTAAGATGCGATTCCGCCAGTGTGTGGCACAAATGTTCGCTCTGGGGGACTCACTCAAGTGAATACGAGCAAAATGTGAGCAATAATTCTAGAAAATATTCGCGCACACCTGGATACTTCTGTGTGCGCACACATGAGCCGTATAGCTGGAGAGCTACTGAACCTTCCTGTTAAATTTTCAAGCTCACAGGAACAAGTTTTTTTTTTTCAATTTATTTTACGCTTTCAAAAATAAATGGTCTGATGACGTGCACGCCTGACGCCTGCCAGGTCGTCGCTATTGCCCTTAGCATGCTATAAATCATAAGTGTACACTAACCTCGGAAGACTTATCGAAGGTTCAGTACTCTGGACTATTAGATTGAGCTATTGCAGACAGTTCAGTAAACCTGTTCGACATATGGCCCGCTATCGTTAACGCTATTGTTAGCAGCGTTTAAGTTCCGTTTAGATAATCCAAGTTACGTTGTTTTGCGTACTTCTGAAGTGTTCAAGCATAATGTCCGCACACTATTCGGTGGAGGGGGATTGCTTACTGCCATAAACAAGTTAGCCCCTCCGCAGGTGTGCGAGTCCTTTAGCCTTCGCGGCCACGATTCGACACACCTGGCGCGTAGGGCGGATGCGGGCGGCGAGAAAGGGACTCGCCGTACGACCAAGGACATGCCGGGTCGACGGCGCGGTCGTTGTTCGACGCCGCGGCCTCATAGAGATGTCAGCAATGATGACGGGCTACCTTGACCCGGACGAAAGGACCTATGAAGGAATCGTGGATTTTGTGCACGGGGTGGGAGATTTTGATGACTTTACCAAGAAAACAAAAGCCTTGCTATTCCGAATTAATGTGGCACTTACATTTTATATCTAAGAAACCTGACACCTTTAAGGGGGTAGGTGTTTTAATATTTTTTGTTATATTGATGTCAGCTATCGATTTATTAAATTTACATGGCTGGCCGCGCTTTGAAAAAAAAATCAAAATGGCGGCAGGTAGGTATGCCACAAATCTTCAAACCCCTTTCTAACCTTACAGGAAGACCGTTAGTCGAAGGTTCAGTAGCTCTTGGACAAGTAGACTTGATTTTGTGCGCGCAAATTGCTAGACTTAGTTCAGTGAAAATGTTCGAATATGCGCCTTGCTATCGTTAAACGTTGCATTGTGTGAGTTACTTCTGAAGTGTGCGCACCAAATGTCCCGCACCCATATTTCTGTGGTGGGATTATTACCATAAAATTATAACACCCTTCCACGCAGTGTGGAGTCACTCAACGACCAGCAGCTCAGTTTACTTCCGCGCTGCCGGCCAGTCAGAGGCGGCGTGGTGGCGGGCGGTTATTCGGCGGGACATTCGCAGGAGAGGACTGGCCGCCGCTTCGGGATCGACCCGCCCAACGGGGAGTCGCCCTGGAACAAGCACGAGCTGGCGCTGCTTATTAAGGTACTAGCTTCTTAGCTGAGCCGAGCTGGTGCGGGACATGCGCAGGAGACTGGGCCCCCTGCCGCTCGGGAATCGACCCGCCCAACGGGACGTTCGCCCTGGAAACAAGCACGAGGCTGGCGCTTTTTTTTTTTTTGCTTATAAGGTACTAGCTTCTAGCGGACGAAGCTGGTGCGGGACATGCGCAGGAGACTGGCCGCGCTCGGGATCGACCCGCCCAACGGGAAGTCGCCCTGGAACAAGCACGAGCTGGCGCTGCTTTATAAGGTACTAGCTTCTAGCTGGACGAGCTGGTGCGGGACATGCGCAGGAGACTGGCCGCGCTCGGGATCGACCCGCCCAACGGGAAGTCGCCCTGGAACAAGCACGAGCTGGCGCTGCTTTATAAGGTACTAGCTTCTAGCTGGACGAGCTGGTGCGGGACATGCGCAGGAGACTGGCCGCGCTCGGGATCGACCCGCCCAACGGGAAGTCGCCCTGGAACAAGCACGAGCTGGCGCTGCTTTATAAGGTACTAGCTTCTAGCTGGACGAGCTGGTGCGGGACATGCGCAGGAGACTGGCCGCGCTCGGGATCGACCCGCCCAACGGGAAGTCGCCCTGGAACAAGCACGAGCTGGCGCTGCTTTATAAGGTACTAGCTTCTAGCTGGACGAGCTGGTGCGGGACATGCGCAGGAGACTGGCCGCGCTCGGGATCGACCCGCCCAACGGGAAGTCGCCCTGGAACAAGCACGAGCTGGCGCTGCTTTATAAGGTACTAGCTTCTAGCTGGACGAGCTGGTGCGGGACATGCGCAGGAGACTGGCCGCGCTCGGGATCGACCCGCCCAACGGGAAGTCGCCCTGGAACAAGCACGAGCTGGCGCTGCTTTATAAGGTACTAGCTTCTAGCTGGACGAGCTGGTGCGGGACATGCGCAGGAGACTGGCCGCGCTCGGGATCGACCCGCCCAACGGGAAGTCGCCCTGGAACAAGCACGAGCTGGCGCTGCTTTATAAGGTACTAGCTTCTAGCTGGACGAGCTGGTGCGGGACATGCGCAGGAGACTGGCCGCGCTCGGGATCGACCCGCCCAACGGGAAGTCGCCCTGGAACAAGCACGAGCTGGCGCTGCTTTATAAGGTACTAGCTTCTAGCTGGACGAGCTGGTGCGGGACATGCGCAGGAGACTGGCCGCGCTCGGGATCGACCCGCCCAACGGGAAGTCGCCCTGGAACAAGCACGAGCTGGCGCTGCTTTATAAGGTACTAGCTTCTAGCTGGACGAGCTGGTGCGGGACATGCGCAGGAGACTGGCCGCGCTCGGGATCGACCCGCCCAACGGGAAGTCGCCCTGGAACAAGCACGAGCTGGCGCTGCTTTATAAGGTACTAGCTTCTAGCTGGACGAGCTGGTGCGGGACATGCGCAGGAGACTGGCCGCGCTCGGGATCGACCCGCCCAACGGGAAGTCGCCCTGGAACAAGCACGAGCTGGCGCTGCTTTATAAGGTACTAGCTTCTAGCTGGACGAGCTGGTGCGGGACATGCGCAGGAGACTGGCCGCGCTCGGGATCGACCCGCCCAACGGGAAGTCGCCCTGGAACAAGCACGAGCTGGCGCTGCTTTATAAGGTACTAGCTTCTAGCTGGACGAGCTGGTGCGGGACATGCGCAGGAGACTGGCCGCGCTCGGGATCGACCCGCCCAACGGGACGGCGCCCTGGACAAGGCACGAGCTGGCGCTGCTTTCTAAGGTACTCGCTTCTAGCTGGGACGAGTGGTGCGGACTGCGCAGGAGACCGGCCGCCGCTCGGGATCGACCCGCCCACCGGTAAAGAATCGCCTGGAACAAAGCACGGAGCTGGCGCTGCTTTATAAGGTACTAGCTTCTAGCTGGACGAGCTGGTGCTGGGGCATGCGCCGGAGACTGGCCGCGTAGGGACGACCCGCCCAACGGGAAGGTCGCCTGGCACAAGCACGAGCTGGCGCTGCTTTAGGAACCAAGCACTAGCTGGCGCTGCTGTATAGGTATAGCTTATAGATGGACGAGCTGGTGCGGGACATGCGCAGGAGACAGATAATTTAAATGTGATAAATTGGCCCATTGCGACCATGAAGCATGGGTCTGTTTCAAAGCACCTAAAGATCCACATTTATGTGTTTTTTCTTTACAGGTAATAATAGCTGGTGCATTCTACCCGCAATACTTTATACAAGGATCGGAGGATGAAGAACGAGAGCGCGACGCAGTGCGCGTTCTCGGAGGACTTGATCCTAGAAATACTGTAAGTAATAATTTGCAAAAAGCGACCTTAATACCTTCTTATATAGTATAATTTCGTAACTGTTCCCCAACGTGTCTATTTACTGTGTCGTGAAGCTCCTTGACTTATGAGGCGAGGTTCACAAAAACTGACAAATGCTTGCACTGACTGGACAGATCAACTCTAAACTGTGAAGTTCTTTTTTCAAAAACACCATCCCAGACACAGCCCTGCAAGGCCCTCATATGACTTGACTAATATAATGTCTGGACTTTAAAAGAGACTGTGACACCACTGAGCTTTCGGCTGGTTCTAATCAGGTAGGAAACACCGGCCTCATCTAATTCACAGAAATAACATGTAAAAGTGTTTGCGATTTCCAAAAAAAAGTAGGTTCTCAGTTCGACCGTTTGTATGTTTTGTCCGCGATTATTTCGCGTTTGGCTGAACCCATTTTGATGCGGTTTGTTGCGAAAAATTTTCGTTACATTCTGGAAAAGATTCTCTATATACAATGTGTAACATTAATAGCGCACAACCTCTCGTGGGGTAACTCAGACCATGTTACTGAACAAACTTTGTTCTAAAAATATTGGAAATTCGCAAAAAGAAACGAAAGATTTTTTGCGCTATATTAACGTTACACGTTGTATAGAGAACCATAATATTGTTATAACAATAATTGATATCTCGTGACGTTGCCTGCTTGGATCCGTTCTTGCATAACTTGTTTATCACTATCGTTTCATAAAATAAGTACAATTTTCAGGTATACTTGAAGAATTTCCCTGACGAACAGCCAGGCGCGGTATACGCTGCAGCTATAAAGAAAGCGGTCTTCAAACACATCTCTGATGAGCCGCGTGTCACCTTCGATACTAACAGCAAGTAAGTCAAATTATGCCTGTAGCATTAAGAGGCCATACTACCTCAAATGGCTTAGCAGAATCCTCTGATACGCCGAAAATACTGCAGCATTAATTTTGAAATAAATATATGGTAAAGTTGAGGATTCATGTTAGGTCTTATGCTGAGCGACGCGATGACGCGATGCGATGCAATGACTGATTTGCATCACCAACCAACTAAATCATCATTATCATCAGCCTATAATGTTCCCTCTGCTGGGACACAGGCTTCCTCTCTGAGAGAGGGAGTGGGCCATAATTCACCACGCGGGCCCAGTGCGCATTGGTAGATGTCACATATCTTCGATTTTTTGGTTCTAGGACATGCCGAGCAGTGGTGATTAAATAAATTACACAAAGTAATGCGCCTGGCGGGGTTCGAACCGACTAAATGCTATTGACATATTTTGCACCAAGAAAATCATCCTTATCACTACCATTTAAAGGCAATATAAAATGGTTTTTAACGAGTAATTGTCTGTGGTTAGGTTACTAGCTGACCCGGCAAACTTTGCACCGCCTCAGAATCAATTTTTCCTTCCTTCCTTTTAAACCTTCCCTGGACTTCCGTAATTAATTCAAAACCAAAATTAGCCAAATCGGTCCAGCCGTTCTCGAGTTTTAGCGAAGCTAACGAACAGCAATTGATTTTTATATATAAAAATAAAATATTAATTCCATATTTCTGTATTCAGAAAAGTCTATTTGACTTTCAACGACGGACTGGATGTCAAGAATGGAAAACAAAATAGTGGGGTAAGTTTCTTTAACTGTATTAATATATCTAGATATAGTTTGTATGGTTGGATGGTTTGGATCTACAAATAATTTTCGGACACTTTAGAAACAATTTCAAAACTGGAACTGGAGCCTTACCATGAGCTCCTAACGCGATCCAGTTTAGGCTGTGGGAAAGAGATAGACTATACAAGTCGTCTAGCGCCATCTCATTCAGAAACTTTACGCTTTAAGACGTCATAGTAGGTCACCAGGACTGTGCCAAAATCTACTGATCAGGCCCTGTAGCCATGTAACAAACGATAAACGCAAACGTTGAGTAGGCTTTAATCGATTTTAAACTTTATGTGCTTGGATATAATGTTGAAGATCTATTGGAGATTGCTTATCGTTTTCGATCCTTACTGTCGCTAACGCTCAGAAATCTTAAATAAATTTTCAACTTTAGACTCTACGCTGTAAAGTTGAAAATTGGACCCGGGTGTTTGCGATTGTCGTTTACGACTTGTTGTGACTTGGCTAGGGGGGCAGGAATTGCGTAGGTAACCACACAATAGCTGAGTTTCATAGACGTTATTTGAAACTTTGCGCCCATAATCTTATAGCTAAGACACAAGCCTTCATTTTGTAAGAAAGCTATAATAAAACCCATCCACGTGTGCTCAGTGCTTTTGGCTAAATATTTTAAGTTTTGGCTATTAGGTTTCCTGATAATGTTTTCCCTCACTGCTTTATGTACACTTCACCGTATGAGATCATATCTCGTAACTAAATTGACTGCTATGCCGGGGGTCGTGGGTTCGATTCCCACCCAGGACAAATGTTTGTGTGATGAGCATGATCATTTTGTTCTGTGTCTGGGTGTAATTTATCTATAATATGTATGTATTTAGAAATATATAAGTATGTTTATCGTACCCATAACAGAAGTTCTGCTTAGCTTGGGACTAGATGGCGTTGTGTGATAGTTGTGGAATATTTATTTACTTATTTTTATTAATTTATTTACAGGACCCTACAATTCCTGGTCAAGTTGTGCTTCCAGTATACAAAGCTGTTAAAGCCAGGCAGCTCCGGATCGACATAAGAATACCGTTATTACCGTGAGTATCAAGTTGCTATCACTAATTATAGGTATTGGCGATAAAGAAAGAGACAACAGGTACCTTCGCCTTTGTATATTGTTATCTCTGTCACACACTACAACTTTTACACCCTATTACTCAACGACGATGTATTACTAGACTCCTAATAACAGGCGACCGATGTCTGTCAACACATTAGGCAAAAAAGTCTTATATACGAGTACGTCTTATTTCGACCACTCCTGTGAGCCGTAAATAAACCTTGAGACAGAACAGACCTTGAGTTAGCCAATCACAACGCAGTACCCCGTCCCCCTCGCTTACGTAGTACCTCAGCGAGTTGACAGAATAGTTTTTGTTTCTTAGATCGTGCATGCGGAGTCTAGTAATATATCGTTGTTGCTATTACTTATACCCCTAAAACCCACGTTATCGTGGGGCGGCTAGATTTAAGATCAAATGTTTGAAGCACGCCACGAGAAGCCCATGACGAAAACGCGCGCGGTTTTCTTCTTGACTTGGGACAGTCTGACCACCTTGCGGGAGTGGGGAGTACGGCCACTGCCGCAAAATGCAACTGTGGTGTACTTTTTATTTATTTACACCAATAAGTATAACATCTTACAGCGAATATTCCGAGACAATTTTTACACACAATCAAAAATACACTTCAGAAAAATCACTATGTAAAAATAAACACAAAAAAGATCAAATAGATAGGCCTAACCTGATTTTTTAATTATTCAGATTACCCAAGGCGCTTCAGTTGGCCGAGGCGTTCGCCGAAGACAAAATGCCGACAGATTTGGATAGGGTGGTACCTCGGTTACCTGAAATCGATGATACACATTTCCCACTTAAAATATCACAAGTAAGTTGATGACTTGTTACTAATCAGTTGGTAATGCATTATAATCTTTTCAAAGTTCCAGTATTTCTGTTTAGATAGTTGATTCTGCGGGCTAGATGTTAAAAAGAGAGAGAAGATACTTTATAAACATACGCTCGCACCACCGACCGAATTGCACGGGCATCATAAAGACAAAATAATATACCAACTTCACGTTCGAACAATTTATCTATCAAATGTATAGAAATGTTTGAACCACGCCACGAGACGCCGCCCAAAGCGAGCTGTTTTTGTACGTAAGCGACAACGTAAACTGAGGAACAGATTGCGAGTCATGACTGGAACATGACTGAACTTGTCAGCAACACGTAGTGCCGACAGCACGGGTCAGACGCATTAAAAAAAAAAGAAGACGCGTCGCGTCATAGTACAAGCATGACTACTAAAATCAACCTTGGTTGCCCTTTAAAACTTAAACTTTGTCCTCAGCTAACAAGTATCAGCAAGTTCTGGGTGCAATACGGTGACGAGAGCACTCTAGCCGAGCTCCGCGCGGTACAGTCAGCACTCAATCAGTCGCCGCTGATCGCACACACCGGGTCGTTCGCGCCCGGCGCCATCATGGCCGCGCCGTACGCCGACCAGGGCAGCACGGAGATCTGTCGCGTGCGCATACTGCAGCTGCTGCCGAGGGATATGCTGGAGGTACGTGAAGGGCTCGCTGAAATACGAATCTTCTTATTTACCATGTCTCAGAAACCATATTAATATGATGATAATGATGATGATGAAAAATAAACTTCTTAAAAGTTATGGCTGTGGTTTTGAGAAAACTATACAGGGTTACTGGTAATTCGACGTATTCCTTGCAGGACGTCATAGTAGGGTTAAAATGCAGCAAATTAGGCCACCAAATGTTCTACCGAAATTCAGTAGTTTTTGAGTTATTTAGATTTTTACGTTTTTATGAAAAAATCCCAGATTAAATCATTTGAAGCCAATTTAAAAATGATTTACAGCTCGACAGTGCTGAAATTTAAGTTAATATCATAGTTGATGACGTAGCAGATCTTTGTAAATAATGAAAAGTTCAAAAATGCCAAAAACTTTGGCAAATATCACTAAAGAAACATTATTTTATTTTGCGATTTTCGCTATTACTAAATACAAAATGTTGTCTAGTGAAAAAAAAAATACTACGCCTGATGTACAAGTTATTATAGAAATATCCTTGTCTTATCAGCTATCCAAAAAGATATGATTGTCAATAGTTTTGCATGTGTAGCAGGGAAGGGAAGAGTTTTATGATGAGCAGGTAAAATTTCGAGACGGTCAACCTATTGTTTCATATTCGTATTATCCGTAGTTTTTACCTGCGCTTCAACTTCAAACACTCGCCAAGCTTTGTGATTGGTCACTATTGTTCTCTCGGCATGACACGGGGTGCGACTTTACAAAATCTGGTCGTCAGCCTCAGTTAGTTTAAACTCTACGTCGCGCAAGCTCGTGTTTTGTTATCTGGCTATTTCCTTAACTGATACCGCGTATCTTGCTCTTGTTTTGTGCTGTGCCTTCATAAGTGCTGACTATGCACGCACGCACGGCGGCGATAGGCGGAGACCTCGCGGCCATGCTGCGGGGCGAGACGGAGTGGGGTGCGGTCGCCTCCTTCTGCGAAGCAGTCATGCTCGCGAAGGAGTTGGCGGGCCGCGTGAGAGAGAGGACAAGGTCCTCCCTCCGCCCCACCCGCGGTGGTGGACGCCCACGGCGTCGGACGTCGCAAGACGATCTCCGGCCACCGTAGGCGCGGGCATGCGGGCGGCGAGTAAAGGGCAACTCGCCGCCCGACCATGGACCATGCCCGGGTCGACGGCGCGTCGTGTTCCACGCGCGCCTCAAAGAGCGTCAGCATAATGACGAGGCCCCCTCTCAGAGGGCTAAAGCCTGCCGGGGTCGCGGGTCTTATACCATCACCGTGACCCCGGAACATAAAGGGCTATTGAAGGACACCGTGGATTTTAGTCAGTACAAGTCTGACAGTACCTCTCGCCCTGCCCGGGGTGGGAGGTCTCATTTGATGATTTTAACACGTAAAAAAAAAAAAAAAAAATCCGTAGTTTTTACCCACGCTTCAACTCCAAACACTCGGCAAGCTTTGTGATTGGTCACTATTGTTCTCTCGGCATGACACGGGGTGCGATTTTACAAAATCTGGTCGTCAGTCTCAGTTAGTTTCAACTCTACGTCGCGCAAGCTCGTGTTTTGTTATCTGGCTATTAGTAAGAGTTAACTTACTGCCATTTTTAATTAAATACAATACGCACTTACGTGTGTAAATAAGTAAGGCAAAATACTAGTATCGTGGTTTATAACCTGTCAATGTCTCCTAAAATAATAGTACCGTGTGTTATAAGTAGTGTGTTCCCCGTAGGTGCTGTACATCGACTACGGCAGCGTGGGTCGCGTGCACTCGTGCAACATCCGCGGGCTGCCGGGCGGCGCGTGTCGCTCGTGTGCCCCGCTGGCCATGCAGTGCCGGCTGGCGTCCCTCGCGCCCTCCCCACTGCTGGACCCACACTGCAACTACACGCCCGCCGCCTTGCATTACTTCACGCAGCTCGTGAGACGTGGACGACTTCTTGGCAAGGTATTATGCTGTTCAGCTTCAGCTTCCATTTTTAACCGACTTCAAAAAAAAAGTAGGTTCTCAGTTCGACCTGTATGTATGTTTGTCTGCGATTATCTCGCGCTGGGCTAAACCAATTTTTATGGGGCTTTTAGAAAAGTGTTCGTTACATTCTGGAGAAGGTTTTAATAAATCAAAAATGGTGAAATTGCCCACATAGATCCGTTTTTGTTGTTGCTTATTGTAGATTTTCATCAAAGACGCCGATTATATTATGAAGATTTTTGTTGAATATTAATTAACCGACTTCAAATCCAAACACAAAAATACTGTACAACAACTTTTCTTTCGGCTTTGTTTTTTATTTCGTTGACTATGGCCACCGACTTCCGAAAGAAAAGTTAATTTACAGTTTATTTTTTATTTTTAGTTATAAAACAAAAATTACAAATCGCTTCATGAACAAGTTCGCTTAGATTGTATCGAATAGGCGTATTTCCTTTCTTCCTTTCTCTTCATACAACTTAACAACGGCCATAACTGGAAGTGAACAATAAGGCTCTAAAACACAATATTAAAATATTGTTACAAGCGCACGGATAAACTCAACAAATATTAACATGCGATTTATACCGTTAAAGTTTTACTAACTAGCGGCCCACTCCGGCTTTGCACCGGCTCAAGTTGCATAATATTTTTTTCCTGAGAGTAAAGAATACATCAAAGAAAGGATTACCCAATTTGGTACAATCGTTCGGTAGTTATGCGCGCACAGACACATCTAAACGACTTTGTTTTATACTATGTAAAGATGCATAATATAAACTTTATGTTCACAGGTGTACTCCGTGGTTCATGGCGTTGTAGCCATCGATTTGTTAGCGGAAGGAGGGCAGCTGAACGTGAACGAAGAGCTCATCAAACGCGGGTTTGCCGTACCCTGTGAGGAGAGCTACGAGTCACAGGTGTGTACGTCTGTAGTATTTATAATAAGTCGTGTAATGTGCTTACCGAAGTTGCGTATACTACGCGTCGGCTAATATAGGCTGAAACACTGGATTCAGGCTTTTTGGAGGGAAGGTTGGAGAATATTTTTTCCACCGTGTCTCATAGGTAGTTGATAGCGCAAGATAGACGACCAAATTTTGCACGCCCGTCATAGAGCCAAAATATTATACCGATGAGCGGGGGCTTAGCGCGAGGCGGTTAGTGTTAAGATCAAAATGTATAGAAATGTTTGAAGCACGCCACGAGACTCCGTTCATAGCGAAAACGCGATCGTTTTTCTAGGAGAAGCACCTAACACTAGAGTATTTTTTTCTTTATACTACACCTGCTTGGAAAGTACCTTGATACTTTATCAAATTTACGGTAGAAAGTACGTCATTACACATCGACCAAATATGCGGGGAGAAAACGCATCTGAGCGGGAGAGAAAAGTGTATGAAAATCCATTTCTAACGTGGTTTTTCTTTTTTTATTTTGGGTAAGACTATGCGCCGGTAACCTAAATATCAAAAGCCAAAAAGTTTTTACAGTGAGTTTTTATCTCCAAGTTCGCAAAATGACACTGGCCACTAGCTGTTGGATGGTGTCGGGCTGGCAGTGCGACCCTGCGGCGGCAGGATAAACAGTTTGAAAAAAGAACATGTGAAAATTGCAGACGCCATTGGCGCCATTTTCAATTTGTGTGTTGTTTGAGGATTCAGTTTTCGTAGAAAGTAATTTATTTTCCTCGTAGGTGTAGTATAAAGCACTATGTATCACTCGAGAGAAAGTGCGATTCCCGATCTCGGGTATTTTAAAGTCCTCGGCTACGCCTCGGCCTTTAAACGACACCCTCGATGGTAATCGGTCACTTTCTCCTCTCGGTGAACAATGTACTATTCCTTGTCTCATAGCTCAAAATTTGGTTTCAATACAAAGGTATTACCTTCCACAGTTAAACCACGACATCAGAGAGACCGCCACAGATTTGAACCTCGTTCAGAAACGCGCACACAACCGGGAACAGATGGAGATGGCGTACTACCAACTGGCTGAGATCGAACCGCCTAGTATTAAGGAATGCGATTCTGATGTTTGCCTCAAAGGGCCATTCAGGTAACAGTATACTGGTGTTGCTAAATAGTAAGTACATTTAATAAGTTAAAAAGCGCTATTGGAAGATTCAGCTCGAAACGAGTGGTTGCGATGGCCTTATTCGTGAGGGGTCTGGAATACTTATCCAGAAGACGCGAGTTCGCATCCCACTTGCAGCTAAATTTTTATTACTTCCGTATATGATTACTTCCCAGAATTTGATCCTTATTAGCAACACTATCGAATGGCGTAATAAAACAGAGGGTGTTTTTTTTTCAAAATTGCGGGTTCGATTCCTGGCTAGCATTATTGTTTTTTTTAGAATCCAATAATGCAGTTTTAGTTTTCATCAAATCGGCCTCGAGACTCCTTTCAACGTTTTTTGATATTCCTCATAGTTTCGAAGATAGCCATCCACGCCCAGTTGAAAAAATCATTCTGTATATTGTTGTAAACTTTCAGTCCTCTAGAGACAGCAGTGCACAACCTCATGTATGGCAGTCGTGAGAAACCAGTGGTGATCGAATGGAACTCAGTCAACTCTGTACTACTGGATACAGAACCACAGGAGAAATATGAAAGGTAAGATAGTAAAATAACTATTTCTGATGAAATGTTTCTTGTAGGAGAAAGAGATGAGAAGAGCACGAATATCAGCATCCTTTTTTCGCATCATAACAGCGTGATCAACGTTGGAGCATAAGGTGCTGCTGCTCTAGGCACAGGCATGCCGACGGACTAATGGATGACTTGGCGTCCGATCATGCCCGGGGTCGACAGTGCGTCGTGTTCAACGTGCGCCTCAAAGAGCTTTCAAGAATCTGACAGAGGCCTCGTCAGACCTCAGATATAGCCTTAGGATAAATTAAATAAAATTGTATTCATAACATTTTTATTGGAACCTTATTTCTTTCGCTTAGGATGTTAGTCGCTGCAGACGTGGGTTGCAACGAAGCCATGACTCGTCTAACTCTACGCCACACCACACTGATGCCTAACATCCCTGGTCTGCCTGCCATCTTAGCTTTGCTCTTCTGTCCTGTGTAAGTATTTAGTGATAATTACTTGACTAGGCTGTAATATTCAACTGGAAATAGGTCCTCCTCTCGGTGGGAGGGAATAAGCCAACACTCTAAACTAGTGTATGTTGCTGCAATGATAAGTTTTCTGTGTTTAATAGTTATTTATGATACTAGTGCGGTAAGTTGGTTTTTTTTTAAATATTGTATGACACACGTGCAGAAATTGGTATTTACAAACTCGTGACTAAGCCCTCAACTTCGTTTCGGGCTTACATTCGCCTACTCGTTTGTAAAAACCAACTTACGCATTACTATCATAAATAACTATTTCGAGCAAATGTGTTGAAAAAACAATTACCTACAAACGCTAGCAAGACAATCTACCCCCCTCTGTCAAATTTTACCAATTGAACATTAACCCTCCACTATTGTGATAAGGTTGAAAATCTATTAAAGAAATTAGACAGATTGAGGTAGGTTGATGTGCTGGCTTCTACACCTACTGCTGGGAACTGGGCTTGGGAGTTCCAATATGTCACACGAGCCTAATATTGCTACAAGTTGTTGGAACACTGTTTAAAATCATCATTATCCCTGTAGCATATTATTAGAAATACTGAAGAATTTATATTTCTATACACATGTTTAAGCAAATCAAATTTCTAGTCTATTCAAATATTTGTTGATTTTCGTCGTTTGTATTTCGCTGAAATATTCGTATTGTTTTGTTACGCTCTACAAGAAACCGTTTTCTTGTGTCTACAGGAAGCCAAAAAAGCGCAGTATTCACCTCCATCAAGTATAACGTGTTCATTTAAATGCCTTTATCTATTAATACTTTCTCAATCTGATGGAGACACATTGAAATTCAACTCTATTATCCTTCAAACTAATTTGGCCTTGCATTACAAGCTCCTTGCTACTCCAAACTAAACATTTCTCTTCTACAAATAGAGTCTAATTTCCTCTAATACCTCCAGCGCGGAGCTCCGTCGCAACACGACAGGCTCCCGCTACGTGAGCGCTCTGTGTGGTCTGGGCAGCATGGAGGGAGGACAACCATACCTGCCTGAACATGATCTGCTCGTAGAGATCGACGCTGATCTCACCGTCGAAGATATCGGACTTGTAAGTTATGTGATACATTTCTGGAACGACATATTATTTGTTTTTATTTTCAGTTAACCTGTGATTATTTTCTATCAATAAGTTTCTTTTTCAAATCAAACTTAGCATGACGTTATGCTTCATCATCATTAGCCTTTACGTTTTCCCACTGCTGGGACACAAGCTTCCTCTCTGCGAGATCAGTGAGCCATAATTCATCAGTCGGGTCCAGTGTGGGTTAGTAGATGTCACATGTCTTCGAACTTTTGTTTCTTTTAAATGCTGGTATAACATTTATTGGTGTAACGTTTCGTGAGTCCATTTATAAGACTGTGCGACTGAGCGCCACCCGACACGCTCACATTTAAATGTGTGGCGTAGGAATCGAACGACGGGAGTCATTTTTCTTTTCTTTTTGGATCCAATTTTCATTGGCCTACTAGGAGCCTGAACATTTTATAATCTAAGATGTCTGGTTTCTGTACAAACTTAAAGGGGAGGTAGCTTGAAAAACCTAAAAAAAAAATACTCTACACGTGGGGTCGGGAACTAATCCTTCCAGTACCGTCAGCACGAGTTTTCAGTATTTGAGACGTAAATTAAACTGGAACTTTGACGACTTCAAATTGACAATTTTCAAGGAAAAAATTGGTTCCTTCTCCGCACACCAGAGGCGCTGTTCCATATTTTCATACAAGAAACGCTGTAAATACTGGAAAAACTCTGTAAAGTAAAATAGTGAAAACTCGTGCTAGGGGTACTGAACATTTTAACAATACTAGTCCACTATATCATATTACTGGTTTACCAGATCAACCACATCCGGCACCTGATGGACTACATGATGTACTGCGGCGACGGACAGGACCAGCCCACGTCTGATGATGATATCCGACCGCAGGTGCCGCGCCTCATACGGAAGGATCTAATGGAGTACGCGCATTGCTTTATTTAGTTGATAAATACCAACGTGTTACTTTCCCATTACAGGGTCAAGAATTTCGTGATTTCTCGTCGCAAAAAATAAAAACGCCCCTAATAAGAGATGAAAAATACATTAATATTACGACCCTCACAAGATTTTTTTCTTGTGGTTTTCTCTTGACTTAGTAATTGCTACGTTTATTATTATAATTATAAATAGCGGCCCGTCCCGGCTTCGCACGGGTGAAAGACCCGGTCTAAAACCCGGTTCCGATGGTTACAAACACAACAAAAAAAGAATTATCCGAATCGGTCCAGCCGGTTTCGAGCGATCAATTTTTATATTATAGAAGATAAAATATTTATTTCAAAAGCGCTCCGTGTTTTGGGAAACTCATTTAGCCGATTGTACTGAGAGTATATTCAGAAGCGAGGTATATTGTGTTACCCAGTAACTGGGTTGTGAAAATCATATAGACAGTGGAAAATACTGATACTCAGTTGCATACAGTTAGAGTCCCAAGTCACACTACGAAGATGATATGACGACATTAATATCTTTATTTATTGTCCTAGCCTCCTCATGAAGCGTCGCACACATCGTCAGCCGGAGTTCGTGGCGCGTGCGTGGGAGTGGCGCTCGGTGCCCGAACATGAGCTGCTGGAGATCTCCGTCCCCGACATGTCGGAGCGAGCCGTCATGTACCCCCTGCACGCGCCGCAGGAGCTGTACCCCATGTGTAGGGATGCACTGCTGGAGCTGAAGAGAGAGAACGACCAGCTGAAGCTGCTTGTTGGCAGGTAAGGAGACAGATTTTGTGAAGAGCCATAGGAGCGGAGGTCGTAGCGTATTGCCAAACTGTATACTGACCCAGACCGGGGTTGCTCTGAGTTCGATCGCAGTTTGCCTTTGTAGTTTAAGAGCAAACTGTATACCTATTCAGAGAGTGTCTGAATCAAAACACATTTTGCTTTGAAATAGTAGAGCAAAATGCATGCGAGTGCAACAAAAAATTACGGGAAATTATGAAACACGTGTATGTTACTGGAAAAGGCCGAAGTACGATAAATCTTAAGATTTCCCAGTAAAGCCTAAGATTTACCATGAGTTAGTAAATTTCCTAATTTTATAAAAAAGAGACATTATTTCGGGCTTTTCCAGCTGAGTTAGGGAAATGATAAGATTTACCAATGATGCTTTAAGGAATAAATCAATGAGTAAAAAGAAAAAGTTGCTATGAGAAACTCGACACACCTTTGACAGCTACGACTGTTCGACAAGATTTATCCTAAAACCAAGATTTGTAATAAAAGATTGTGTAAACTGTAGTTTACCTTAGTTTTTAGTTAAACCTCATTTTGTAATAAGACGATTTCATATCACAACCAATAGGATCGGTATAGATGATAAGCCGATGTTCCTGCGCCTGATTGTCTTCTCATCGGGTCATAAAAGCTATTATGGTGAATGCATGAACCAGCCCGCGAAACTCAAAATTTCTTGCGTTTTTTGCTATTTGCAGACCATTGCTAGGTTTTATGGTGATTAAAATATTATTCGCGGCTGTAAGACCTACGTAGTAACAGAATTATAATCATCAAAATCACCAATACAACCCTCCAAGTTCATAAAGCTCTAGGAATGACTTTTTCTGTTTTTTTTTAAAGCCTTTATGAACTTCATACTCTGCTCTGAACTGCCCTGCACTACATATTCTGTTCTATAATATCTACTACTGAGAAACGGCCACAATTTATTCTAAAATATAATATGATAAAGCTTAAATAAGTACAACATTATTTAATAACAAAACAAATAAAAATAACGCACGCCATGTTAGTTGACGTATAATTTACTAATAAGAGCAATTTAGAAGTCATTATACATAATGACAGATTACGATATGAGTGTGTAATGTAATTACATAATAGCAGCACTTTTGTTATTTTGAATTCGTAACATCACGCGATCAGATTCGCTAGCACGAGTGCGCGACTAAAACGTACAATTCTACGATTGTTAATTTGAAAATACATATTCCTTTTTCCTGTAATATTTACTCAATGTTTTGAGATTATTTCGGTTAGTCTAGATGATTTTTGAGGAAATAATAATTCTACTTTGCTATATCGTCACACTTGTGCTACCGTCTCTGTACTGTTGTTATGATGATATAACAAGAATCTTATAAACTATGTATTTAACTTGTTAGATTGTTGACAAATTACATAAAATATTCTATTTAGAATTTTTGCAATAGTGTAATAATATCCAGTACATGCACAGACTTATCGCATGGGTGCTAATAATGTTAAAGGCTTCGCCGGACACATGCACACGTATTTGATCACATAAGTGATCACATGTTGCACGGGCATTACGATATTAGCATAACAATGTCAACAATGCGACAAGAAAAAAACTCACAGGTTATGCAGTAGGCTTCACTGTTATAGATAAAAATAATGTTATCAAAGACGTAATTAAATATTTTCTCTAATCTGTCAAATAAGATTTCTCAGTCATATTTTTTTTTGTTTTCTGTAGAGCTCAATCTAATACTCCAACAGCAATGTGTTGAATTAATGCCTTGAATGGTACTATGCCTTTGAAGTGAGAATATTATGACCTAAGCGCCATATTGTTACGAAAACTTAACGCTTAAAATAGAATACCTAGAGTACATTTTATTTTTAACTAGCGGCATGGGTGACATGATGTATTAATCATTGTGATTTTTTTTTTATCGAGACAGTTGTTTTTGATTTTATACATTACAAACACACACACAAAAATACAAATTTTTTCTCTTTATACTATTACTGTAGATCATATGTTTTGTCTTTATTAAAAACTAAAAAAAACTATTAAATAGTGTTCAGATATTGGAATTTTGACCTTGTATAGAACCTTTCACCTAGGGACTTTCCGCCGACAGGACGATTCGTTTATATCCGTTTCATCAATAGACTCTTTCAACGGACTTTTCGATGACGGAGATGATAAGTTTAAAAGAGTTTAAAGAGTTATAGGTTAACCGTCGTGTCGGCAAAACATCCGTTGTCGAAAGAGTCTATTGATGAAACGAATCGTCCTGTCCGCGAATAGTCCTTTGGTGAAAGGTTCTATCGATGAATCGGGCATAAATGAATTGTCCTGTCGATGAAATGTCCAATGATGAACCGGTCGTCGGTGAATCTTTGCAGAATCCAGATGAAACATAGCCACGATAGTAGTACCATTTGATAAAACGTTTTATATATCAACAGGACACCAGTATCTTCGAGTGCAGAGCTGACCTGCAAACTCTGCGGCACTAAGCCGATGCCTCTACACGCGATGCGCATACATCTGTACTCCAACGCGCATCGGGAGAAAGAAGACGACTTCCGTTCACTACAATCATAAGTTACCTCTTTAGTTATCCTGGACTCCAAAATCGAATAAAACTGGTCACCTACTACGACGTAAAGCGAGAGTATTTCCACTGTGGGAATGAGATGGCGCTAGACGACTTGTATAGCTCTGTCTCTTTTCCACAGTTGAACTACTCTTGCTTTGACACGTTATGGTAGCCCCCCTGCAGTGTGCTTAGTTCGAGTTTTTTACGTCGACGCGATAGTAACGTTTAACCTCATTTGGCGTTCTTATTGGCCCGCTTAGTCATGAGAACTCTCAACCAATAAGAGCGCCTAACGCGGTTAAACGATAATATCGCGTCTACGTAAACAAAACTCGCCCTTAGCACACAGTTTTCATTATAAACTCTCTAAATAATGCAAATCGACATTTAGAAAGAGAATACCGGCTAGTTTCGGCTTCGTTGAGTGTTGTCTCTGTCCAACCACACTGAAGGACGAACTAGTGACAAACGCCACTTAGGTTGTGTGTGACAGAGATAACTACGTTTTGTAAACTGCTATTTCTAAAGATCGATGTGCAATATTTAGCGCTGGTACCCATTATTTATCTAGCCCACCATTTATGTAAGCATACTCGATTTTAGAAGTCTAGGAATGCGCCTTTATTTTAATTAGTTAAGTTTGTTGATCTGACTTCGTAAGAATCATTTTTTTTTTAATTTGTTGTGATTATTTAGCCTAGTCCAAACAATTTGTAGTCTTCCACGACTGCAGTATTACTCTGCTTTTATAAAAAAAGGGCAGGTTTTTCTTACAGATAGGTAGGGGAACCCGGCAAATCTGCTAAGCCTCGACCAGTAACTATTATATGTCTTCACATAAGGTAATATAGTCTATTTTGCCTTCACCGATAAGTACCGTACCTACCTATCTGTACCAACAACCTGTTTAGTTATAAAAGCAGCTTTAGTTATAAGCTCTTTACTTTGTAAAGATTTCTAGTTTTAAGTTTTTTTCCTTATTGCATTTTCTCAAAAGCGAAAGCAGAAAATACTCTAAGGGTCAACTCAGACTGAGACGTGACGTTGCACGCACATTTCAATAGAGCTACTCAACATCGAACTCGCCGCGCTGCTTTTGTAAAGCGACTCAAAATCGAACCTTATTTACTACACGATAAGATACATATTAGCAGAATCATTGTGTCCCGTCGCGTCGTGTACCGTCTCGGAGTGAAATTACCGTAAAAGACTGTTTCTTCCAAAAGAAGAATCTTTAATTCTAAAACAGTGTAAGTTAAAATCTGACTACAGTTATAATTTCTTACTTAAGTGCCAAATAGATATAGTTTGTGTTCAACGCCATTTTGATTATTATTTCGACTCATGGGCGTATCTAAAGTAAGTAAAAATGGCTGTAAAATATGCCGCTAGGTGCTGTTAAAATTGCTGTGAGACTAGAATAGAAAATTGCTTATCAGTATTTTTTAATAAAACAAGACAAAAATATTTTAGTTATGTAATTAATGTACTATAAGCTAACGTCCATCATTTTAAATTCATTCGTTTGCATTCCATTGGATGCGCCCTAAGCCTTAATTATTGACTTTTAGAAGATTATTTTTAGTTTTTTTTTTGTTGTAAATAGAAAACCCCTATTTACTCAAATCCTTGCAAATCTCACATTAGAAATTGACGTTATAAATCAAATACAAAAAAGAAGTTCAACACAAAATCGAACTTACACGAACGACATAAAGTAGTTTTTTAAATGCGAGCAAAACTCGTGATATGCCTAATTAAATAGGCGAGGAGATACTAATTTGACATGTATGCACAATTCAAAATTGTGCGCAATAATTTTGCTGACATTTTTGAGCCGATGATTTGTTTGGTTTGGGTTTTTTAAATGTCAACGTTTGATGCTATAAAGATTGTGATATTAATACTTATGTGTAACTTAAGTACCTCTTTGTTAACTCTACTTCGTTATCGGCCATACAGGGGCTACTTGAAGCAGTCACTGGTTAATTGCTCGAGCAGTCCGTGTATTAGGTTTAAAACCAAGGTTTTGAGACCATAAGCATTGGCGGCTTACCATAACGTCATGATGCGTTAGTAGTTCAGCTGTGGGAATGAGATGGCGCTAGACTTGTATAGCTCTGTCGCTTTCACTCAGCTGAACTACTCACGCTTTAAGACGTCATGGTAGGCCACTTCATTTGTGAAAATATGGTCAACTTTTTTCTCTCAGAAATGTAACTTTCCAAAATCAATATGATTTTATTAAAACTGAGATACATTGTATTATGAAAAACGTGCGTAGCTCAGCCTAAAATATTGTATTTGAATACAGAGTTTATTGAAATAGTTAAGTAAATAAGAGATCACTTTATTCATGTTGTTTAGGATCGTCGACATATCAAATAGTCGGTGATCAAGAATGTGTGTTCAGTTGTACAAGAAAAAAAATATATGACAGAATAAATCTAAAAAAAAACTGAGTTTTATTTATATAATTTTCCTTTTTAATTAACCGGCTTTTTTTCAAAGATCCTCAACATTCCACATTTAAAAATATTATCGATCTTATCTATAAGATACTACAATCTGAATTTATTAGCACACATCACCAAAAATTGCACCTCATTAGCACGTGTTCGCGCCAACAAGTTAAGTATGTCACATATTTACATACGCGAAAAACAACCGCAGACAATACGCGACATTAAATTCAAGGTCGCAATTATATATTTGAAGAAAAATACCTGTTCCATACAGTAAATAATACTAGTTGAAATATAAATACTTATAAGCTCACTTTCTTCTTTATCAACAAGTAAAAAAAAACGTAGCCCACAATTATGTTACCTTACTCGACGCCGTGAATACCTGCCGGACAGGTTGTCCAACTTGACGTACTTTATTTATCCATGCATAGTCAGTATTTTGTCTCCAACGCCGGTCAACAGCGGCAGTGTGCATCGCGTTCGAATTTCAAATAATGTTCTAAGTGTTTTTTTTTTAATAATTTGAAAGTGCAATCATGTGGCATCCGCAGGGTAGTATCGAACCAGTCCTGGAGTAAGTACCTTCAATTTTTTTTTACTGTAAATAGTTTGTGTACTTATTAATAATTAAGTAGTTCGAAGTTCAATATTTATGTTTAAGTAAGTTTTTGTTTGCTTTTTTGTTGCTTTTAGTTTAATACCTTGGTTTTGTATTGATAGATATGAAATTATCACGTTATCAAGTTGATTTGGATAAAGTAGCATTTATTTTTGGGTCGGTAAAATCATCAAATGAGTCCTACCGGCCTAGGTGAAACAAAATACGACTGTCAGATTGTTCTTTTCTTAATGACAAAAGTCTACCCTGTGTCTTCAGTTGCCCTTTGAGTTTCAGTGCCACGGTACCTTCAACATTAAAGGTAAATATTAAAATGTTGATCTGAGTTAGCGAGTAGTGATTTTAAAGTGTTATATAATTTAACAGGAAATTTTTGAAGGGAGATTCGAGATTTTACGATTTAATATTATGCTAGCAGTAACTACTTATATCGAATTATTAATTTTACTGATATACAAAAACTAACAATGATACTTAAAACTGAACTGCCTACAGATGAAGTAATGCATGCAAACATTACTGTTATGTAATTTTAAATTCTAAACTTATTAACTCATGATGCTTTTCTCATTATAATTCCGAGGGTGTCGTGATATATTAAATTGTTCTGCGTTGTTATAAGTCGGATGGTTTTAGGCAGATAACGCTTAATTTGCTTATATCATTTATTGACAAAGCACTAGAATAAAATTAGCTTTGCGTATTTACTTCCCGCTATCATTGTGCTTAACAAAATATATTCAATTCAAATGTACATATTTTGCAAATTGGTCATGCCTTCTCATGCATTTCATGTAATTTATTGGTACTTTTTTAAACAGATACAGTACTTAATAAATTTTCTTACTTTCTTAACTTAATTGTCCATAAGTTTTATTATTATTTGTTGGTATGTAGGTATTTTGCGTTCTAATAAGAATGGGATGACCTTGGCACATTATTGCATCTGCATGAACACTTTAATATAATTAGATAGAACATCATCAGCCTATAATGTTCCCACTGCTGGGACACAGGCCTCCTCTCAGTGAGAGGGAGTGAGCCATAAATTAGATACATGGTAACTTTTAATAATACTGATATTTTCGAAAATAATTTTGAGAAAATTAATTTCCACATTTTTTTTTCTTTTTTAAAACATTGCTCCATACTAGGAATTTCCTGTGTTGTGGGTGCGTTTACAAACATATAAACTCACATACACAAGCGCCCAAACCCGGAACAACTACTTTTAGAACATACAAATATATGCTCCGTGCGGGAATCGAACCCGCGACACGCAGCGAAGCAGTCCAATCGCTCAGTCACTGCACCAACCGTAATTGTGCGAAGGACATCCAAACCAGACCTAGACTTGTATAATCAATATATCGCTGCTTAAATTCAAAACGGCCACAATTCGAAATTTTTTCAAATCGTTTTTAATGCAAAAATCGCATCAATTCTGCCTATATTTTTACATTCCAAAAAGACACCTAGTATTTTCGCGTTAGAAATGAGCAAATCGCACAACCGCCCTTTTTCCATTTTGCCACTTAGGTGGTTAACTTCAGATCAAAGCCGCCATATTTCGGTTTGCGACCCTGCAGTCAGCGGGAGCGCACGTTTGTTATGTGAAAAAGGGCCACATTTCAAAATACAACCGTATTGTTTTAAAATTACATGTAAGTGTATCATAATTTTGTAAGGAAAAGTGCCGTATTTTGTGATATGTCCATTTTGAGTTTGAATAAATCGTGTTTTATTATTACTCTTTTAAGGAAAAGTGCAGTATTTTGGAATGCGTCTGTTTTGCATATAGAAGTATGGTGATAGTGCCAGTATTTATTTAAACAAATCTACAAATTATATTTAAATTTTAAACTTAACACAGTAATCAAAACTTAAACCTGGCCTGAATCACCCCCTTTATAAAAACATATCGAAGCGCGGTGGATCCACCCGAGTAGGCGATCGAGAATGGACGCACGTACTCTTAGTTCGCAGTCTTAGTTTCTTTGTTGATACTACAACTCTTTGTATTAATGATATTATGTTTTAGTATTAAGAGAGCAACTTGTTTGTTGAGATATTTTATCCTTTTGAATCATGTAATCGATCTGCGCATTTAGGAAATAATCAAGAATTAGTTGTAATCGTGAAAATGTAAATAACGAACTTTTGAATTAATACAAAATGTGAAAATATAATTATTGTAAATTATTAGACGTCTTCCGGTCCGTGGTCGACACTGGAGTTTTTTTCTTCGCCATAGGTTATCAGTACTATAAGCATAATTATGTGGCTTACCCATTATACCCATTGCCACTTCAACTCCAAAATTTTACGATCTATTTGGATGACTGATTCTTTGCCGAATATCGTTGTTCCGGATTTTATTCCGTAAAGAAACTTAAAGCTTAGCTCTTTCCATTGCTCGTTAAGTGACTCTTAGTCTCTATCAACTACCACTTTTCAGAGCCGTGTGTCCTCACTGGCAACATACTTTTTTAAACACCCATATCGTAAGACACTGTGAGATACTCGACGAGAAGATAATATCACGTAGCTTCCCAAACACTGTCCATCAGAGTTGCATTCTTCGGGCACCCTCTTTGTCGAAGTTGGATCTACCTGACTGAACAATCTGTCCAAGGCAAGTATAATGGCCTTTATTTTCAAGAGTAGGTATATTCCCAACAACAATCGGTTAGGGTGCCATATGGACATTTGACATGATTTTTGTCTTGTCCATGTTCATTTTAAGGCCGAGCTGTTAGGAAACGTTCGTGAACAGTTTCGGAGAAACAATGTTTCCATGTCTCACCTCTTTCTGTAATTGGATTGGTTTCGTGCTCTCTTCCTAAAGTCGGATGGACATGGTGCCATTTCCAAATAAACACTCCAACTCTTTGATACACCAATAGTCGAAATGAAATCGTTGGACTGCAATACTGCCCAGGTTTCGATTGAATGGCTTTCTCATAGTCCACAAACGTTAGATATTATAGCCAATATACTCCTCTGTCTTCTTTATAATCTGGTGGAGCGTGTGTATGTGGTCTATGATACTAAAACCTTTTTGTAAACCGGCTTGTTCGGGAGGCTGGAAGTCACCAAACCTGCGTTCGAAACGGTTCGTATTGACTCTCGATAACATCTTGTTGTGTGCATGGGACAGAAGTGAGATTGTTCTATAATTCTTCAACCCTTTGTTACCCTTTATAGGGTTCCATAGCGAAATGGCAAAAAACGGAAACCTTGTGGATTCGTCATGTCCGTCCGTATGTCACAGCCACTTTTTTTCGAAAGTAAATGAGCTATCCTGTTGTAACTTGGTAAATAGATGTATTATGAGAACCGTATTAAGATTTTCATACAAAAATAAAAAAATAATAAAAAAATTGGGGGTTCTCAGTACTTAGAATTAAATGTCAAAAAAAAATTTTTCACCAAACCCATACGTGTGGGGTATCTATAGATAGGTCTTTAAAAATGATGTTGAGGTTACTAACATCATTTTTTTCTAAACTGATCAGTTTGCGCGAGAGACACTTCCAAAGTGGTAATATGGCTGCTTTATTTATAAAATTCATAAATATCAAATATCTTTTTTTATAATCAAAAGGGACTTAATGTGATTTATTTATTGACTGGGTAATCTTACACAAAATATCAAATTGCAATCAAATAGAGGCTTGAAATATACATCCGATGATATATAGTACATAGATATACGACGTTTATTAATAAAAATAATAAACAAAAACCGAAATGAAAACTTTGATGGGCTCTCCTGTAAAAAAGTGAAATTTCGATTTGCGGCCGTTTTGAATTTAAGCAGCGATTATGAGGGCATGATTAGCGCAGTGACTTAGCCGCATGTCGCGGGTTCGATCCGGGACAAATATTTGTATGACCTACAAGTAGTTGTGCCGGGTCATTTATTGTAATGGTTTAGCGAAATGTTTGTTACTCTAAATAAATAAATATAGGGTAGTAAGAAAATGTGCTCGTATGTCTGAGATCAGTGATCTCAATAGCTTCATCATCATCATCATCATCATTTGACTGGCCTGTTAGTCTAGTGGTTAGTGACCCACGACCCCCAGCATAGCAGTCAGGGTGACTGCTATGCTGGGGGTCGTGGGTTCGATTCCCACCCAGGACAAATGTTTGTGTGATGAGCATGATCATTTGTTCTGTGTCTGGGTGTAATTTATCTATTATGTATGTATTTAGAAATAATATATAAGTATGTTTATCAGTTGTCTAGTACCCATAACACAAGCTCTGCTTAGCTTGGGATTAGATGGTGTTGTGTGTGAGAGAGTTGTGGAATATTATTATTACCATAATATCAGCCATAGGACGTCCACTGCTGAACATAGGCCTCTACCATGCCCTATAGCTTACAGGACTAATTAAAACAAATGGTGTAGTCAGATAAGGCAGTAGCTAATAAATACTGATATTCTGAGGCTTCCGTTTTGACTGGAAGCCGACTTCGACATTGTTGGGAATAGGCTAGACAGCATGATGTGGTTGAAACTACCAGCTGATTAAGTAGTAAACATAATTATCTTTCCTAGCGAATATCGTTCTAGATGACATTAGCGTCCACAACCAGTCTTACCATGGGATATGGTATTACCCAGTTACTTGGTTTTGGAGGTCCGACAGGCAGTCTCTCCATGTAAAATACTGATATCCAGCTGCATCTGGTTCGACTGGAAGCCGACCCCAATATAGTTGGGAAAAGGCTAGGCAGATGATGATGTTGACATTAGCGTCGGCTGACAGGGCCAAACCAAGTTTTTAGGCTTATACGCATGCACGGCACAGTTCGATTCCCGCGCGGAACAAATACCTATCTACTTGTCCTACTAGTTGGTGTTCCGGGTCTGGGTGTTTCCGTCTGTGGTTTTAAATGTTTTTAAACGAATGCAAGATACAGGAGTAATTCCTAGGTCAGATTGTCTTGAAAAAGGAACCGCCCATTTTGACACCGTTTTTTACAAGATCTCCTGTATACCTGTAATTTGTATACAGGATGTCCCAAAACTCGACGTCAAGCCGAAACGGGATGACAGGATTGATAATAACCATGACGAGAAAAATCTGTAAAAAAATCTATCTATCTATTGAAAAAAACCTACATATTTCATCAATCTGTACCTACCATTTTTCGGTTATTGTGGTTATTCTTTTTATTTTTGTTCATTTGAACTTGGGAAACGTAATCCTATGTAAATAACATTTCCAGAATCCCAACAAAATATAATGACACAATTGCATCAAGTTTACGAGCATTGAGACGAATTTAAAATTTTCAAGACTGGTCGTCATGGAATAGATTTTTTTTCAGATTTTTCTCGTGATGGTTATGATCAATCCTGTCACCCTATTTCGGCTTGACGTTGAGTTTTGGGACACTGTATATGCATACTCGTAATTTAGTGTATTCTGTCTATTTATTGTAGGGCCACACTGTGTATTTATTGTAGGGACACTGCATTGCTGGACATTATGCCTTTCTCAGGGAGCTTTAAGGCGCAAGATCTCCAGGTTTTTTCATCCCGCCACTGCCAGCTTCTTCCTTTGTCTGCCTTGAGGTCATTGGTATAGACCGGAGGCCGTCCCACGTCACGTATAAATACCTACTTGATTAAAAAAAAATTGAGATTATTGGCATTAGTAATAGACTGGTCATAAATATAATTAGTGTTATTAGTACCCAATTCATCTCTGCTGTAATTCTAACATAACAATTTGTTGTTCTTGCAAATGTAATCGTTTGTCGTCTTTCTTATCTTAAACTCGAACATGACGTGCCCGTCACAGTCATTAAAACATAAACAATGTGTTTGTTCCAATAAATAGTGGTAAACAATTAATTTTCGATAGTTATCTAACGCATTTTTTCTTCTAAACTATTTGGTTATAACTTTATAATTATAATTTCGCTAACTTATCTATCATTGAGTTATTTGAAGTAGGCCAGTATACAGCTAGAAATAATCAATTTATATGTCTATAAGTTAAATTATACAAAAGTATTTAAGTTATTATGTTTTTGCTGAAAAGGTGGCCTTTCGTACAAGTTGTTAGACAATTTTCTAAAGCGTCTTTGAGGTATGGGATTACAGTATAATTTCGCTTACAATTGCATGTCACGTTTAGCTTCTCGCAATACGACGGTACGGTACTTATTTATTCCATAGATAGGTACATATTAATTCAATACCTAGGTATTATGTTTGTGTCCTACTGTCTGACTAGGTTATTACGGTACTTTAAGTACCACAACACGCAAGTAAACTTAACCGCAATCATTTGACTTCAAAAAATCGTCGCGGTTAAATTTTGCGTTTTTACATTTAACACGATAATTAGATAAGTTCTGACTCCGTTAGTTTATCGAAATTTTTCCTAATCATATACCTATTTCAAATGTTAAACAATACCGGTTATTAACCTAGGCAAAAAACCGCTTTTAGCTGGTTTTGTTAAAAATTTTGACGTAAACCAGATTTTGTTTTGTGGAATACGCTGCCCATGCCGTGTCGTGGGGTTATCATCTGGGGTCAGCTGCATATCATGATGTTTGTCTCTCTGTTCGGGAGCCAGTCTATTAAAGACCGAAGTGGAATACGGTCTGCATACTCAAATCATGGTCGCAAAACCAATTTCGGGCACTGAAGTGGCTGGGTATAGTTTTAGTCTTATTTGTTCATTTTAGAAGTGATCATCCATTTTGATGCATGCTTTCAGCTTTTCATTGTATAGGATTTAAATTTGGAATAAGTACTTTCGGTATTGAACCTTTTTTCGTTCAGTTTATAGTGTTAATTTGCAACTGACAAAAAAAAATACATTTCCTTTTGGCTTTGTTGTGGTTACATAAGTAGGCCTAAATTCAGAAATTGTTTACTCGATTTCCTATCAGTGTTCTTAAAAAAAATAACTGCAATATACCATTTTATTAATTAACAGGGATACCTACATATCATTGAAATAAATTCTTGGATTGGTTCGAATTAATGAAATAGACTACCTAATACCTACATATAAAATAAGGTATTTAAATTAGTTAGACAATGCGCACATTGAATTTTAATAAGCTTTTGATTGGACAAGTCAGTGGCTTTACTAAAACACTGAACAGGCTGCAGTCTAGGGCGGCCAAATTTTTATAGAACCCGCGCTACCACTGATTTGCGGAAAATTCGTGGTACATACTACACTTTGATACTTACTACATTTATAATGCAATTCGATGAAATGACATAAACAGTAACGACGCGGCAAAAGGACTTGAGTCGTGGGCTATCGGCTAATTTCGGGCCCAATTTTTTTTTATGTGTGCCAAAGTTGCCTATATCATTTGATGATTTCACATCCCAAAAAAAAGGGTACTGGGAGGGGACTTGTAGAGGAGTTAAAATTAGAATAGCCAAGGGCTTCCTTCGAGATACTCAATATTAATGTATCCTCCACATCATCAGGTCCATCGAGAATGATCTTCGCGCGCAAGTATCGGAGGCCCGGTCCCGCTGGGCGGAGTTCCAACCTCGCCTGGCCATCGTGCAGGTGGGAGGTCGGGAGGACTCCAACGTCTACATCAGGATGAAACTCCGTGCTGCCGAGAACATTGGCATTAAAGCTGACCATATCCAGCTGCCCAGGGACATTACGGAGACTGAGGTAAGAATTTTATCTCTTACGTTTCAAACAGGTTATTGGTCGCGTTGAGGTTGGTAATTAACCGTGTACTGTTCTGTCGAAATAAAACAAACATAATGGAAAGCCGTAAGCTAAGCCCAGAGTCTACCTCGCTGTACACCATTTTCATCTTAATTCTGTTCATCTGTTCCGGCGCCGGGTCCTCGTTTATATTTAAACGGTTATTTACCGATTCATTTCCCACTCCCTCTCATAGAGAGGCCTTTGTCCCAGCAGTGGGAACATTATAGGCTGATGATCATAGTCAGCCTTTAAGGATCCCGCGCCTGCGGGACACTGGCCACCCTATCTGTAAAGGCCCGGGCTTCAATAAATTGCATATTATGTAAAACTTGTAATTGAAATCATTCGATTTCAATTACAAGGTTTTAAACACGATTTTTTCCTTCACCGTTTCGAAAGCAGTGGTAATAAAACAGTTCACTCTTTATTCGCGACTTTTACAATTATATAGAACTAGAAAGTACTCGCTACATAATATTTTAATTTTGAAAAATAAAAGCAAAACAGCTATGGTACCTATATAGCTGTTTTGCTTTTATTTTACTTACTCTGTAACTTAAAGTTTGTTCTATGAAACAATTTGAGACAAAAAGTACAAACTGTATGTAGGACAAATAGGGACAATATTTTCTCAATTTGTTCTATTTATTACCTACGTCATGTTCCATAGAACAAATGGGACCTACCGAATGGCGGCATTCCAATTTGTTCCTGGCTATTATTGAACAAATCTTTGACAATGAAATAATAAGAACTTAACCGTCCTACAAATCTTGCAATTACCGCGAACATAATGAGTAAGGGACCTGTTTCATCATTCGACGACAGTTGCAGAAAGATGCAAAAAGAGAAACAGCAGGTAAAGTCAAAAGGAAAAGCTATATTCTAGATTCTATAGAATCCTCTAAAGACGATTGAAGCCACATAATACATATTGTCCACCGTCATACCTTGAACTTACTGACACTTTGATAAGACGGTATCAAGAAGTTTATATTAATTGTTTACTGTTTTCTTCGAATGATGTAAGAAACATATAAAATCACATGACAAATGATTATTCTCGTATTATTTTACGTAACAAGTTTTAATTATCTACACCAATTATTATAATAACACTTTCCATTTTAGATAACTATGTACGCAGATAATGCTGTGCAGTTTTTCGTGAATTATTAATTAGGATACCTACGAATTAAATTTATGTCGGTGTAAACGGTTGACTACGTCTTTGTATTTTTAGTAGGTAGGTAATTATGATCATCATATATTATGTACCTACGGGGCTACGGTCAACAAAGATAGCGAATGTATGCAGACAGCAGCAAGTTTCAAACAGTAAAGTTATCATATATGCAATCAATAATTATGTTGTATGTATGCACCCAAATTGCCCGGTGCTAACTCGAACATGATTCAGTAACGGTAGTTACAAAAAGGAGTTTGCCGAACAATGCTATTCTGTATGGACACAGCTCCGCTCGCAGCGTCGAATTCACAGTCTGCCCCCATTTAGATTTTGAGAATCCAATAATATATTGAAAAAAAAAAGCTGCAATTTCGACACGTCTGTGTCGTGTCTCAATTAAATACCATTGCGGCACGCGAGCTAATAGTATTGTTGTTAAAAATATAATACTGAATAGAAACTCAATGTATTGTAGATGTCTAGGGCATGATCGAGTATTTCACTTTCTCCGAGTCAGGTTTCAGTAAGAATATTACATTTCATTGAGCAAGCTGATGGCTCGACCACACGACAGATTTCTCAGTTATCAGTATCACACATTGGTGTTGCTACCTATTTCCTAGGATATATCACACACGATGTTAGGAAGTCAAATATAATGTACGTACCTAAATTAAGAAAAAAAGGTACTATTCAGGAGTATACTTGTATGCTGACACCAATCTGGTGTAAAACTTAATTACACTCCCGAACGGAAGATGGGCTAATAAGAGTCGCTTGTAACATAACTCGGACTTGGCCCTTATAGGATTTTGAGCTAACGATTATTCGTTGGCCGTAAGCTTGTGCCTGGAAAACTTGCATGAACAAACAATTGTTTCGCTATCTGTGATGTCCAAAACGTGTTTCGCGATCTGCGATGTCCAAAACGTGTTTCGCGCTTCTCTCCTACACGCGTTCCGCCTCCTTTTTTGCTAGCATATCTGCGTCGCAGTAGGAGGAGACTGCTTCCCGCCTTCCCATGATCCCCATCCCATCCCCTATAGCTCCGTACCATGGCCTAGACCAGGGCTGGACGTTGAGGTTGTCACTACCATCGATTGCATCCACGAAGAAACAATGGTACTCCGCTTAAACGGGGCAGGTCTATAAACTCGACTACACAGACCTCTGTTTGTATTCCCCCATCGAATTCAAAACAGATACGATTAGCACACAGTTTAATACATCGTTCTGTTGTCATCATTTTTTTGCTGCAAGCGAGCGACACACGAGTTAAACACTTGACCCATCATTTTATTTTTGTTGAAACAGCTGCTGGCCCAGATCACGAGCCTGAACGAGTCTCCATATGTGCATGGCATCATTGTGCAGATGCCCCTAGACTCCGAACATCCCATCGATGCGCACAAAATCACCGATGCTGTTTCTCCTGACAAGGACGTGGACGGGTAAATATTATAAAATACACATACAAAAATAATTTATCATAACTTTATAGACTTCTATTCGTATGAATTTTCATTAAACTCAGTTTTTGAAAAATAGGGACACCAAAGTTTGTACGAAAGTCGTGCGGTGTACCTTAAGTTCATCATCATATAAGATGTAGGGTGCACTCTCCGGGGTCACGGGTCTTATACCATCACCGTGACCCCGGAACATAAAGGGCTATTGAAGGACACCGTGGATTTTAGTCAGTACAAGTCTGACAGTACCTCTCGCCCTGCCCGGGGTGGGAGGTCGCATTTGATGATTTTACCACGTAAAAAAAAAAAAAAAAAGGGTGCACTCTGCCGCAGTAAATGAAAACTTAGTAACTTAAGTTGAACAGTCATTTGGGTAACTGTGTACAAAGGCCTCTCCATAGACTTCCAATACGACCGGATGGAAGCGACTGACATCCGTCGCGATCCTCTCGTTTTCATAAGATCGTCTGTCCACCCCTGTGGTCGCCGGTGTGGCCTCTATTCAAGAAGCCTACTCTAGTCATACTTAAGCAAATATTTTTATCTCCAGTTTGAACACAATAAACGAGGGTCGCGTGGCAGTAGGCGATCTATCTGGCTTTATCCCCTGCACACCAGCGGGCTGTGTGGAGCTCATCAAGCGCACGGGCGTGCCCATAGCCGGCAAGAATGTGGTCGTGTTGGGACGCAGCCGTATCGTGGGCACTCCGGTCTCCGAGCTGCTGAAGTGGGAGCATGCCACTGTCACCGTCTGCCACTCCAAGACTAAGAACTTGAGTGAAATTGTGAGTTGTCTTTTACCTTGAGTGCTGCCAAAGATGCAGATATATGTATCTTTGTATGTTTCTATTTGGCATATCATCTTTGCTTGATTCTATAAAGTTTTGTTAGTCTTTCTAATCTTAATTTTTGTTAGAATAGTATTTTAACACAACATGACATCACTATATTTATTTAGATCTGACAACACTAAATAGTTTTTTGTTCCGTTTCCTGAACGAGTTATTTCTCTTCTCTCTAAGTTGTCTGTGGTTCTGTTAGCGTTCTGATATATGTCCGGGTCTAGTACAAGATTAATTAATAATTATCTTAAGTATTTTCATGAAGTTCAATTTGCTTGTCATCGTTTATTTTATAGTAATAAACGTGCAAACATCAAAGCTAGAAGACCATCTTTTATTTTACATCTCCGACTACACCTGGCTGCCACCACGTGCGAACAGCTTCCACACAAAGCACTTTGCAACAGGTTCTGCACCCAGCGTTCTATCTGGGATTGGCAGCGAGAAGCAAAAAGCAAAGGAATTGGTGAGAAATATTATTATAATTATAACCTATAAATAGTCGGAGAAATGTCGCATGAAAATCCAATTGCTCATGCACAAGATGGCGACATGCACCATGTGCCGGGTGCTAACTTCAATAACATGAATGTTCCAAAACTGGAAGGTGTTTCCAATTACACCACATGGAAATTCATTATGAAAATGTTGCTGACCTTGGACGGAACGTGGGGTTGTGTGACCGGAGTGGACCTGGATGTTAATCGCAACCAACGTGCGCTTGCGCGCATTTGCTTAACAATTGATGTCAATCTTCATCAATATGTGCGTACAGCAAGCAAGGCAAAGGAAGCATGGGATAATCTGGCATCTGTTTTCGAAGATAAAGGCCTTTACAGGCGTGTTTTGTTGCTGCGTCAGTTGCACAGAATCAGTCTGTGTGAATTTACAAACATGTCACAGTATATTTCGACAGCTATGACGCTTGTGCAACAACTCGCAGATATTGGGCGTACTATAGAGGATGGCGAGGTAGCCGAGATACTGCTCAGTGGTCTGACTGCGGAGTATGATGTCCTAGTATCTAGTTTGGAGACGGCCTGCATGAGCCGTGTGCTTTCCAGCGAGTTGGTGCGGACACGTTTGCTACAGGAGGAGCATAGGAAGAATGGTTCTTCAGAAAGTAATGGTGTTAATAGTGCGGCTTATGTTGCTGGCAAGAAAGTGTTAAAAGTGTGTAATTATTGTAAAAAGCCAGGGCATATTAAATCTAAATGTTATAAGTGGAAAAAAGACAATAAGCAATCTTCTGAAAAAACTCTTATTGTGACAGAATCTGCTTGTTTAGCTGCACACCATGATTGGATAGTGGACTCAGGATGCACAGCGCATATGTGCAACAACAAAAAGTTATTTATGGACTTTAAAAATAATATAACTAAAGTTACAATAGCAAATAATGATCTTCTTAACAGTGAGGGCACTGGTAAGATTAATTTTGTTTGTAATAAGCATGAGTTTGTTGCTGAGGACACTATGTTTGTCCCTGAGTTGTCCACAAATCTCCTCTCTGTAAACAAACTAGTGAAGTCTGGTTACTCTGTTGTCTTTGATCAACGAGGTTGTAACTTTTATAAAAATCCTCAGATTATAGGTAATTCCTTAGGTTATGCTAACAACCATAATGGTGTTTATAGATTGAATTGTGTCATTCCTGTGTGTCAAAGTTCTGGTGAGGAGCATTCTTCAGTCCCTCTGAAGAATCTAGTTCAGAGTGAACAGAGTGCAATGGTTGCTACTGAGATGGAATCTTTATGGCATAGGAGACTTGGTCATTTGAGTCATGGGGGATTATGTACTCTGCGGAGAAATAAACAGTTAATGTTTCAGGAAGTTCCTGGAAGTAACTTGGATGAGTGTGTTGCATGCCTGCAGGGGAAACTCGTTGCAAAACCGTTTCCTGTCGGCGAGGCAAAGCGCGCTACTCAACCGCTGGAGCTGATCCATTCAGATGTCTGTGGCCCGATGTCTGTCTGTAGCTGGGGTGGAGCCAGATATCTGTTGACACTGACAGATGACTACAGTAGGAAAACCTGGGGTTACCTGCTTAAGAACAAATCCGAGGTAATGTTACATTTTATTAATTTTAGAGCCCTTGTGGAGAAACAAACAGGATTGCGAATAAAAGTTTTTAGGACTGATGGTGGTGGTGAATACTGTGGCGGGAAATTCGAAGCCTATTTGCGAAATGAGGGAATTGTACACCAGGTTACTGTTCCGTACACCCCTCAGCAGAACGGAATTTCGGAGCGCCTTAACAGGACCATCATGGATAAGGCACGCTGCATGCTGATGGAGTCTGGTCTTAGCCGGGAATACTGGGGTGAGGCGGTTATGACCGCAATTTATTTGAAAAATCATTCCCCGACGTCTTCCCTAGGTGGATCTGTGCCCGAGCAGGTTTGGACTGGTTCACCGTCACTGGACCTTGGTCACCTGCGTGTTTTTTGGCTGTGTTGCATTTGCCTTAAAACCTGAGCCAAAGCGCAATAAGATAGAGTCAAAATCGACTATGTGTTTGTTTGTTGGTTATAGTGAAACTATTAAGGGCTATAGACTCGTTGAACCCACTAAACCCCGACAGATTATTTTTTCTAGAAATGTTTCTTTCTTAGAAAATAAATTTTTGAGAGATATGAACAATATTTCTAGTCATGAGTCAAAACAGAATATTATTTCTTATAATTTTGACATGAATATTCAATCTAATAATAATTCTAATGAAAATGTTAGTGAGGAATTGAATATTAATAATGAAAATAATAAATTAATGAATAATCATACTTTAGTTAATGAATCTCATGAAAGTGACACAATTTTAAACAGTTTTAATAATGAAAATACTGGTGTCATTTCAGCTCCTGACTCAGACTCTGAGTATTGTACGGGCAGTGAGGAGGACACGAGCTGTTCGAGTCCTGCGGCCGGGGACTGCAGCTCGAGTACTTCCGACGTGTCGACTACTGGTAGGGATGTAGCCGTGGCCAGCTCTGAACTTAAGTTATCAGTGGCTACCACTAGCCGCCCCGTGCGTGGTACGCGTGGAGTGAAGCCCATAAGGTACCAAGATTATTCTTTATTTACACATGCAGAGTTGGAGCCTGTATCTTATGAGGAGGCCATATCTTCTCCTAGTAGTGAGGAGTGGCAGCGTTCTATGAAAAGAGAGTTCGATGCTCTTACTAATAATAATGTATGGAAGCTTGTCGATCGCCCATTGGATCAAAACGTAGTGAAATGCAAGTGGGTGTATAAGATTAAAAATGACACTTCAGGCAACCGTACCTATAAGTCGCGTCTTGTTGCCCGCGGGTTCTCACAAACTTATGGGGTTGATTATGACGATACTTTTTCGCCAGTGGTACGCCATAGCACTCTGCGTACTTTGTTTGCGCTAGCTACTGAGATGAATATGAACATAGAACATTTGGATGTAGATACAGCATTTCTTAATAGCAGTTTGAATGAGCGCATTTATATGGAGCAACCTGAAGGGTTTATTGAGAATAAAAGTAAAGTGTGCCTACTTTTAAAAAGCATATATGGGCTAAAACAAGCAAGCCGTATGTGGAACATGACTGTACATAATTTACTGATTGGTAACAATTTTTCACAAAGTAAATGCGAACCTTGTGTTTATGTTAAGAGAGATAAAGGTGTGTTGACAATAATTGCATTATATGTGGATGATTTTTATGTTTTTTCTGCTCATAAGGCATCCATAGATGAATTGTATACTTTATTAAAAAAGGAATTTAATGTTAAAAAATTAGGCCCTATTAAAGTTTGTCTTGGCATGCATGTATCTCATGATGTATCAAAAGGTGTATTAAGATTAGATCAATCACAGTATATAAAAACATTGTTGGTTCGCTATGGCATGGAAAATTGTAAGCCTGTGTCTACACCTTTAGCACTAAATATAAAGCTGGATAAAGCTGAAAAGGAAGTGCTTGATGATAATGTGTATAAGTATAGAGAATTATTAGGTTCCCTTATGTACCTATCTGTATGCACTAGGCCTGACATAACGTATGCATGCAGTCAGCTAAGCCAGTTCAATAATTGTTTCGGCAGAGAACATTGGCTCGCGGGAAAACGAATTTTAAGGTATCTTGCAGGCACTTTAAATTATTCCCTATGTTTTAATAGGTCTGGTAGTTTAAATATTACTGCTTATGCCGATGCCGACTGGGCTAATAATATTGTAGACCGAAAGTCTTATACTGGATTTGTGATTCAGATGGGTGGGAATACCATTAACTGGGAAGCACGGAAACAAAAGTGCATAGCATTATCAAGCACTGAGGCGGAATATTTGGCTATAGGTGAGGTGTGTAAAGATTTAAGTTTCCTTAAGAATTTTTTGGCAGAAATTGTAAATGTTCAAATAGACATAATGTTATTCAATGATAATCAAAGTGCCCTCAAACTGTTACAAGCCAAAGAATACTGTCATAAGAAAACTAAACACATAGACTTAAGATATCACTATATTAAAGATCTGATACAACATAAGTTTGCTAATGTACAGTATATGTCAACTCATAATATGATTGCTGATGTATTGACGAAGGCTTTATGTTCCACTAAACATAAGGATTTTATAAATAGGATAATGAATGTTAAATAGGTAAGAACGCTGTGCAATTGTGATTTGAAATGTTTTTTAACTGTTGACTTGTCATGTTGAGTAAAAAGGAGAGCATGTTAGAATAGTATTTTAACACAACATGACATCACTATATTTATTTAGATCTGACAACACTAAATAGTTTTTTGTTCCGTTTCCTGAACGAGTTATTTCTCTTCTCTCTAAGTTGTCTGTGGTTCTGTTAGCGTTCTGATATATGTCCGGGTCTAGTACAAGATTAATTAATAATTATCTTAAGTATTTTCATGAAGTTCAATTTGCTTGTCATCGTTTATTTTATAGTAATAAACGTGCAAACATCAAAGCTAGAAGACCATCTTTTATTTTACATCTCCGACTACACCTGGCTGCCACCACGTGCGAACAGCTTCCACACAAAGCACTTTGCAACAATTTTAAGACTAGTTACTAAAAGGTCTATTTCCATGTTATAAGTGAGATGTTTCGAAGATCTATCTAAAAAACAGCCCTACAGGTCTTAGTACTTACTTGAGTGATTAATTAATCGTGGTCTAGAAGTATCGTATTCTTGAAAGTATTTTAAGTTCTTTTTTTTAATTTTAAGGCCTTATATGCCTAAAGAAAGCCCGGAAAGAGACTACCCGAAGACGTGAAAACGATCAATAAAGGATCTGTTTTTGTGGTAATATTTAAGGAAGACCTATGACCTTTGGCAATGTGTTGTTGTAAGTTGTATGTAAGAACCTTAAAGTAAACCACTTTCGGCCAAATGACCAAGAACATTTTGACTAAACTAATTCCCCTTTATCTTACCACAGACAAAGACAGCGGACATCCTTGTAGTAGCCATCGGCAGAGGCGAGATGGTCCGCGGCTCCTGGATCAAACCCGGCGCGGTCGTTATCGACTGCGGCATCAACCCCATTACTGGTGAGCTCCTTAACATACTACAATGGCTATTATGACTGCTTAGAACTAAAATATTTATGTTCAACTAAAGTGTTGCGGCTGACAATAGTCGGAACAAGCCGTTGAAACAAAACATGTGGCGGCTACGGCAGTTCGTCTGCATTGCGCGCTCGGCCGTTGTAATCAAACCATTTCACTGAGATGACCAATTATCCGAATGTATTATACGACCGGAAAATTGTTTATTTGCGATATGAGTTTTTCTTTTGAATTATTTTTGTTGTCACAGTAGTTTTTTAAAAGTTCAAGAGTAACTTCAGGGCTACGTATTGTGTGAATTTGAAGTAATCTGTAGGTATAAGTATTGGGGTCTTATGAAATTCAAAGTGTTAACGAAGGATTTCTACTAGATTCGTCAAAGAAGAGCGGTCAGCGTCTGGTTGGAGACGTCGCCTATGAGGAGGCCATATCAGTGGCGTCGCACGTGACCCCGGTGCCGGGCGGCGTGGGCCCCATGACCGTGGCCATGCTGATGCGGAACACCGTGCAGGCCGCGCGACGCCAACTGGACCGCCTGCTGGCGCCCACGTGGCCGCTCCGCCCGCTGCGCCTCACGCCGCTGTCGCCGCCGCCCAGGTCAGTAGTATCACAGTGATACACGCAACACCGTGCAGGCCGCGCTAGCTGAACTAAATCTGGAAGCGTTATTTAATAAGGACCCTGGTATAGGCTATTTTGAACTGTCCAAATATTCACCAAAACGACATAACTTTAAGGCATATTCCATACTAAGTATAGCTTTATTATGGAGACACTGATAACTAAATATGATTTATCCATAGATACTCGTCAGGGAACGTTCTTTTTCGTCATCATAAAAATAAGTAAAATAATAATCTAAATCTTTTACGTTATTTCAGTGACATAGTGATCGCCCGCTCTCAGAAGCCGAAAGACATAAGCGAGCTGGCGCATGAAATCGGCCTGTTCTCTAACGAGGTGTCGCAATATGGTCGCACGAAGGCGAAGATCTCTCTGTCGGTGCTCGACAGGCTGAAGAACCAACAGGGCGGCAAATACATCGTGGTTGCTGGGTAAGTTAAAAAATATTCATTATTTAATTTTCTATCAAGTTTGTCTAAAGTTTTATTAGTCCTTCAAAACTGACCCCTACTTTATCAAAGTCAGTAGTAGACAACGTGTGACCCGCTGCCTTCTTACGGCCGGTGATTATTTGGAAACGAATATTTATATTCGGTCAATTTATATGGTTAAACTTGGTAATACGCCCTAGTTGACAAAATGTCCCGTCAAGGTCGCCCCGCGAGGGTGGCTGCTGTTGGCGTACAACACGGCTAAGGCCGAGGGCCATGCTGTACGCCAACAACAGTCCTCGCGTGTGGTTCTGATCAGTAAGTTCGAGTGCTAGAATGACGGGGTGTTTTATCAGGGCGTCCATACTGCCAGCATTAAAAGTTTATAATATTTCCCGTCTTTGCAAGTCCCAGGGCCTCATCTTTACTTTAGGGCTAGATTAAGGCAGAGAGCAAACCTATTTTTAGCATTGATTTGCTCCAAATAGTATAACGTTGGAACAATACCCCGAAAAGTTATTGTTGTACCATTGAATTAAATGAAACTCATAGTAAAACGGTACAGCATTGTTCTCTATGCTTGTAATTATAATAATTGATGTTTAATTAACCCTAACTCCGGTCAATGCGTACAGAAACGACGACGATTCTATAGCCAGCCAGCCATATGACGATGACTCCTTAAAAATAAGTTCTGAAAACTCACATACGAGCTCGTAGCTCACATTTTCAGCGAAACCACAGGTCTCGCGTTTGACCACCAGTTCGACTGATGATATGCAATTTTGTGGTCGACGATGAAGCCCGCTTGCCTAGAAGTAACCTATTCAGGCTTGATATCAGGAAACACAGACTATTATAGGTTGACTTACGTTACCAAATTTTCTTTTTTTTCAGTATTACACCGACACCTCTGGGTGAGGGTAAGAGTACAACACTCCTGGGTTTGGTGCAGGCGCTGTCAGCACACCGTGGTCGCAATTCCTTTGCCGTCATGCGTCAGCCCAGCCAGGGACCCACCTTCGGAGTCAAGGGTGGCGCTGCTGGTGGCGGGTACTCTCAGGTATGTCGTATATATACAAATCATCAAATGCCTTTTTTCAAACAAAGTGGGACTCGGCTTCCAATCTAATCTTTTACAGCTGAAGTTAATGGTGCTTTTTGTGAAAATTTAAAAGTGCTGCCTTATTGGGAGCATTCGCCTGTAATGTAAGGTTACATCAGTGAAGGAGCAGACATTTTTCATTCCGATATTTTGCGTTTACATTGTTAGGTATACAGAGACGGTCGTAGGATATCTTTCATCCCGAAATAAGTACCATTCCCGAGAAGAATCATGGTAAACGTTTAAATGATAATAGATGTCGCAACATGTAGATACGATCCGAATTGACTATCAAAATAATTAACGCAAGTTCGACTTAGCACGCGTTAAGTGGGCAAATGCTTGTTAAAAATAAATGCAATTGTGAAAACACATTTAAAATTATAGATGCTTGGGATAATTTTGTTAACTTAGCTATTAATGATCGTTTGTCGATATCGTTAAAATTACATTTCGCATTAGTTACTTGTTAATCAGTTTGACTATTTTATCAAAAGTAACAGTAACTGCCTTTTGACCTCCATATCTTAATATTACGCAATTCTTTCATTGCAAGCCAAAGATGGAAAATATTGTCTCAGAATTTATAGCATTTGATAATATTGATAATGCGCAGTTAATTCACGTTACATAACACTAGCTAATCTTGGATATGTTATACAAACCGGACAAAAATTCTGACTACGTAGCTACTACTGAGAAACTCCTAATGGCAAAATCCAATAACACTGTTCGATCCGGGCATCAAAGCCAAGACCTCATCCTCAGCCGCGATAGCGTCCAATCTAAATATCTAATCAAGCATTCTAGAATAAATTGCATAACTTTGGTTAGCCAAATTAAAAAAAAGAGGTTCGCATCTAATAACACTGCCCGATCCGAGATTCAAACCCAAGACCTCTTGCCCAGCATCTTGCCATCCAAACCAACGAAACAGTCTACAATAACCCCTATCTTTCATATTCTAGGTTATTCCTATGGAAGAGTTCAACCTTCACTTAACAGGCGACATCCACGCAGTGACTGCCGCAAACAACTTGCTAGCTGCGCAAATGGACGCAAGGATCTTCCACGAGCTCACCCAGAAGGATGGCCCACTGTTTGACAGACTGGTGCCCAAGGTCAAGGGCGTCAGGAAGTTCTCCCCCATACAATTGAGGAGGCTGAAGAGATTGGGCATCACCAAGACAGACCCTGATACATTGACAGAGGGAGAAAAGTCCAAGTTCGCGAGGCTCAACATTGATACGTCGAAGATTATGTGGAATCGAGGTAGGATGTTCAAATTTTTTTTACAGGCAATCCTACACGGCAATAGTCTTTTTAGGATCATGTAAATTGTAAAACAGCGCACGACACAGTTAGCGCCGCGGCTAAGCAATTGATTGCTGTAGGACGTGTCGCGGATTCGATTCCCGCATGGTACAAATATTTGTATGTTCTACTGGTAGTTCCGAGTCTGGTTATTTGTTCATGTGACTTTAATTCCTTATGTCACACTTTTATTAAAAGAAAAAAAAAATGGAAAATGTCAGTCTCTATAAAGTACAAATATAATGTTGGTTAGGTTGCGGTCTATAGTTTCTGCCTGAGAAATAGACGTGAGTTTGTTTGTATGTTGATGATATTGCTGCACAAAACTCGCAGGCGTAGATATGCAAGCGTAGGCCTTCCCTTTCAGAGGCTTCAAAAGTCAACAGACCGTTCTTATTGTGTAAAGATAAACAGATCTATGAAGATACTAGTACATAGCCCAAAACTTAAAAGTAACCGTTGAATTACTTGTTCCAAGTAGTTTTTGTATTTGGAACTTTAGTGATGACGTGATAAAGGTGGAAATTCAAAAATTACTGCAATTTTGGGCTACAGATAAACGCGTTCACTTGTTATCCGTTTCTCGCATTGAAAAACCTGAAATCAATTAAAAATATCTTGACTACAATTTTTTAAGTAACTGTTTTGATAATAGATGGCGCCACATGCCATGGACAAAATCAAGTGTGAATTAAATTAGCAACAAAAGAAGAAGAACCCACTTTACAAGACAAACAAAAAGATGTTTCACTGAGCTAAATTGCTATAAATTAATTTTGACGGGAACAAACACTCACAGATAATTAACCAATTTGTTCCATGGACTCAAAATTTCAATTAACATGAAGATTGATGACAAAAGTGATATTGGCCATTATAAATGACATGGATGTTTTTAAAATATCCTTGACTCAACCTCCGGGGAACAGTAAAGAATAAAATATGAACTCATCTTGTTATTTAACATTGTTTTTAGGGTTCCGTATCTCGTAAAAACGGGAGCCTTGTTGGGATCACTTTGTTGTAAGACTGTTAAGAACCTTTTCCTCGAAGGCATGGACACAGTATAATAATATACAGTAGCGTAACTCGGCCGCCAGACAGATTTAAATACCTACAGCCGCGCGGTACGTAAACATGCGTTAGGGCTACCCGTCTACATCATTTTAATAACATTTGCCTTTGCGTACTTTCTGTTTCTATTTTAGTCAGGGCCGCGCCGCCCCTGTGTGCGATGTGTGCGGCGCACACAGGCGCCAGGGCTGTAGGGGCGCCGGATGAAATGCCAAAGCCAATTAATGAAATTATTTTTTCACGTTACATCTTTAGTACATTAAACCTCACCTCAGTATCGATAAGTAAGTAGAACCTACAAGTCTCCCAAGACATAAGCACTATTTTTAAATTGACCCACTGTTTATATTTCGGGTATGAGTTTATACGAACTTCAAGCGCTGCGTCTGCGTTTTAAAATCAAAAGGAGCGCCGCCGCCCCAGTCAATACAATAGCTAACTATTATTTACAAAGCCGAGCCATAGATCATGAGTTTATATTAACGCAACTTGATACGACCGGAGACAGCGGATTTGCCAAGTCCACGATTTTAACCAACGAAAAAATAACTATAAACAATTAGATAGGTACATTTCATACAAAGTGGGTGCTAGGTGCGCATTGAATAAACGTCCCGTGCTATAAATTATATGTATAAAAAAATGAGTTTAATTTCTAAAACTAATGACAACATTTAAAGTGTTTTCACGATAAGTGGTAGACTGGTAGTGTACAAGAAAATAAAAGAAACTATCTGGATACGACGTGACGATAATTATACGTGATAAAAATACTACTAAATATTCACTTCTTCCAAGGATTTGGGAATCATTGAAGTGTTTTGAACTGATGAAGGTGTTAAAACTGATTAAAAAAATGCTTTAAACAGGGGTATGTACTTTTTATATAATTTATTAAACAATATGTTACAATAGTCCTGATGTTCCTTCTGCGTTTTAAATGAAATAAATAAAGCAATAAATCTGTCATAATTTATAAAAATATACAAGCTATTAATACATATAGTCGACACGGTTGGCGCAGTGGCTGAGCGAGGTCGAGATCGGCTGTTGCGCTGCGTGTCACAGGTTCGATTTGCGCACAGAACAAATATTGTATGACCTGAAAGTTATTGTTTCGGTTCTGGGTGTCTGTGTATAGTGTATGTGATTTCAAATTACTGTTAAAAATATATTTGTATTAGTTATAAAATCGGGCGTTACGTTGCGGAAATCCGTGACATTAAAATTGGGAAAATTATTTAAAATATTAGGAGCGAGAAAGGGGGGGGATTCTGCGGTCAACTGCTATTGTAAAATAAAACTGAGGACAATATAATTTTTCAAAAAGTAAAAATGCCAACCCGAGCAAAAAAAGAGGCGCTTCCAAAATTTTGCACACAGGCGCTGCTAGGGCTCGGCGCGGCCCTGATTTTAGTTTTGTGATTGTAAATATACTTTTATATATAAATAAATGAAATACTTTGTATAATGAATAGGAAGTGTTCAATTAAAATGCGTGTTGTTTTTTGATTGGTAGATTTCATTAAAAAAATCTTGTTTTTGTTTGAAAAACAAATCGGGCTTATTAAGTCCGAAAAATATTTGCGCCTCGACTGAGTCTTACGAAATGCTTTATTGTTAAATTTTAAAGTATAATAAATCCGCATTCTAATATAAAGCTTAATTATACTACTCGTCTTATTAAATATGTACTCGAACTGATTTTTAGAGAAAAAATCACGCGGTTATTGTTAAAAAAACAACACACCGTCCGCTCGACACTGCGGTACAGCCGTGACTGTCTGCGCCCCGACATCGAGGCGCGTAGGTATAGCTCGCTTTTCGTCCGTTTGTATGAAGTTGGGGTACTGTATTATTATATTACCGTGGCATGGAGGTCAAGTTTATTCAGAGTGTTTCAGCGTTTACATATTTACGCAAGTTCCTCTACGCCCAACGATTTTCAACATTATTTTTTTGCTTTAAGTACATTTTTAATAAAACTGTCAAACAAAATCGTCGTACCACAAAAAAAAGTTAAATATCTGTTAAACATTTTCATGGCATCTCATTTTTCTTTTCAGTTGTGGACCTCAACGACAGATACCTCCGTAAGATCACAGTAGGACAGTCCCCTACAGAGAAAGGCTTCACCCGTGAGACCGCGTTCGACATCTCCGTGGCTTCAGAGATCATGGCCATCCTCGCGCTCGGCAAGGATGTAGATGACATCAAGGAGAGGCTCGCTAGCATGGTGGTGGCACTCGACAAGAGTGGCAACCCTGTTACTGCTGATGATTTGGTAAGAACACTTGATTCCTGTTGGTCTAGTGGTTAGTGACCCTGACTGCTATGCCGGGGGACGTGGGTTCGATTCCCACCCACAAATGTTTGTGTGATGAGCACAATCATTTGTTCTGTGTCTGGGTGTAATTTATCTATAATATGTATGTATTTACAAATATAATTATAAGTATGTTTATCAGTTGTCTAGTACCCATATCACAAGCTCTGCTTAGCTTGGGACTTGATGGCGTTGTGTGATAGTTGTGGAATATTATTATATTTATGTTTATTCTTCATGTCTATCTTTGTAAGTCTATGAGTAATAAATTTGCAAGTTGAAGTGGCAATGGGCAGGCCACAACGCTCGTAGCTCGACAACCGATGGAGAAGAAAGTTCTCTCATGGCGACCACGGACCGGATGACGCAGTGTACCGACGACATCGTGAGAGTCGCGGGCAACCGATGGATGCAAGTGGCGAATTGTCGTTCGGCGTGGCGGTCTAAGGGGGAGGCCTATGTTCAGCAATGGACGTCTTCCGGCTGATGATGATAATAAGTAATACCTAGGTATACTGAAACTGGTTTATTTCACAGGGTATGACTGGAGCTCTACTCGTCCTCCTCCGCGACGCATTCGAGCCGACATTGATGCAATCTCTAGAAGGTACTCCAGTGCTGGTCCACACTGGCCCATTCGCCAACATCGCTCACGGCTGCTCGTCCATCCTGGCCGATAAGATCGCCATGAAACTGGCTGGAGAGAGTGGATATGTCGCTACAGAAGCTGGATTCGGTTCTGATATTGGTGAGACCTCTTGTCTTGAAGTTCTGATATTTTTGTAAGGCTAGTTTAACCCAGTGCAAACGTTGATCAGGGGTAAAAATAAAAATTCTAAGAATAAAGAATTTTTATTTGTATATGTATGTAGTGTATGATGTAATATTAATACTTTTTTGCTGTAAGTTTTGCATCCGTGTCTCGTCCACTACTTACCCGTCACGGTCATGCAAAAATTACTCTTATCTCTGAAGCCAGAAGGATTTAACGAAACTGATGAAATGTTTCTCAGGAATGGAGAAGTTCTTCGACATCAAGTGTCGTGCTAGCGGCGACACCCCGCACTGTGCCGTCATCGTGTCCACCGTGCGCGCGCTCAAGATGCACGGCGGCGGGCCGCCTGTGTCTCCCGGCACACCGTTGCACGACGTGTATGTGCAGGTAACACTAAGTGTAGCATTTAATAAATCTTCCAGCCATAGAAGCCAGAATTTGGTAGCGTTTGGCTGTTGCTAGTCTAAGACCCCTGAAGGAAGAAACCCTAATTTAGGAGGCCTGAATTACCAACGTGCGTGTAGATTACGAGTTTTACTGACTCGCCAATCATCATGACCCATGGTCGACAGAGCGTCATGTTCCAAGAGCGCCTCTAAAAGCCGTCAGCAAACTGACGGGCCACATAAAGGGCCAAAGCTTGCCGGGTTCGTGGGCTTGTCTTAATAAATAACCGTAAACATGGAATGTAAAGGGCTATTGAAGGAACAACTTGGATTTTAGTCAGTATAAATCTGACAGTAACGGGGAGAAGTAATTTGATGAATATAAAACAAAAAATAAAGGTCAGAGTTCCTGCAACCCAAATGCAATACTCACATAAAACTTACGTACCAAATAACCCATAACAAATCATCAAAAAGCTAGAACCAATTGCATGATGCTCTTAGCAACACAGATACCTAGATGAAAAACGTACACTACTATTTTTACCAGAATCGGTTCGGGCTTTATTGGTCATAAACTTGGAATTTGACGGTCCGTCGTTAAATGAGGTTAGCTCACTTTTTTACGGTCCATTTATGAGCTAGCCGGCACCAGCATGATGTGGATCTAAATCTGGTTCATCATGATTATGTATTTCCTACCTCTATTTTCCAGTAACTAAGCGGAGCTGTTTTTCATGATGTGTAAATGTTCTTAAATCTTTTGTTATTGCGTGATCCCGTTGCAGGCCTATACCTTCTTTAGATGTAGGTAATAAAATGAATGGTTTATGTGTTGTTAAGCGCAAATCTTGGAAGGGTCAACCAATCTGGATAATTATTTTTTTGTTCTTTGTCATTGCTAGGACAAGAACAATTGAAAATGTTCATTCAAGCCAACGTAGGCTTTGTTTAGGTGATAGAGGTTTAAAAATTGCTAAAATCCTGTCATGTTATAAATGCCCTTCGAGTAACTCGTGCTATTGTTTTAATTCAGCCACAAGCTTCTTTAGGTCAGTTAGCTTAGTTCTTTAGGTCTTAAAGTACCAAATGATGTGGTTTTCAGGAAAATCTGGAGCTTTTGAGCAAAGGTCTGTGCAACTTGGGCAAACACATCAGCAACGGGAACAAGTTCGGCGTGCCGGTTGTGGTTGCCATCAACAAACACGGGTGAGTTACTAGATACTTACGTTGCAAATTAATAAATCTGTCTTGGTTGCTGTCGTCGGTTGGATCTTTGTCTGTAACCAATCAACGACCGAATTTGTCTACCCGAGTTTTTAAGATGTCCAATCATAAGCATCTGTCAAATACAAAGGAAATGGATTATGATCGAGATAGTATGTTAATTTCGTTAGTATGTTAGTTTAGTTTTCACAGAATCTATAACAAATTCGATACATTGAAAAAAAAAAACCTTTTTAATTTTCCATTTCTGGCTACTACCGCCAATGCTGAGGCCGTCGCAGTGATAGAACATTATACGATCATATTACTTCTATTATTTCTGGCCACCTGGATCAGAAGCTATCTGCTCTCGTAATGTTTTATTTTAAGAAAGCAACTCCTCATATATTATTCCATTACACGAGGCAAACATAATGGACAGATAATGTTTCCCTTAACAGCAACGACTCACTTGCTGAACTAAATATGGTGAAAGACTTCGCGCTCAAGAACGGCGCCTTCAGAGCCGTGCTGTGTGACCACTGGGCCAAGGGTGGCCTCGGAGCCCTGGAGCTCGCAGACGCCGTCATTGATGCCTGCGACTCCAAGTCCAAGTTCGAATTCCTGTACCCGCTGCAGCTGTCCATCCAGGATAAGATCCAGCTCATTGCTAAGGAGATGTATGGAGCTGGACAGGTGGAATACACCGATGAAGTGCTCGAAAAGATCAAGGACTTTACTGCTAAGGTAAGGACTTTTTTAATTATTGGAGGTACACACATCAAAAAAGTTTGGAATCAGTTTGAAAAATCAAAATCTTGTATATTATTTCTTCTTCTTTTTAGATTCTTTATTTAAACAATAAAAAAGTTCAATTGTTTTTCCATATAATAAAAAAAATCAGCTTATGCTAGTCATCACTGAAACTTTTTTGTTGTGTGTACTGTAATGGGGAACATTTAAATTAAAATACGAATATTAGTTTTATGAATGTATTCAACGCAACGCGCACTTGTTGTCCTCACGGTTGGCGCAGTTGTCGAACGTTTGACTGCTGCGCTGCGTGTAGCGGATTTAACTCCCGCACGGAACAAATATTTGTATTATCTAGTGACTGATGCTTCTTAATTAAACAGCTCAATAAAAATTTGCATTACCTTAGAAATGAATCTTGGATCTCAAGATCAGTTGTAAATTTTTGTGATTATTTTTTACACTATTTTCCTCGTAGATTAGTAACGTTTATTTCCAGAATCATAACAGTGCCTGGTACACACCCACCTATCGGTAGTCATTGTAATATAATAGTGGGCGAACCCAAATAGACACAAAAATATAGGGGCCGCAATTGGGGAATACCATCATTGCATTGTATCCCAAAGTTCCTCATACGGCAGGGGAGGGGAGCGAGTAAAAATAACAAGCTGATATAAAGACAAAGTTTCAGTGCTACGTCACAAGTCACTTTACTAGAAATACTCTTTTTTTTACCCTGGTAAAATTGTACTCACTAAAATCCACGGTGTCCTTCATTAGCCCTTTCACAGTCCCTCCTGCCCTGCCCTGGGTGGGAGGACTCATTTCATGAATTTAAAATTATAAAAACGGCCCCGGTCCTGACAGTGTGCTGTTAGCTCTTTGAAGCGTCTCTCGGGTTTTTTTTTTTTTACGTGGTAAAATCATCAAATGAGACCTCCCACCCCGGGCAGGGCGAGAGGTACTGTCAGACTTGTACTGACTAAAATCCACGGTGTTCTTCATTACCCCTTTATGTTCCGGGGTCACGGTAAGGAAATAAATCCCGCGATCCCGGCAGGCGTTGGCCCTCTGTGAGGGGGCCCCGTCATTTGCTGACAGCTCTTTGAGGCGCGCGTGGAACACGACGCGCCGTCGACCCGGGCATGGTCCATGGTCGGACAGCGAGTTGCCTTTTTTTTTTTCGCTGTCCGCATGCCCGCGCCTACGATGGCCGGAGATCGTCTGCTGACGTCCGACGCCGTGGGCGTGTACCACTGCGGTTGGGGCGGAGGGAGGACTGTCCTCTCTCTCTCGCGGCCCGCCATCTCCTTCACGAGCATTACTGCCTCGCAGAAGGTGGCGACCGCTTCCCACTCCGTCTCGCTCCACAGCATGGCCGAAACCAATGCCGGGCGCGAGAGGTCTCCGCCTATCGCCGCCGTGAGGACACGTCGGTGCCCTGCCCAAGCTGGGCAGTCTTGCACCGTATGCTCTACTGTGTACTCCGGGCGATCTTCGCAGTGGCAACACCCAGGCGTTTCCTCCTTACCCATCAGACACAGGTACCTCCCGAAACTTCCGTGTCCGGTGAGGACCTGCGTCATGCGGTAGGTAAGGACGCCGTGACGACTCTCCAACCACTCCTCAAAGAGGGGTCTTACCGCCGCTATTGCGGCGTGCCCGGCCGTCGGTCGCGACAGTCGTCCCCTCCATACTGCCCTGAGTTCGCGCCGGAGCTCTTCCCGCCGCGCCTCGACTTCTCGAGGCAGCGGGGTCACGCCCCGGCGCTGCGCCTCAAGGCATCACTCTTAGACGCGCTGGAGGGCAGTCGCCTCCAGATCCCAGGGCAGTAATCCGGCAAGGAGGTTTGCTGATTCGCCGGCAATCGTGCGGTATCCCCGGATCATTCGGATAGCCATGATCCTCTGGCATGGACCGCATGACACCGGCGTACAGCCTACGGCAAGAGGCGTTTGGCCGGTTCAGCTTTGGGGCCAAACCCAGGAAATGCTCCCGGAAGTTCCACCGGCTGTCGAGGACGAGTCCCAAGTACTTCATCGTCCTCAAGACGCCGATGCGAACCCCTCCTACCGTGATGTTGTAACCCGACGTTGGCGCGTTGACGCGGCCATGAAAACACATGGCCTCCGTCTTGTGCAGCGCCACGTCGAGTTCCAACCGCCGGATCCTATCGACGACTGTCGCGATCGCTTGCGTCGCCAGGTCGGCCGCCGCCTGGTGCGACTCTCCCTCTGCCAGGACGAGCGTGTCGTCAGCGTAACATATTGCGCTGACGCCGTCAGGGAGGTCGCCGCGCAGCACCCAGTCGTATCCGATGTTCCACAGGTGCGGCCCCAATACCGAACCCTGTGGAACACCGCACGACATCTCCCGCCGAGTCCACTCTTCCCGGTGACCGGGGTAGATGACGGCTCTGTCCGTCAGGTACTCCTCGACTATGCGACGGATCGGATGCGGTGATGCAACTCCAGGGCAGGGTGTTGAAGGCGTTGAAGATGTCTAACGACACCGCCAAGACGACCCTGCCCCGGGCAACAGCATCCCCCGTCGTGAGGGCTCTCACGCGCGTCTCTCGGGTTAATACAGATTTTATCTTGATCACGTTAATCGTATGATGACGTGTTTCATGAATGAAGTCTGTTTCTTTGAACTGCATTACATCACTCAGTATGAATGGTTTGGTTGTTGTCCAGTGATGAATGCTCGCTCGCTTACGATGGGAAAAACACGTTGCTTTGAATTTCAACATTGTTATTATCTAATATTATGACGGTAACTTAAACGTTATAAATTTACGTTGCACTGAAAGTTTTGAGGTTCGATGTGTCTTTCACAAGAACTGCTGAAAAGATATCGATGAAATATCGAAATTTGTAAGAACAAATAATTTTCGGGAACATAATTGTGGGAAATTATAATAGTCCAGCAGGCGTAGCATGGTGCCGTAGAAAGAGGTTTCGACGGAAGAATAGACAAAATGACAGAACGTAGAAATATTTTTATTGTTTTAAGTATGTTTATATAAAAAATATGAAAAAAAAAAGCGTTCTTTTCTTCAATAGTGTACGAATGGTCTCATATTTGTGCAAAAAAACAGTCGACTTGTGTAGAAATAACGATGAAATACCTTTGTCTTTTCTTGGTAGAATATACATAGAATCGCCATGCTACGCGTGCAGGGGATTATTGTTATTTAGTATTCGCGGTAGTATGTTATTGTGAAATGTTTTTATTTTATTGCACGCAAAAAGTAGCCTGTAACCATCTTCAATGTATATCTGTACCAAACTTCATCCCAACATTCTAGTTGCGAAAATGAGTGTGAAAGTGAACTACTAATGGGACAACCAATCTTTAGTTAGTTAACTTTAGTAAAATCCTTTACGTTTTTAATCAATTAATTTTGAATTTATGAAAATAATGACAATGCTTGTAAAAGGCTGGTAAGTCAATCGTAGCTACGAACATAAAACACCAATAATTCATACATTTAGTTCGCAAAAAATCTTTCCGAATTTGACTTTTGTCAATGTTTTTCAACCTACCTACATGTTTTTTCATGTCGTTTTTGTTAACAATGCTTTGGTACTATTTTTAGCCTTACATCACGTTTATATTTGTGCTAGTAATTGATTTGATTGGTTTAATCGATGTTAAAGTGGGGAAACCCTCGTGGAGCATTTTGGTCATGGCAAAATACAACCAACGATTGAATAATGTTTCAGCCAGATGTACGTAAAAACCCCCAACCTAGATAAATAAATCAGCATAATTTATTTTTTAATTCTCGTAAACTTGTATAAAACCCAACAGATTTTTTAAATCTAATAAAATCTGTTTGGCTCGATTAAAATATAAACAAGCCGCATATTTTTATTGAATCATACGAATTTTATTGCAGGATTCCCCAATGCGATACACGCTACCACTATTAAAATAACTTGTTACGAACAATGCACTTTTTGATACAGTGTCACACCTGTATGACTGCTGTGTGGGAGGAACTATGTGTATTTACGTGTTATTTACATTGCAAAGGTATGTACTCATACTTGTAGGTCGTACAAATATTTGTTCCGTGCGGGAATAGGTACAACCGGCGAAACGCTGCACAGCAGTCCAATCGCTTAGCTCCTGCGCCAACCATTTGACATTTTGGCTTGCCAGTGGGTCGCGAGCGGCTTGCTAGAGGATCGCAAGCGTCTCGCGAGCGGCTGCCCAGTGGCTCGCGAGCGGCCACCCAGTGGCTCGAAGGCGGCTGGCCAGTGGCTCGCAAACTGCTTGCCAATAGGTCGCAAGCAGCATGCCAGTGGCTTGCAAGCGTCTCGCGAGCGTCTTGCCAGTGGCTTGCAAGCGTCTCGCGAGCGGCTTGCCAGTGGCTCGCAAGCGGCTTGCCAGTGGCTCGTGAGCGGCTCTCGAGCGGCTTGCCAGTGGCTCGCAAGCGTCTGGCCAGTAGCTCGCAAGCGGCTCTCGAGCGGCTTGCAAGTGGCTCCCAAGCGCCTTAAGAGTGGCTTGCAAGAGTCTCGCGAGCGGCTTGCCAGTGGCTTGCAAGCGTCTCGCGAGCGGCTTGCCAGTGGCTTGCAAGCGCCTCGCGAGCGGCTTGCCAGTGGCTTGCAGGCGTCTCGCGAGCGGCTTGCCAGTGGCTCGCAAGCTGTTTGCCAATAGGTCGTAAGCAGCTTACCAGTGGCTTGCAAGCGTCTCGCGAGCGGCTTGCCAGTGGCTTGCAAGCGTCGCGCGAGCGGTTTGCCAGTGGTTTAAAGCAGCTTACCAGTGGCTCGCGAGCGGCTACCCAGTGGCTCGAAGGCGGCTTGCCAGTGACTCGCGAGCGGCTCTCAAGCGCCTTGGCAAGTGGCTGGCCAGTGGCTCGCGAGCGGCTCTCGAGCGGCTCTCAAGCGGCTTGTCAGCGGCTCTCAAGCGGGTTGTCAGTGGCTCGCGAGCGGCTGGCCAATGGGTCACAAGCGGCTGGCCAGTGGCTCGCAAGCAGCTGCCCAGTGGCTAGCGAGCGGCTACACAGTGGCTCGAAGGCGGCTTGCCAGTGGCTCGCGAGCGGCTTTCCCGTGGCTCGCAAGCGACTTGCCAGTGGCGCATTCGCCAGATCAGCACGCACCTGGCATAAGAAGAAAAGCAAATAAATGTGGATTCACTCGCCATTCAGCTTTGATTTTATCGTGACAGTAAATCCCATAAAACCTTCCTCAAGTATTGGGCTCTCTTAAGAATGTAAAAAGAAACAATCATGAAAAACAATAAAATATTGGAAATTAATGCCAAACAATTTTCTAGTGACAGATAGAAGTTATTGACATTTTTGTTGACGCTAGACAAATTAGAATACAGTCATCGAGTTTTATTAAGACAGAAGTACCGCTTGATTTGATTTTTCCATTGACTGTTTTTGAATCTCTGTAGTCTATATTGTCTTTAAATAAATGGCTAACAAAAATAGCTCAATGGTTGAACAATTTGACTCTTTGGCAAGATCTTTAGTTCAATATTCGCATGAAACGAATATTCACGAGTGCATTGACTCTTGTTGTTATAGTTGTTTTCGTGGGTATATTAAATTAGATCTTCAGAAAAAATAAAAATTGCTTAGTACCTTACCAGTCTTATCATCATTTTCCAGGGTTACAACAAGTTCCCGATCTGCATGGCCAAGACATCAAACTCGTTGACCGGCGACCCAGCAGTGAAGGGCGCTCCAACCGGCTTCACCCTCAAAATCAACGGCATCTTCGCATCCGTCGGCGCTGGCTTCGTGGTCCCAATGGTGGGAGAGATCTCCAAGATGCCCGGCCTTCCCACCAGACCCAGCATTTACGACATCGACCTGAACACGAAGACAGGAGAAATTGAAGGACTTTTCTAATTTTTACGTCAATTCAGAAAAAGATCCTATGCTTAGTTATACGATGTCCAGATTCTTTGAGAATTGAAGCCAAAAAAGGAAAGAATAATAAATCTTTTTGTTCAATACCTCCGTCACACGTTAATTACATACAAATGAGAGCGTGGTTCTCACTCACTTTCATAAAAAAGTGGCTTCTCTGTTTTGGAATACGGAATCTGGACATTTTATAACCAAGACCCTATGTATAAAACGTTAAGAAATATTTTTGTATAATCAATGTTAATAAAATGATTTATTTTATATTAATGTGTTGTTTATTTGCGTTGCCATTATTCTGTAGTAGTGAGGTAAATAAATGCCGCTCAGAATTCATATAGTATGTTTAAAATAAACAATTCAATCAAGCCGTCTGCATGATGGTCTGCATTTTAAATAAGTTTGCAATCAGATAACATTATCTATTGTTAACTTTAATTTATGTATGACAACGGACATGTTTACTCGTAAATTAAAATCATTATCATAAAATAGTAGAGGTAGTCAGTGACCTCGGCACGTCAGGTTGGCAACAGCATCTTCCGACCCCGGTAAATCGATCCAGAGACGATTCCAAGCCTCTGACATCGTTATAGTGGAGTTCTACACCGTAATCTTATCCTACCTGTCGGGCCAGACAAACCATGTTCCGCGAGAATCAAAATCGACACGTTATGCAGAAGTCAAAACACACACTGTGTGGCTATTTAACTCAAAACTTCTCAGTGGCTGATTTGCAGTCCTAGCTGCGCTAGGCCCCATGTGCCGCACCTTTCTGAGCAACCATCATAAAATATAGACTTTATTGTTCATGAATTTACTTTCTTTGCCACTTGAAAACTGATTCCGAAAATTTGGTTAACGTTTACTGAAAGCTGCTAGTTTAATAGTTATTTATGATACTAGTGCGGAAAGTAGGTTTATGATACATAGTTATTTATGATACTACTACGGTACGCCCTCGGGCGCCGAAGGCGCCCGAGGGCGTACCGTAGTCACGAGTTTGTAAATACCAATTTCTGCAACGTGTGTCATACAAATGTTTTTTCCAACACAATTTATCCATTTAATAGCAGATTTGCTCCCTGAACTCAGATTAGTCGCAAACAATTTCTGAAGTTCCTAATATGAAAATTGCGCGACTTTTGAAATGGCCCACATCACGTGGTGAAAATTAGAACTACATCTTTCATCTCATTTACTCTTTAGTATTAAAGTGAGACAACGAATTGAGCAAAAGCTCTTCCAAGGAGGTTCGATCAGTCAGGTTGTTTATTTTCATAATGTGAAACTCTTTGGTGGAATTCTTTTTTTTTTTTTTTGGAAATTAAAAAAAAACCGTAAAGAAAACGCACGCTGCTCTACAAGGGGGCGTGCGGTAAAATAGGTACTTAGGTGAGAGTACCTATTTTACAGCACGCTGCGTTGTGTGGTCCGTAATTTTTAACTTTCGAACACTGTATACAGGCTTTGTAAATGCATTTTACGAGCAAATGTGTTGAAAAATATTTTAAGAGGTTTCAGGGATTAATGGGCGTGACGATGAAAGCGGCGCTCACACACGGTGTGCGTCCAATACGGCTGTGCGGCAAAACACGCCCTTTGTGCGAGTAGTACTCGTATCGCGAGTGCTGGTTTACGCGCTGCGCGTGTTTACAAATTTACGAGTGTGTGAGTGTTTATTCTGGTGCTACGATACTACGATAGTGCGGCTAATAATAAGGGGAATTATAAAACGAGCGATTAAAAAAAAGATTTGCGACTGATGATGACATACTGTATTAATAACTTGAGCGGTATGAATTTCAGTAAGCGAAAAATTAACTAAACTAACGACGAATATTGATTAATAATAAAATCCAGAACGAGCTTACAAAAAGTGGATTGTGATTAATCCATTTCATCTATTAAAATTTTATCCGAGCGACTACATTATTAAGTGAGCGACTGGAAATACAGAGAGGGCAACTTCAATTCTTCTTCGGGACTTAGGACACCCCCACACGGACAGGTTAGGTTCGAAGGGGATGGCGGGGTCTTTCAGACCCCTCCATCCTCTTCGTGTTAGGTCAGTTTAAAACCTTGCACGCAGAAATAGTAGCCCCGCGAAGCGGGTCTCCGTCGAGCCAGAATGAGAGGTAGTAATCAGTTATTTGACCTAGGATGCAAGATCAATTTCATTTTTTTTTAATGTGAGCTCCTTGTACTCTGCTCATTAGTGTATTTTTCAAAGTGGTTTTTGTATTCGAAACACTTCATTTATGATAAAATGCCGCTCAGTATAAAAAATACATTTGCCAAAAATTGAAAAAAATGCAGGACGTAACGTTGACACTCGAACAAATATTATGTCGGTCAAATATTATGAAGCTGCTCATTTTTTATTTTAAGTAACTCAAATTAATGTTTGTAAGATACTGTTCTGTTGATTTCTCGTCACTTACAGTCGCTCACTTAGTAATTATATTTAACCCAAATTAATTAATTTTGACACTTAAAATTGTAATTTAGTCACTCGTTTTATTGCTACCCAAATAATAATAATAATATGGGGCGCAATAAAATGGGATTTTGCGTAAATGCCCCTTTTTTTACGTGGTAAAATCATCAAATGAGTCCTTCCACCTCGGGCGGGAGGGACTGTCAGACTTGTACGGACTAAAATCCACGGTGTCCTTCAATAGCCCTTTATATTCCGGGGTCACCGGTGATGGAATAAGTCCCGCGACCCCGGCAGGCTTTGGCCCTCTGAGAGGGGGCCCCGTCATTATGCTGACGCTCATTGAAGCGCGCGTGGAACACGACGCGCCGTCGACCCGGGCATGGTCCATGGTCGGACAGCGAGTTGCCCTTTACTCGCCGCCCGTATGCCCGCGCCTACGGCGACGTATTTATTTGGATAAGGATTAATATCATGTAAATAAAAATACCTTCGCAAATAATGCATTACTTTAAAACAAAGATTGGCACTATTATTTTTTTGGGAAAATCGTAACGCGCGAGAGCTGATGAATTTCAACGTCAGTGTTTATATACTACTTTATTGAATACTAGATCAGAAATATTCAAACACATGTTTTTGGATTTTTCGAAAAGCATCCCCCAAGTTAGTGAAAACGGGTAGGTAGGTATTCAAGTTAAAGGGAAGGATCCAAAACCGCTAAACGTGCAACCTGAATTTTGGACGGTGGTTGCAATTTATTACGTAAGTCAGCACCAAGAAAGAATTTTGCAAAAATCCATATTTAAGGGGGCGAAAACCTTTTTGTGTCAAATCGTATTCTTTGAGTTTATAAACTTGAAACTTGGTACGAATATGAGTGTAATGTAATGTATAAGTAACTAAAAAAGATAGGCATGATTAGTTTTTTTATTACTACCCTCCATTGGTAATCTTGGTGATGTTAAAGTTTGTATAGAAAAATCATAGCGCGATAACTGATGAATTGAAACTTGTATTTAGAAATTAGATAAAAAATAATGAAGCAAGGTGTCTTTAGGTTTTTCGAAAATCACCCCCTAAATTGGTGAAAAGGGGTGGTTATGTTTAAAGAAAACGGTTTTACTGCTTGCTTCGATGAACACAAAACTGGGCATAAATTATTTTTCAATCGAATAAAGGATGCGTACTTATATTTCAAAAATCAACCCCTAGCGGGGGGAAAGATTTGATTGTTTGTATTGTAGGTTCGAAACTAGACCCATTTTACATTTTCCAAAAGTACCCTTTTTGCAAGTGACCGGGCATCTAAATTCATTGAGTTCGAAGTTAGAAACACCCGCAATAGTAATTGCCGATGACTAGCGGTTCGCTAAATAATTAAGGAAGAAATTTGTAAAGATTTCGAGTCCTTTGAAAAAATACTGTCAAAAGATTAGGCACCCACACAATTAGATAAAGGAAATAGCATATAGTGCACCTGCAAAAAACAATATAAGTAATTATTGTTCAGGCCCTACACAAAGAATCATTAGGTACTTTTGTACCCTTTGTGGATGACCGCCACTTGGTAGTAACCTAAGTACCTAAACAATAGAACAATATTGTGCAGTCCTTATACAAAAGAGATATTTTTTTGTGAAAACTTGACTTCTAGATCATAAAAGTAATTGTAAAATTGCACAAATAGGCTTTGAGGATTTCCTCACAGTAGGCCTCAGGATGTTTTTTGGGAATCTGCTATCGAAGTGATAAAACATGACAAGAGATTTTTCAATAAAAATATAAAGACGGAAAGTCAAAAGTCTAAAGTGGAATTATGGAATATTATATTGTTGATTGTTGTGAAATATCTTTTCAGCCTACCCTCGTACTGAATTTATAAAAAACACAGGCGTCTGTGTTTTCCCGCACTCAAGAATAGAAACACGCCTGGCGTGTTAGACCCGCACTGGCATAACATCAGGCCGCCACACGCGTAGCGTGTGAGGCCGCACAGTCATCAAGCTTACGAAATATGCTACGACAGTGCGGCTCACACACCGTGTGTGTTTTCCGGGCCGCATAGTGAACACGCGCAGCGACAGTGTAGAAAACATACGGTTTTAGGTTTTGTTTAACTTAAGTACGCAATACGAGAAAAATGAAGACGAAACTCCAGGGCAACATACATTATCAGTACACATTATAGAAATACGTAACCAACAGCAATATTCTCATCGTAATAATAAAAACGTGGGAAAAATTAATTAACTTACATTTTCATTGTAGAACATCAGGACACAAAGTATAACTTTCACACTTGGATTCTCTATTATTATATCACATTGAATAAACAGAACACCACTCACGGCACGACTTATCTCATTTAAACGTTGCAGCATAATGAACGCGAATGTGAGGGTACATCAATTTTTATAAACTTAGAATTGTACCACTTCCAACAAATATTACCGCCATTATTAACGATTCACAGATTGTCATACCATGTTGTTAGATAAGTAATTAAATAGTCAATAATAAACAAATCCTGTACAGTACAACTATTTTAAACATAGATTAAATAATTTAGAAATTCAGTGAGTATTTATTTGCAACCTAAAATTAATCCGATAAAATATTTGAACATCAACTGATTGCGTTCGGAAATCAGTTGATCTTTATAAGTTGTCAGTTGTCGTTTTTGTTGACAAAAATATTGTTGTTGTTGAAATCGAAAATATTAATGCAATTATTATGTAATAATTGCATTAATATTTTTTATTTGCGATTTATTAGCCACAATGCAATCAGCATCGTGAGATGATTTCGATTTCACTCTGTATATACTTACCATAACTACCACATGCAAGGTTAAAACCATCATGCAAACCCTAGTGTGTATGGCCTTCATAAAACATACGACAGACTAGTATGTTGAAGAAAAATATATGTTAAAAGCTCACTCACATTTCTGTTATTTGCTACTTTCGTCTGGTTCCAGGACGAAGCATTTCAAGTATCGATTTATACATATTTTACATTTCTTAACTGGCTGTCTTCTAAATCTATCACAGGTTTGTTACATGAGTTCGAGAACACTGCCTATGCACCTTAAGAAAGACATACACTAAGCGCGCGAGTTGAATGCAGAGCTTAGGAATGCGGTAGTGCTGTTGACAAGGATGGCACAGTACTACACTGCAGGCGCGTGAGGTGGGGCGTGCGGGTAGCTGGGGGGCTCTTTACCTCAGACCCCGACTGCATTCAACTCGCGCGCTATCTGTAGGTTTGCGCTCATAAGATCTTTTTTTTTTGATTCGGTGAATCATCATCAAAGGGACTGTATAACTCACACTAATGAAAACTCACCTCTTTCCTTCAATTGTCCTTTAAGTTCAAAGGTCACGGTTACTTGTTTCGTCCCGCGATCCCGGCAGGTATAATATGGACCATACAAGCTTCCATACAAAATAAAACAATATTTGCAAGAACTTATTTATTTAATTGTTTACTTATACTTAATCAAAATCTTAAAATTAAGAAGTATCAGTAGATTCAGTGGGGGCGTCAACGATTTCGTTGACTATCTCGGTGGGCTGGAACGTAGCGGGGGTGGGGGTCGCGGCGGGGGCGGGGGTCTCGTCGTCGTCACTGTCGTTAGCACCGGGTGTGCGTGTTGAGAGGGCGGCGCGTGCGCAGGGCGGGACGCACGGGCTGTGCCCGGCGCAGACCACACACCTTGGGAACGCTGGAAAAGGAAATACACAGATTTAATATAAAATAGAAATACTATGAGCGAGGCTGGAGCGATAACGGGAAATATATCAAATCTATCTAAGGTGAGATGACCAAGCTTTAGGCTGCCTATGTACGAGCGAGCAGCCTCGCGATGCATTTGCCGCGCGAAGCAGCTCGTTTAGTGTAGACGTGACAGCGCACGAGCTGCCGCGGGCTTGCGAACGAGCGCCCGAGTCTCCATGGGTCGGCTCAGTCTTTTTGCCGCGCGTACACTGGACGCTCGCGTATATTGAATCGTGCCTCGATCGACAAACATTGATTTTACTCAATACGAGTAATATATGGATAAAGATCAATGTCTGAAATTAATATTTCTCTATAGAGTAAAAACCACCGTAACACGTGCGTGTGCCACGATGTCTCAATTTGCTACTGAACGAACGAACATAATGGCTCTGGCTTGCCACGCGTGACAACTTCAAAGATGTCCAAGTGAGGGGGAGCTAAGGGAAATGGCCAGCGCTATATGTCGGGGACAGTTTCCTCGCGCAGCAAATGCCTCGCTAGGAAGCTCGCTCTGTGTGGACGCGCCTTAGGATTGCACCATTGAAAAGGAGCGGAGATTTGGTATAATCTTGTTGGTTAATATTCCTCCGTTTCTCCACTTCGCCGCCTCGCCCTTACAGTTCGCGCAGCAGGGCTGGGCAAAATACATGCTTTGCTTTAATTGAAATACAAATTACAAAATACTTTAGCGCAAGTAATTAAATATAAAATACAAAATCCTGTGAGTAAGGTGTTGAAAATATAAAAATCAAAATATAGTATTTTAGCTAAGTGTGGAATGTGAAACAAAATACTAAGTACAAGATTAAATATACAAAATAAATAATTTAGAATAAGCATGGGCCTAAATGGTTGAAAAGTAGAGGAATTCGTAGCTTAAAGGTCACAAGTTGACGTCATTTGTTTTAGTATGCTATGAAGTAGATCAAACTTGGCTAAAAGACGCAAAAAATAATAAGTACAACGAATGCCAGTGTAAAGACGCCAGCGGATCGACCAGCCCGAAAAGCTGTCAAATTTGATCATAAAAAAATGCCTTTCCACTAATGTTAAAAATCTGTTTGAGGAATTTGACGGAGTGTGATAGGAGGCTTGATGTGCTGACGTTTAGTACGTAACAGTGCGTGATGCCAAGTCGAATTAAGCTGCTTTTACCATCATTGCAGAGACTGCAGGAAGGTAAATTTAGTTAAGTGTATTTTGTTTAAAATGTATTTTTGAACTTCATGTATTTTTTACATACTCATTACAAAATACTTCTCTCAAGGTATTTGAAGACGAATTACAAATTACAATTTTCGTTAAGTATTTAAAAATACACAGAGCAAATACGTATTTGTATTTCAATTACGTATTTTTAATTACAAAGTAATTTCAAATACTGCGCTTCTTTGCAGCGAGCTCCACAGCTAAAAGCATTCAACTTCATTGAATCTTACCTCATACTGGTCCTTGCACCGTCGCACTCGATCTAGGTACATATCGTAGACGTACTGCGCCATGTGAGGCATGTCCCGAATGCGCAGTGTCATGGCGTCGGGCACGACTGCAGCTATGCCGCGCTGTGCCGGCCACCGTTCACCCGGCACCAACTCCAACTCGAGAGGACGCTCGACAAGCTGCGAAATAAATAATATGGTATAGGCACTGTTGCTGGGATCACTTGGGGGCAGTCCCAGATGCGACGAAAAGTGGTCAGTACACGTGAATCGCTTTCACGAGATGTCGATGCTACGGTAAATCTATCTATCTATCTATTTAAAAAATTCAATGCCACTTTTCGTCGTAACTTTATAACTCAAGAAGGGGCTCACCTATACAAACCAAATATATAGTATGTTCGGACTTTTTAGTAGATTATTTATGTGAAATTTCTAAATACAAAATCGGTCGAGCAATTCTTTATTTATCCCTTTTTTTGTAACTCGTAGCGAAACACGGCACCGGCGAGCGAATTGAGAACCTTCTCCCTCTAGATGGATGCTTTCTATTACTGACATAGCATAAAAAACACACTGCATAAAAATACGCTGCATTACAAATAGCATTTCGTATATCATACAAGATTCTCTGCTTTGATTGACAGGGTATTCGGGCAAAATTCCAATTTATATTGAACTTCAATTAAAAGTTTTATTTTTAAACAAAACATTTTCCTCTTCCCGGCAATCGAAAAATTCATTACGGTTTCCAAGAATTCGTAACATAATAAGATCCCCGAAGAGTTACGCAAAAGTTTACCTAAAAGTCCAAACACGTTTCCAGTTATGTTTTTAAGTCCCATGGCCAAAACAGAGCGAGCTTATTACCATCAAGCAGGCACAATGAAAATATTCCTGATCTGGGAATCGAACCAAGGACCTTATCCTCAGCTCCCATCTTCCCACTACTATACAAACGAGGTAACCCAAACATTTAGTGTAAATCTTTTTCCATTTATGTATAACACACACTTAATTCTGCATAATTAACACTAAATAATTTCAAAACATTTAATTATCAGCTGTTTCCCCCGCTACACTTTGAAAATGATCCTACGAGAACATAAAATCGGTATTAAAATTATTCTATACACTTCGGCCCTTCGCACATGGAGCTACTTAAAAAGAACTAGTCACAAACTTAAATTACTAACGAGTTGCCTGAGCGTCACAGCCCATAATGTTCATAGGAGGTTCGCACACGACGCAACTAGTTACTAACTGGTCAGTAACTCGTTAGCAACCGATCACGCGCGACTCGTCGTACCGATCGCCACGTTACTGGTTTCTCGAGTTTCCTAGTTTTTTGTTAAAAAAATGAACGAGCAAGCATAAATATTCAATTTGTGAACGAATAGAATTTTTATCTGTTTCACGCAGCTCTCGTGCTGCAACTGATGACCTGCAGTCAACATAATTTCGAATATACGGTTGAACACAAAACCTGCGAATATTCCTTCGACGTGTATTATGGTAATAGTATAATACAATATCGTCATTGTCCTCGCTCTATCCAGTTGACATGTTTAACACTTGTTAACCGTGTGCTTTTGTAAACAGAAATAACAGAAGTGACTGAAACCTTACAACTTGAGTAGCGTCGTGTGCGAGCTACAATTTCTAACTGGTTTGTAATCGTAATAACTAATTAGTTCAGTCATTTTTGAGTAGCTCCATGTGCGAAGGGCCTTCGTGTTCAATAGTTTTTGTGTGATCTTTCACGATAATCTATCCATCCACATTCGCATTTATAATATTAGGAAGATGATTAATTTTACTAATGAATGCAGCTGGTTTTTATATGTGCAGACATCTGTTCTTGGAGAATAAAACCAGATGTGACCGTGCTTGAGTCATAACATCTTCTAATAATTAATTAATTACATTTTATTTTATTACTACTAATAAACGCGTAAGTTTGTGAGGATGAATGCATAATTTTTACCCGACTACGGCAAAGCTAAAAGAAGGGTTATGATTTTAACCGGTATTTATGTATGTATGTTTTTTCTCTCATAACTTTTAATCTACTTATCATTATTACTCTTTCAGACAGAAAAAGACTACCGATAAAGTGGGATGAAAGGCACACGGATATTTGATAAGATGCATAATAGGGTATTTTACTGCATAAATAAATTGATAATCTATTTAGTCCGTCAGTAATAGTATTGAAAAATAATGGACACGTTTTTTTTTATATTTTCGTATCAATGAATATTGACAAAGATAAAACGCTTCCAAATTCGGGAGTGGGGGCTTGTGACGTCGTTGCGCTTGTAAAATTGTACCGACCGAGTGACGTTTTGGAATTTTTAGAAGCGTCGTATCTTCGTCAATTTGGGTTTACGTGACAAAAGAAAAAATACGGTTCTAATATTTTTTATCTTTTTTTTATTTATTTTTTTATCTTTATTTCGGACTAATAAAATTTTTTGAGTAAAATACCGTATTGCATATATTGTTTATCACGAACTTGCCAAGGAATCTTGGCATTCACAGTAAATGTTAGTGAGAATTTACCCGATGATGAAATTATCATGACGCGTAAAGAAAACCTATGAAGATTTTAGCGAGAAATCTTTTTATATAAAATCACGCAATAAGAATATTCCCGTCCTATCAATCCTTTTATTTTGTCGTGATAAAATGTTCAATTAATGAATCTTCAAACATTTTAACATTATCGTCTTTCATACATCAAACAAACAAGTACAATCCAGGGTTGGTCTCCATGAAAGCGATCAGCATCGTTAGCAGACGTGGTATAGAGGAGGTTGAGACTACTATAAATACAGACCTGGACTTTTTTTAGCCATTGATATCCCAATGCTAGGCAAAAGCCTCCCCCATATGCTTCCACCTTCTCTTTCCTCGCCACCTCTTTTTGCCTCGGCGGCGTTGTCCATCTTCAGACATCCGCTAGGTGGATGTTTCCCAAAGTTCGCTATTCACGGTAGAACTATGTGTAAATATCTTACCTGATTAAAGGTTGGCTGTAGTTCAAAGCAGTTCCTGAAGAGGTTAGCTCTGGCGAAGATGTAGAGGCCCAGGCGTGCCCTGGAAGCGGCCACTATAAGCCGACGCAGGTCTCTCACGTGGCCAACGGCACGGGTCCGCACCAGGGATACCAGGGCTATGTCATTTTGTTGACCCTGGTATTTGTCCACTGTCGTTACCTGAGAAATAAGAAAAAAAAAATGTTTATTGGCACACGTCACAAGTGCCTACAGTATTACAGAAAATTATTCTACAACGATTCACCGACGACCGGTTCATCATTGGACGTTTCGCCGATCCGACGATTCATTCATGCCCGGTTCATCGATAGATCCTTTCATCTAGGGTCTTTTTGCCGACAGGACGATTGATGCAGAATCACAGAAAATGAAAGAAAAAGAACTTAGAGCTAAACATTCTTTAATAGTATAATTACAACTAAGCCAAACAAGAATGTAGGCATATAATATTAGTATAGATTTATTTGAGTTTCCTCAATTATTTAAATATCTAGCTTTTTGAAATAGCGAAACTGCACCTAAATCGATCAAGCCATTTCGGGAAAAATGCGCAAAAAAAAATCAGCTCCCTAATGGGAGCGAGATAACATCAGAACAATAGTCAATAAACACTTTTTTTTATCGTGTTAAAATCAATAAATGAGTCCTCTCCAGGGCGGGATGGGATCACTGTCAGACTTGTACTGACCAAAATCCACTGTGATCCCTCAATAGCCCTTTAAGGCGCTCCCTCACCGGGAGCATTCGCGTGTAATGTAGGTACCTAATGTTATACTTACATTCGACTTTGAGCATAACGTTATGAAAATATTGATAAAAAAACGCCCTTTCTTTCTCCAACCATATTATTATCCAAACTTTGCTGTGCCCGACAGGGTCCATAATTGTATCTCTCTAATTGTATTTTTACCACCTGTATGTACATTATGGTTTGTAATAAATCATTTGAATTGAATTGAAATTACTGAAGAGCATTCGCGTACATTTAGTATAGATTTGATACAAGGCATTGTGATGCTCGATTGTTCTCCCTCAACGATGAAATGCTTGAATATGTAAGGATACATTACAGGATAATGCTCACGATGTGGGAGCGCCTTAACGTTCACGTTAATCTGATGAGAAACCCCGCGACCCCGACGAGCTTAGTCGATAAACACTTAACAGAACAATTTATCTAAATTGGTCAAACCGTTTTAGAGATAATTGCACACATATGACTAAACGCATAAATCGTCTCGTGACTATAATTATATAACTGACCTACGGTAACATAACAGGAACAATGACTGTCCTTGTAAAAGTGTAGTCAGTTAGATCAAGGTTATATTCGTTTTGTAATAATGTTCTATTTTTTACGATGCCTTGACATAAATTTCTGCATGATTCATTTTAATTTGTTTTGGTCAGATAAAAACAAGACAACGGCCGACATCAACGCGAAAATTTAGACTTAGTCATGGGCTGCTACTGATCTTAAAAACCCAATATAACTTTGCCCGACCCGACGTAACAGTAGAATATACTACACTCGGCAACAGCAATAACTATTTCGTGATGTTGATGTACAAATTACAGCCGGGATCAACGACACGGTCGCGCACACGGGAAAAATTGTTGGCGACTCAACCGTTGTCTAACCGAGGCAAAAATTGAATTACCTTGCAGATTAACTCGTGCGGCTATTATTATTATTTAACCACGAGCTTCTTGAATTAAATAATTCTAGAATAGAATAGAATAATATTTATTGTAAAAAATTCTAAAAAAATTATTTGTATGAAATTGTTTTATTGCGTGTGGGTGATCAGATTTAAGAAGTCAATTCAAGCAATATGATTTGCGACATAGCGTAGGATCAGTAGACCAGATCTTCTGTATTTATGCAGCTGAACAATGAACATTCAGACGTTGATCGTATGCCAAAAGTCAATGTCAAAATTATTTTAGAGATCTTGTTCTTTAGATGACAAGCTGTCTGCTGCTGTTTGTCCTTTGTCTTCCCAACAACAACATTGCATTTTGGTCTTTTATTAGATTGGATTGTCATCAAAATGAGTTTTATTTTTACCTCAGGAAAGTTGAGAATTATTATTAGCAAGAAAAAGGCGAGACAGGACACTATATGAAATGTTCCATCGTGTGTGAACAGCTGTACCTTCTACTACCTCTTCTGTTGCCTCAACCTCTTTCCTTTTAGATTTATTAATTGATTTTTAATTTTTGTACATTCATATTTTGAATTTTCAATCTGTCATTGTATCATCTTCAATTCTTTTCTGGTCAGTACAAATTTACCAAGGCTTGCAGCTGTACCTGTTCTCCGATACGTTTAAAATCTGCATATTTATTTTCTAACTATTCTTAGTTATGTGCTTCCTACAACTATAGTGACGTTTTAAGGAATATTGTTATTAAAATGCTTCAAATATTATCTACCCTGATAAAAGTTTGTAATGTGCTTATTTCAATTTTAAATGGTCACCTCTACAGGTCCTTAGGACCATATTACAGGACAGGATTACATTGTATTATTTTATATTGTTCATACCTTTGTAGCTGGATTAATCAACAGAATTATAAAACTTGTAGTGGCTACTTTGATTATTTATTTGTCGCATAACTCTTCCCTTGTTTATTGCGGCATCTCATCTTTGGGACGCGGACGGGATGAATTCCACCCTTCTAATAAATAAGCTTCGGCCACATACGGTTATTTTTCTGTGAAGTGAGCATTTTCCTTTGTAGTCGAGTATTTAATTTCGCTTTGCTAAGACTTTAATATGGGGACCAACCATTGCTGCAGGCCTTGTCGAGTTGATATTATGTATAATGCGACTGCCGAACCGCATTTTCTTACAATTTTGATTTTATTTGTGAATCATCACAGCTTTCAAAAACATTTTGTAGAAAAGCCGTGTGAAAACGTCAAAACAAGTTAAAAATATGTACATAAACAATGTTAAAAGGAATCGATGACGGTTGTTTTTGAAGTTAAAATGGAGATTAGCCATGTCTCGAACAAAGACTGGAATATTAAAGGATGCAAATATCAACGTCGCAAAATTAGTACGTTTATTTTTTTTAGTATTACATTCCTAGATGATGACAGAAGTTTTATACCTGAAATGTAGTAGACAGACAGACCACGCCTCGCTATAATATCAGCTCACCACTATTTCGAGCAGTCTGATGTCAGTGAGATAATCTTAAAGTTATACATTACAATCTAGTTTAGAACATGAAGAGACTGTATGTTTGTTCAAACAATTGTGCCCGCGGTAAAGTTATTAGCGCTAAGGGAATGACACCCCTCAAAATAACTAGCACTATGTGTGCTTATTAAACATAATAAAAAAAAAACTATTAGGGAAACAGTGTACGTGGGATATGGTGGGAAAACACACACTTAAGGCAAACTCAACACAACACTAACGTAGCGCAAGCGCTAACAGGACGTCATTTGCAAGCGGCCATTAAAAATGACGTCCTATTGGCGCTACTTTAGTATTGTGTTAAGTTTCCCTTAAGTGTGTGTTTTCCCATCATACCCCGCGACATGCAGAAAAATGTAAATACCACAATAATATAGGAGACAAATTTTATTACGCATACTAGGCAACCGCCTGAACAAAACCGGTCAGTGTACCACCGTACCCTATGGACGCTTGCAACTCTAAAGGTATGGACCGAGGTGTCAACAGTGGAACTGAGTAAGTAAAAAGCAGAGTTGTTCCGACTGTTTATAAGACAATAGTTAAGTATAGTTACATCGTGGTGGGTATCCCGGCAATGATCCTTCAAAAACTGGAACAACCGCAGCCGCAGCCGCGGAGGAAACGCTGACAACTTCATTGTAGAAAATATTAATAGCTTTTTTTTCATCGAACTATCTTTTTAAGAAAATAAAAAGCTATATTCATTTATTTCTATTGGTCGACGGACGCCAGCAGGTTAACCCACCCTGATCTGCCAAATTTTACCAAAAGAACATCATTATTATTACAACCTTACCGCAATACTGGAAGGCCGCTATGGCGAAAAGGTTGAAAATCTTTTAAAGAAATTCGACAGATTGAGGTAAGTTGATGTGTGGGCATCTGTACATAAAAATTGTGAGTGACCCAGTTCTTTTGGTACAAATGGCGGTCTTTATCGCTGATAGCGATATCTTCCAAGTAAACAGTGTTGTACTACTTATAAATATAATAGGTATATTTACTACTATTTTACCAAATAAAGTTATAATAATTTATTGGAAAACTAAATAAAAAATGGTCACGTTGGATTCTGATAAATACTTTATACTTGCGCACATCGCGATAAATGAATTGGCATGTTGTGCAAATAATTATGCTACGTTTTTTTGGGGATTTACGACGTGTCAGAAAGCGCGGGGCATAAATACCAGCCGCTTGTGGAAGGGAGTAATGGGTAGCTCGCCGTCCGACCAAAGCCAAGAACCGAGTCACGCCGCATCGTGTTCCACGAACTTCTTAAGGGAACTGATGGGGACGGGCCCATAGGACCAAACGCCTAACACGACGCGGTTGAAATCGCGCGCAGAAGCTAGTATTATCATAAAAAAGTAGAGTAGTGGAATTTCGGCCATTGGACGACCTCTAATTGGTTTATCCAAATACTTCAGGGTCGATTGTTGGATTAGCATTCTGATCAGCGGTTTTGTGAGTTATTGAACTTTAATTTTGTATCTATTGAATTTAAATTAGGGATTGTAATTGTTACGTGTACATGCCGATAAAATTATTTAGGTAAACGACGTTATTTGAACAACAAATAACTGAATGCTTGTCGATAACAAGTTAAAATACTCTTTGTAGATTAACAGTGAAGATGTAAAATATCGCGAGTTCAGTAAAACCTTTATTAAATGTATCGTACAGGTAGATATGGGCGCCGCGCCGGCGCGGCGCCGCCGTGTGCCCTCCGCACGCTCCGCCGCCGCCGACATTCACCGCGCGGCGTGAGTGGCGTAAAGACGTGTATTTGTTTTCGTGATTGACTCATCCAAAATTACTGAATTAATATCCCAATAAACATTGGTGAACAGTTTCGGGGATATAACATCCCCCTGTGCAGCAGGATAATGTTTAGACTGTTGGTTCTGTACTTAGACACTCATAGTCGTGGTATCATACAGGCATTTCAGAAGTCTATGTACTGCCAGTCCACTTGGCATCGCTGCAGTGATTGTAGAACCAGGTTTCAACAGAGTCAAAGGTCTTTTTTTAATCAACAAAATGTTAAGCACAGGGGTAGACGCCAACGGCATCGGACTTCGGCAGACGACCTCCAGCCACCGTAGGCGCGGGCATGGACCGTTCCACGCGCGCCTCAAGGAGCGTCAGCATAATGATGGGGCCCTCTCAGAGGGCCAAAGCCTGCCGGGGTCGTGTTACTTATTTCATAACCGTGACCCCGGAACATAAAGGGCTATTGAAGGACATCGTGGATTTTAGTCAGTACAAATCTGGAATAATCAAATGAGTCCTCCCGCCCAGCTCGGGGTGCGAGGACTCATTTGATGATATTACCACGATAAAAAAAATACAGGGTCTGCTTATGCTCTTCGGACTTCTGTATAGTTATACAGATGTCCGAAGAGCAAAGAGGCAAGTTTGCCTCACTGTGTGGATGTGGACTATGATGCTTAATCCTCCGCGAACCCCAGACTGCTCCGGAGGCTGAAACTCGTCAAGTCTTCTTGCGAGGCGGTTTGTGATGACCCTCGAAAACAGTTTATGCACGTGGAGCAGGACTTTAGGAGTGATATGAGACAATAGATTTTCAATAGGGTTTTGTCGCCCTTCTTTAAAATTGGACCACAACACTCCTGTTCCACGCCTTTGGAGTTGTCCCAGTGTCTAAAATAGAGTTGAATAGTTTTTGGAGCTCCCAAAGTACGGGCTTTCTACCTGCTTTTGGAACTCCTGAAGTACGGGCTTTCTACCTGCTTTCAGAAGCACTGAAGTGATTCCATCATCTAGGCTAATTTCCGGCAGTTCATCGGTGTAGTGGCGTGTTAGAGTGGCTCGGTTATCCTCTGAAGAAGGAGCTTATAGACCACGACAGTCGTACAACTGACCTTAAAAACCTTTTATCTCAACTAGGATCTCCGGCTTTGAGGTTATGGTTTGGCAATTAGGTGATCTAAGCTTCGTCAGATGCGAGCGTTTCAGCTGTTGGGCGAACACTTTAGCAACCCGATTTTTCTTCTATTGCCTTTTCAATTCCGCTTTAATTGGTGGTTCGGAGGTCACGTCGCACCAACTTGCTTATTTTCTTATTGAGTACTCGCTTCTCTGATATAAGCTTTTTTTGTACCTGATGACCTGATCAGGACAAGGTATTTACTGTACTGTATAGGATTGACATTTCCCCCCCTCCCCAGCGACGCCCTAAGCTTAGGTCCGTACCCCAAAGGCAAAAGTTTTTTTTAAACTAAGTTTGTTGCCCTGGTTCGTGGCATCCACAGAAAAGTCCGGTTGCGCCGTACACAACCTACTAGAGGTGGACTTGCGAGATGCCAAACAAAACACAAAAAACGACATTTTCCGTCGCCCGCCTGAAACGATATTAAGGAGCCGGCCGGTTTAAAGAAGATAGGGAGTAGATTTCGAGTTCTAGTTGAAGGTAGTAGAAAACCACGCCGCCGGCGCCACGCCGCCGCCGTTTGAATTTGGTCAGCGCACCGCCGCCGAGAATTTTTAAGGCGGCGCCCACGTCTACGTACAGGGTTATTCATAAAATATTAACAACCTTTCGTGGGTGATGAAGTAATTATGGTTTTAAAAAACTTTTACTATAAAATCAACCTTAAATGATGATCAAATAACAGGTTTCATACGTAGTTATCATCATCTTCCTGCCCTTCCTTCTATCCCACTGTACTTGGGGTCGGCGCAACACGTTTTTTTCTTCCATTCTCCCCTATCACAACTCATAGTACCTATCATACGTAGTCACGAGAAATAATATGTATATTTTATGTAAAACACCTGTTATTTTTATTGTTTACAAATAATTTACTAATAACTCTGTTTACCTAATATCTATTGCTTGAGCAATAGAGTAGAATATTCCGTTATACGAAATTTATCGCAAATCACATTATGGCATAATAATGATTTGCGATAAAATTATGTCAGTATTTTTTTTTAAGAGGATCAACAGAGGTTCTAGCACCAATTTTCACGTTTTATGTGAAATAAAATAAAAAGAGAATTTTGACTGAAAAATTGTTCCTCGGTCGTACACTAGAGGCGCTATTTAAACAATAAACGCCGTAGCTACTCAAGTGCGTTGTACGGTAAAATACGGAAATCTTGTGCTAAAGCCTTATCACAATTTATAACATTTTTGCAGAAACTTAACCAAGCAAGAAGTCTCGGATTATCGCTTAGGCTAAACAAATGATGAGTCACGCGAAAAAATGAAAATTAACACCTCATACTCAATTTCTGCGAAAATATTAGTTTAAATCCAAATGCAAACACTAGTTTATGAAGCGTGAATTTTTTGCTTTGTGAAACATGATATCACCGGTCAACTGCTTTGTCTACATAATAATGAGCATTTTTTTGGGTTCTGTACGCAAAAGGGTAAAACGGCACCCTGTTACCTTCTTAAATTCCGCTGTCCGTCTCTCCATCTGTCAGTCTGACACAGGCTGTATCTGGCTGTATCTCATGACATAGACAGTTGCATTTTCACAGATGATGTATTTCGGTTACCGCTATGACAATAAAAATATAAAAATAAAATAAAAATATTTAAGGGGGCTCCCATACAAGTCCAGCAGACATGCTTTTTTCCATTTTTATACATAATGGTGTGGAAACTTTCATGTGCGTCATTTGGCCGGTTTAGATAGTGTTCACCTTAGGTACTAACCACATTCATTAGTGGTTTAGATGAAAAAAAAAATGAAAATACTTCAGTGGAGGTGGTAGGTATATATTTCAAAAATTCGGCAAATTCAAAAAAATAAAATACCAGGTAACTGCGAGCCGAACTCTCGCAGGAAGGGTCCCGTCGCTTGGTTGATCCGGTATCTCTAAAAAGGACAAAAATATCATGTCCGCTGTAATATTTGTGCTTGTATGTTTATATGTGCTTTAATATTTATTCTGTTGTTGTTATAGCGGTAACAGAAATACCATAATCTGTGAAAGTTTTAACTGTCTTACTACCGCGTTTCATGAGATACAGCCAGGTGACAGATGGACAGCGGAGTCATAATAATAAGGTCCCGTTTTACCATTTGGGTACGGACCCTAAACACTAGGTTTTCAAGGAGTCCACCAAACGAAGAGGATGACGAACTGAGTAATAAGACGAATATAACAAAAAACTTAATTCTGAGAAAAAAAGCCGTTATCAGGAAAACTCATTCAGTGATTCACTTGTCGCGGAAGTAGATATCTATCCATGCTACGTGTCCGGTCAAACAGGTGCAAGTTAAAACTTGTTTCTTCATTAAGCTTTAATGAGACACAATAATGAATCATTTAATATTAGCGACTTTCCTGGACTTCAATAAGGAGCAACTTGGAAATTTGGAACAAAAAAAGCTTAATACAGCCACCAAATTGTTTTGTCACATCTATACGATAATTAAAATTAATAATACATAACTTAAATACGCGCTCCTCACAGACCCCAGAAAAAATGACTCACTCCAGTGAAGATTTCAACGGTCTTACCGTACCAGATGGACAGACTGATAGACAGACAGACGGTCAGCAAAGTCTTAATAGGGTCCCGGTTTAAAAATTTGGGTACGGAACCCTAAAAGGATAAAAATCATCCTCTGTCTAGCCTTTTCTCAAGTATATTGGGGTTCGCTTCCAGTCGAACCAGATGCAGCTGAATATCAGTATTTTACATGGAGCAACTGCCTATCAGACCTCCACAACTCAGAAACTGGGTAATAAGATACCCCATGGTAAGATGAGGTATTCCAGTTAGGGCACCCTCTGTCAATGGCACTTGAGCTACTTGTACCTTATCTATTCGCTTCTATCAAAATTTTTCGCAGGTGCCAGGTGCCCGAAGTGGAATACCTCGGTAAGATTATTTCTCAGATTTTAAAGCTTCTGACTAATAGTCGAAAGCAGTTCGGCTTTGCGTGCTTTCCGAGGCACGAAGAAAACTCGCTATGACAGATGGTCACTTATGCACAGACCAACCTCTACATGCGCGGTAAGACTTGGAAGATCAGCCTGTGCCGGTGTAATTATTTAGTCACGAGCTCTCGAGTAAGGATAAAAACGGCTATAGTCCCCGCCAGATAAAGAAAATAAAATATAAGGTCACGGTCGCCTCTTACCACGATACGTTTGTTCTGATCGTATCACGACACTTTCTTTACATTTTTTCGAATAGTTTTGAAATATTGGAATAAATTGGTACACAGGGGTCAACGAATTTTGTTTCACACTTATCTGGCGGAAAGCTGCTATTACAACTAATCTCAATTTGAATAAATACCTTGTGCGGTCGTCCAATCAGGGGGTTCTCAGCGCAGCGTTTGTCAATGACGTCACGGATGAGGTGCTTCTGTCCATTATATGTGGTGAGGATGGAGATCCTCTCCGCTGGCCAGCCTACTAACCGCATGAACATGAACACTGCCACCACATATTCAGCCTCGGCAAGGTTCTGAAAAAAAAAGTTCGATACGAGTTTAATTTTCGAATATCCGTGTCAAAAGTGCAGACGATACGTGGATCGGTGACCAACAAATAAAAGAAAAAAAAAAACAATTCGGTGTAGGCATCTTTGAGAAATCAGGGATAAATAAAAAATCAGACGAATTGAAAAACTCCTTCTTTTGAAATCGGTTAAAAATGTTTTTGAGCTCCTTTTTTGTCATGGTAAGTCATCAAATCGGGCTTGTACTGTCTAAAATCCACGGTGTTCCATCCTGACAAGAAAGATCCGCGAGATGATAGTCCAATTGCTCTGAATCTTCATTCAAAACTACGGATAATAAAACTTATAACACAAGCACTTTTTTTAGCGTTATCTAATAAAAAAATCATCAAATGACTCCTCCCACCCAGGGCAGAGCAGGAGGGACTGTCAGAATTGTACTGACTGAAATCCACGGTTTCCTTAAATAGCCCTGTACGTTTTGGGAGCACGGTAGCTCGTTAGTCCCGCAACCCCGATGGTGGGAGGCTGCATCAACAGAAGCGCCTGCGCTTTACCACTGTGAATCCCGTTTGTTTTTCGGAACTGTACTTAAGGCTCATTTTCCTTCTTGCCGCGGGGTTATGGTGGCGTATAATAAATCTCGAATGATTGATTTACTACTCTGACATCGTCTGATTGCTTTTGCGTTTTAAATGGTAATGGTTTACAGCCCTTGTCAAGACAGCTTCGTCAGCCATGCTTAATAAGGACTTATTATTTGCTTTATTTTTACCAAACGTTGTTTTCCAAGACCCAAATGACACATCAGGAAGAAATCCTTTTGGGGACTTTTATGACCGTTAAAACACATTTGGGTTTCTTTTATCTCATATCTGTCATTGTTAGTTTCCACAATGTGACGTCAAATACCAAAGTCGGTTATGTAAAATGTTTTTTTTGGGTGACGTCATCTGTCTGCGCTTCTGGCGCCTTTTAGCATATTTATACCAAGTGCTGCGGTCACAATAGATGAATAATGGATAACTCGAAAACTAAATAATTTTGCTTATGATGACGGTAGACTTAGTCGCTGGGGTCGCAAAAATATGTACTCAATATGGGTGCCTGAGAATGCACGACGCCGCCGAGGCCGGCCCAGATCTAGACGCGTACCTTGAGGCCTGGCACGAGCCGAAGTGGCACTAGAAAAAAGCACTTGGAAGGATATGGGAGAGGCCTTTGCCGAGCAGTAGCTGAAAGCGATACTTATCTGTCAAAAAAGACAAACTTTGCCAACCCAAAAAAATCAGCAAGACGAAACCGTTTGCCGGGGATGTAGGACTGTCTAAGTAGGATAAACCCAAACAGCAACGGAAGGGACAGTGGTAATTTTTAGTCAGTAGGAGTCTGACAGTCCCTTCCGCTCCACGCAGGGCCGGGAGGACTGTCAAAGATATAAAAAATATGACAGACTGGACCAACGGCTTTACGTGTTTTCCGAGGGGCGGAGGAAACTCGCTTTGACATATGGTCACTATGCACAGACCAACCTCGACATGCGCGGCTTAACCCGGAAGATCAGCCTAAACACACAAAAAATATGAAATTGTTAAAGTAAACTATAAAAGTACGTTACTAGTTATGGGTATAGAGTAAAGAAGCACGTGACTGTCTGGATTTGGAGGTGCCAAAAGATTCATAGACATTTAAGTTTTACGTGTCCCAACTACTTACGACACACGTAAAACTAAATGTCCATAAATCTTTTGGACTATGTGACTGGGTTTGAGAAAGCATAATACCTGCACGGGTGGGCCACTATTGTTGATATTTTTAAACGTTATAATTTGACTTTTGAATATATTGAAATATGTAAACGAAACAAATTAATACTCGTATAACATAATAAGAAGATCTTGGGTGTAAGAAGATCCGATAGAATACGTAACACCACGCTGCGCTCTAAAACTGGAATAATTGACGTAGGTAAGAAGGCTGCCAGGCTCAAATGGAATTGGGCGGGTCACGTTATCCGCATGGAAAACAGTCGCTGGGCAAAAATATGCACGCAATGGGTACCTGAGAATGGACGACGCCGCCGTGGCCGGCCCAAAAAGAGGTGGCAAGACGATATTGATGCGTACCTTGAGGGCTGGTCCGAAGTGGCACTAGAAAAGAGCACGTGGAAAGACATGGGGGAGGCCTTTGCCCAGCAGTGGGACATAAACGGCTATTAAAAAAAATAATAATAATAACATAATACAAAAAGACATTACGCCTTAGTGCCCTGTTCTCTTCTTATTTATTCAATTTTAGTTTTCATTTAGACTCTTTTATTAATTATAGTTCATGTTCACGTATGTTCACGTTTAAAAATCTAGTAAAAAAGCACTATTTATCCTCTTAACCATGTGGCTAAAATGATTCTTTATTTTATCTTTGTTATTTTTATATGTATTATGTTTTTGTAAAATTGTATTTTATATATTTATAATGTTTGTATATATGTATGTATTTTATGTGTAAATAGTACACCACAGACTACCTACAGTATTGTTTCTCCTTTCTCTTTCAAATCCATCCAAAGGTTGTCTTGAAAAAATCGCTTTTAGCGATAAGACCGCCCATTGTGTCACCCTATGTATAAGATATACTCTGTACCAGTAATTTGTATGGTGTGCATAATAAAGTATATTCTATTCTATAGATTTTTCCAGCCTTTCGAATTAATTGTCAAATCTTGTATCAAGCAAGCTTGTATATTGTAAATGATTTTGTCCCCTCCAAACGCTGGAGCCTAGTTCACGTGCCCCGTCTGCACCCCGTTAGATCAGACGATGGCGGTGCGTTTATAAATATTTAGTTGAACATAATAACGACGCCATATAGAACACACAATCCCCGCGGTTTCATCAAATCAATGAATATTATGAAGAAATCGAAAGCGCGCGGAAGGAGCGTGACTCCCGCCGCGCCGTGTAGACACAATGATTAGTGAACGATCCCAATAACGCAACGTGACGAAAATTTCAAAATAATTGAATTCCACATTTGTATCTCATAATATTCACCGTGTTTTTAGATAATTGAGACAATTACATTTTATTTTATGATAAGATTTTATTGATTCAACTGATAAATCGACTCGAATCGTGACAATATGAAGACTTTTAACATATTTCTGTAATTTAATGCAAATAGCAAACAGTTTGTTAATTTACATGGCGCCGTCGGTATCTTCAGACGCTGTATACCTACACATATTAATCTTTGCCAATAATCAAACGACAGAACAGAATACAAAAACTTATGCAGTCACGACCAATTGAATGCACATTTATTGTAAAGTCTAAGTAAGTTAAAAATCAACTAGCACACTGGCCGCGATTTCAACCGCGCAGATTTGAAAAAAGAAAATAGCCTATCACTCAAGAATAAGAATGTAGGTCAATCTACAGAGGTGACAGTTTTCAAAATCGGTTCAGTAGTTCCAGAGATTACTCCCCACAGACAAAACAGAAGAAATGAAAACCGTTATAGTTATTTTATGAGAAAATTATGCTGACATTTAAAAGATTAATATGAATTGTTATATGTATTGAAGCATAACAATGGATGCTGACAACGATTTAAATCACAATGCACATAAAAATTGCAAAGTAATTTTCTTGGAATGGATCAGATTGTAATGAATTATGAAATATGCGCTCACGTTTACAAATGAAGTGGCTTGGTTGATAGGTAAATACAACGTAAGTGTAACGTTAAAAGCGCAAAACCTCTCGTGGGGTATCTCAGCACATGTTACTGAACAATGTTTGTTCTAAGACTTTAGGAAATTCGCAAAAAAAATATTTGGTTTTACATACAAAATGAGAAATTGATCGGTATGAAAAATAATTTTATTTTTTTGCGAATTTCCAAAAGTCTTAGAAAAAACATAGTAACATGGGCAGGGGTTGGGCAGTATTTGAATTACTTGTAATTAAAATACGTAATTGAAATACAAATACGTATTTTGTATTTGTATTTTAAATACTTCCCTAAAATGTAATTTGTAATTCGTATTTCAAATACTTGACGACGAAGTATTTTGTAATTAGTATTTCAAATACATGTGGCTCCAAAATACATTTTTACAAAATACATTTATAACTTCATTTACCGTCACTGCACTCTCTGCAATGATGGTAAAGCAGCTAATTAGACTTGGCAACACTGCACCTATTACGCACTGACGTCAGCACATCAAGCTTCCTACCACAATCCATCAAATTTCCTCAACAGATTTTGAACGTTATTGCAATAGTGGAAGGTTATATTTTTATTGCTAAAATTTCACAGATCCGGGCAGGTCGACCCGCTGGCGTCTTTACACTGTACGCTATGACTGTAGGTCAATCTTGGCTAAAAAAACGCAAAAAAAGAAATTAACGTCGAATTGTGTACTTTAAGCTAAGAACTTCCTTCTACTTTTCAGCCATTCAGCTCATGCTGGTTTAGATTATTTATTATGTAATTTGTAATTAGTATTTTGTATTTCAATCAAAAATAGCTACAATACTGTATTTTGTATTTTATATTTCAAATACCTTACTTAAAGGTATTTTGTATCTTATATTTTAATTACTAGCGGCCCGTCCCGGCTTCGCACGGGTGGAGGACTCGGTCTAAAACCCGGTCCCGATGGTTACAAACACAACAAAAAAATAATTATCTGAATCGGTCAAGCCGTTTTCATGTTATGTCATGACAACGGAAAACGGGTTTCATTTTTATATATATAGACTTGCGATAGTAGTATTTTGTAATTTGTATTTCAATTAAAGCAAAGCATGTATTTTGCCCAGCCCATGGGCTGAGTTACCCCACGAGAGGTTTTACGCTTTTAACGTTACACGTTGTATATTTTTCAATGTAAGCAAAAATAGCTTCTTACCGCACCTTCAAATGAGTGTTAAGTTTAAAGAAACACTTGTTTGTACTCTTAAATCGCTGGACTGATGTTGATGAATTTAGGTGGTACAGCGATAGATAAACCTTTGAGACCGTAATAAAAAACTTCCCTTCGAAATAAACTTGAAGGGGAAAACATAGTATCTGCCCCCGGAGGCAAGCGAAGCCGCGCTCTTTAGCAAGACGCCATCTTACTACTATTATACTACCTATGCTTCTGTGTATGTGTGTTTGTTACTTGCTGCCGCCGTTGTACCCTTAAAATAATATTTTTTTGTAAGTTTGTATTCATTTTAGTGTACAATAAAGAATATTCTATTCTATTTTTTCACGCAAAAACTACTGCAGGGATTTTGAATGTTTGGTACACAGATAGTGTACAGAGGTATAACCTAGAATTACCTAGATTAACACATAGAATTGTTTTATCCCCGATTTTATGTTGGATTTTTGTAAAAAGCGAAGCCTCTGGCTACGTGATTAATGTTGAAAGAATCAGAAGTTGTACGAAATAAAGACTTAAAATGGAGTTCTTTTATTTAACACTATGTAGGTTCTTGTTCTGCCATATTACAATTTAAACGTTAATACAAGTATACCATATACTCGTAGATCAAAACTATCGAGTCACCGAGTAATGTTAGAAAGGTTTTGATAACCTTGTGTGGCTGAACTGTTGAGTATACAACCTGGGTTAGTGTCAATGAACTCGGCGTCGCGATTCTCGTTCGCTGACCTGAATTGTTTGAGTATCGGTACTGAATAGCTCTTTGTGGCCAGACGAGAGGCCAATGCTTCCACTTGGCGCAAACTTCCACAATAGGGGACACTGAAATGTAAGCCTTAGGCCTTAGCGATAGCCAAGCCAAAGTCAGTGCTTAGCTATCCCTTAGGTACGACTATTTCGGCCTGAAAACTGCTCCCTCACCAAGAGCATTCGCGTGTATAACGTTAGAAATCCGAATTTCAGAATTACATTACAATTTAACCTCTTTGACTGACAAGCATTTTCGTATAATGTAATTTTTTTATTACCGTGACATAATTTTCGAGTTTTAGTGGGTTAAACCGCTGCCAATAGTTACCTTGTTTGTGAGAAGCCATGGCTGCTCGCTAGTCTAAAATAAATCTTATGAATCGATGACGTGATCTCAAAGGATCCTGGGCGGGGGGTATACAGTACATTCCAGTACAGCGATTAATTCAAAATAACCTGTTATTAATAGCTCTCCCTATACTTTGAGGCGCTTGACTCAGATCCCATAATAACACAGTTTAACGTCTATTGCATTGTGTATCTAATTGCTAATAGGACTAATGAAGCCATAATAATGAAGTCAGGACCTCTTGTCACGATTGGTATAACATGCAGAAAACTTACAAAAAAAAAAACAAAAGATTCAGATGCTCCCGAAAAGCACACAACCCAAATCATTTGAAAGTTAGATTGAATAGGGTGCATCTTCATCATAGACTTTGTCATCTCTGATCTAGACTAGAGATAGAGAGCAAACCATTAACAAATTAATAAGAATAAGAAATGCTGTTTTCTGTTACACTTTCATTTCCAATAACCGTCAAGACGTTTGGCGTCATCATCAATTCAGTTCAACAAATCAGGGTCTTGCTATAGGCAAATTATAGCATATCTATTATCAGCGTTCTTTAAATTTTTAGGCATATTTATTTGGACAAGAAAGGAACATTTTACATCTAATTTCTTGAAACCGTTTATTTTAAAAACCAAAGAGGGAGCGACAGACCGAGATCTTATAAGGATTCTATTTTTCATTCGGACGTTTCGAACCATAAAAATAAACACTTTGTAGAAACTAACCTTTGTTTTTTTTTATATTAGGTTCGCGTTTGTCCAATAGGTATCTCGTCTGATGATAAGCTATGATGTGGTCGACGGTGAAACACGCTTGCCCAAAAGTAACCTTGACTTGGAGACCCCAAGGGTCAAGGATTTCTTTATGCTTTTTTTTTGAGAGAAGAGGATAATATAGGACTATAAATGCAAAATGCATACTTAGAAATACAAAATTAATCGTTGGGGTTTTTAAATTTAAGAGAAATTCAAAGAATTTTTGTATTGATATTAAAAGAAAAACCACAAATTTGCGTCACATTTATACCGCACTTTTCGATAGCTGATCCCCGCGATTTCACCTGCTGCTCGGATGTTATATAGCCTATACCCTTCGTTGATAAAAGGGATAAGCACCAAAAAAATAAGTTTTCAATTCGAACGAGTAGTTCCTTCGATTAGTGCGTTCAACCAGGCTTTTCAGCTTTATAATAATGGTATTGATTTATAAATAAGCTGCGGAACTGAGATATCAACTTAACTCTATTGCATGTACAATAGCGTTTGATTATGTGATCATTATCATCACTTCAGTTCGGGATCACTCACTGGTTGATGGAGGCTCCCACTATTTCTGCTATACGTTGCCGTGCGTCAGATCAGTTCCCCGCGATTTTGACGATATCGTCAACCTAACGGGCTCTTAAGCTCTGGCTTCTTTTGCCGTATTTTGGCCACCACTCTATTACTAAACTACTGAATGAATTGGGCGAAGAACTGGACTATATGGCAGAAACCAACCATGCATACATTTTACCAACGTGAATATTTCTTGTACTGATATAATTTACTGCTTATTTACCCGTCAACAACATTCAGCCTCGGGGGTCACTTACAAACCGAGATTAAATCATTATGAATATTAATTATAATTGTTTCAACAGTTGACTAAGCCATCATGTATTGATACTTAAGCAAAAGACATCATGGGTATATTTAAGCATTATGAAATCACTACGTTGCCTGTTCCTAAGTATAGATTAGTTGCAAATGTGTCATTAGTCTGCTAATTCTTGGAAGTCATCAAGAACGTTTGCAACCATTGACAAATCATCAGCATCCGGGTCGATGGTAAGCATCAGAGATTCAAAAATGTCGACATGGCTCATACCAAGCTTAATTCACCTGTAGAGATATTCGTTCCGGACCATGTAAGGTAGGATGCGCAGAGGCAAGGTGAACGACGGTCGAGAATTGTTGAAAATTGTGTTTGGAGAAGTGCCTCTCGTACGCGTTCCTTCGCGTACTCGCAATTGGCGTGAGTGTATTACCAGATGTATGAGGCGAAAGGAGTATGTAAGGATCGTAGCAGGTGGCGCTCTGTTGCTTCTGGCTACCCCCATGGGAAGAAGGCATCAGATTATATGTGGTTGTTAGGAGATTAGCCTCTCCAGCTATGCATTTCTCTATAGGAAACCTCATCGCTGGAGATTATCCGATCTTGCAGCGCAGGCAGAGAGCGCAAGTGCCGCTGGTAACTTTCCTATAAATCTAAAAGCGTGGTTTGCTCTAACCTGCTACTCTTCAAATGTAAGATAAAAAAATCTAAATCAAAACGTTTATTTCAACTAGACCATAACCGGCACTTTTGAACTGTCAAAAGACAAAATGAAACTAGTACAAAAATAGTTATGGTGCTACAGTCCCAGTCACAAGACATAAAAACTGTAAAAGTACCGTAGGTGCGCATTCCAAAGCGTAGATCTCTATGGAGAAGAATGAGCAAGAAACTCCATAGACACTCTTTTTCAATCGCCAAAATTATTACAGATCTTTGGTAACATCATTCATCATCAGATGGTAGGTACATAATGTGAGAACGATGTGGCAAGGTTACTGAACAGTATGCTTTCCTTATGGGGTAGCACTAGCTTACCACTGGCCCGGCACGCCACTGATGTCACGATTTCAATTTTTTTTTCATTTCATGTAGAAGCCATTTTAAAGTCGAGCTCTGTTTCTTCTCTGTGACCATAATGTTTCCACTGCTAGGACACACACCTTATTAGATTGGTAGATGTTGCGTACTTATATGCACTTTCTGTATGTACAGTCCGCGTCACGATGTATCTAGTCACTCTTATCTAAGTTTGAAAGCGTAGGTAACCACATCGCTGACGCTGACAGTACCTTATAACTACCTATCCAAATTTTTGGTTTAAGGATACCCCGTTTTCCTCAAAATATTTTCCTGAAAGCGATAGTGATGAAATAAATTATAATGCAATATCGTGTCGTGCGTCAATGAGCACTACCTAACCACATAAAAAAAAGTTAGAGATTTACTTTGAATAGGTACTTTTTTGTGGCGGTAGATTATTTTAAGATTACTGCTTCTTTTTAGATTCCTTATTTAAAAATATAGATTATGTTCAATCGTCTTTCCATTAAATAAAAATCAGCTTAAGGTAAGGATCACTTAATATACTGCACCAACTATCAAGTGTCTTTTTTCCTAAAGTTACTTCATATTTATTACGAAATAGTTCTTATATCATAGTGTAAAACCGTTACTTTATTGGAAAATCGGTTTGGAATTCTTCCAAGAATACGATATGACTATGGTGTCATTGCTCTCTAGCCGGGGCCTTGAGTATCAACACAGATCAATGTAAATTGTTTATGTAATCAATAGCAAAATTTCGTACAAGTCGAGACGATACCAAATAATGATATAAAAATATAAACGTAATCTGATGGGGCCCCCATTCAGGGACAAATCCTGGCGGGTCACAGGACTGTCTTATTAGGTCACCGTGACCTTGGGATGTAAAGGGTTAGCGAAGCAATGATATTATAAGTAAAAGGTGTATCGAAGGAATATCGTGGATTTTAGGGCCTTATCACACTAGCGGTTTGGAAGCGGTTGCGGGGCGGAGCGGCCGCACAGCGAATGCGTTGCGAACACGCCGCGGTTGCGCAGCGAATTCGTTGCGGACGCGCAACGGGATCGCCGCGAACAGCAAAGTGGACGCCATTTTGTACTGCCTCGAACAAACGCCAAAACGTCCGCCTCATCTCAGATCAACGAGGAATTTTTTGTATGAAGACTTTCGAAAAATTCCTCCAGCGCTGAAATTTGGCATAATATGATAAGAGTAGGTGATACAGATTATAGATGCATAATCATCCAATTTTTTTTTTAGCCGAGAAGTTTTTTTTACCAAAACATGAATATTGCTTATAACTCTCTGTGAAAAATACCTCAGCCTAATCTAATAATGGATCTTCCCAAATTCGTCGATGCTTTCGTTTTCGTTTTCGGCGTTTTCGAAGTAATAACGTCAACAGCAATGTTTCCTCGTCGGAATCCATTTTGTTACTGAGTGTACAAACACGCGACGAAAACGTAACGCATTTGCCACGCGTCCGCGACGTGTTCGCGACGGATGCGCGGCGTGTTCGCGACGGATGCGCTGCGCGTCCGCTCCGCCCCGCAACCGCTTCCAAACCGCTAGTATGATAACGGCCTTAGTCAGAACTAGTTTGACAATCTGTCTCTCCCTAGGCTCATGGAACCTGGCTTCCTCAGTATGCTGAGTAGTTGCGCTATGTTTACACGTATCGAGTACTCGGTCGAGAGCACTGTCTCGCCTGTTTGCTGGGTGCGTAATCAAGGCATTACGCTGATGGTGGTCGAGACATTAGTGCGTTCAACCAAACAAACAAACTCTTCAGCTTTATATTATTGAGTATTGATTTTACCTATTACAGAAGTGGCTTTTCTGGCTAAACTTTAATTTTTTTATGTATTTATATTAATTTTGAGGTAAGAAAAATTAAGTAATTATAATAAAGTTACCGTAAAGCGTTCAAACAAGAGAATTAAAGATTCAGCTACAACGAAAGTGTTGAGATAGCCTGATTGGTAAGGTGTCTGGAGTAGTTATCCAGAAGACGCGGGTTCTAGTCCCACTTGCACTTGAATTTGTCTATCTTCAAAAATATTAATATATGAATGTATCAACCTAGGTATATTTCACAACGTTATAAAGCATGTGAATTTGTACGTGCATCCAAGCACGCTCGTCGGTTCGATAAGTAATAAGACAAACAAAACTCGTATTCGGAATACAGGTTGGTCAGGAAAACAAAACGTTGAACGAAGAAAAAGAAAGGCATTTTATAGCAGTTGTTACCTGATGCCTTTTGTGGAGCTGTGGAGCTTTAAAGGACCATGTTACCTTATAGGTAAGCTTGCAAGGCTAAAGGTAGATGAGTCATCCATATAAGTATTTTTAGTTTAGTTTAGGTTTTTTAACGCGCTGATTTCTGGAATTATCAGTTTTTTGGTGGTAAATTCAACACATGACTCTTGGGTGGAGCGAAAGGGACTGTCAGACTTGTATTGGTTAAAATGTACCGTGTTCCTTCAATAGCCTTTTACGCTCAGGGCCAGTCTCCAAGATACGGAGACGATTCCAAGACCCCGAGGTACTGACAGTCGGATATAAAAGTTTCACGTAAGTAATACGGAAATTTAATTTACTAGCTAAGTAAGTAAGTTTGTTTACGTTATCTCGGCTACCTGCGTCCGGCCGCCCGCCATTTTTTTTTCGCTGAGTTCACATTTTACGACATTTGAATGACTCATACTATAACATTCTAGCGGTTATAGCAAGGAAAATACGAACGTCAAAAAACTGTTCGGAAAATTCGTGATTCGCGTTAGAGTAAACATTTCCTAAAAATATGGAAATCGTCATTCAACAGTTCAATGTTAAATTGGGATTTCTTATAACCTCAAACTAACAAATATCGGTTAACTGCTTCTCGGTCAGATTGTATAACAGTTGAATGAGTCAGATTTGTGTTTAACAACCGGCCAAGTTCGACTCGGTCACGACAACAGCATAAAAATGGGAAAAAAGCATGTTTGTTGCAGTAGCCCTTTTAAATATTAATTTTATTCTCAAAGGGTTTTCTTTGGAAAGAAAAATTCTAACCGCGGACAAGATTCGAACCTGCTACTTTCGGAATTAGTTCATGCGACGTTCATTTCCAACCGAGGCACCGAGGATCTTACCTGCTGCTGCGAATTCTTCATTCCATTTCTAACGTCTCAAGTTGACGTTCGAGGTGACAATGATTTCCTTTGGAAAGTAAAATTTACTTTCCGAAGGAAATCATTGAAAATTCGCTACGCATGCGTTAATGCGTTTAATATTCATAAAATTTATTTTATTCTGTTTAATAAAACTCGTGCATGACTTTTTGTCTAAGCGGTTGGCGGTGCGGCGGGGACATGACTAAGACATTAATTACTTTGCAAGTACGCGAATTCGCCACTGTCGGGGCTTCGTGGCGTGTTTCAAACATGTCAATAGAAGGTAAAGGAACTGTTCAAGTCTGGACTAATAAATAAAGGTTCAGTAATACCTCGATAATACTCGTACTTTGAGACAGGGCATCGGCCAAAGACAATAAAGCGCACTAATTAGTCATGCTGAAACGTCTGATTTCAAAAAAGATTTTTTTTTAAACTTCGCCCCACACTTAATAATTTCTCGTGTGCCGTGTTGAATGTATGAAAAATTTAATTCACATACAAATTGTAAGACCCAGAACAATTACTTGCAGCATGCAAATATTAGTTCCAATCAAAACGTTTTGGCGCTGCCGTGGGGCAAACAATAATGTAGGTATGTACTATATGTATGTGCTTTAAATTTTGTTTTTTAGTCGATTAGAATTTTTCTTTCTTTTGTATGTTATTATGTACGCCCCGTATGTAACAATAAATGTTTTTTTTTCTTCTTTAAACCGCGACACACAGCGCATCAATCATACCAAAGGTGAACGACCCCGTACAAACAACCATTATACTGTTGTCTCGACATAAACCGGTCTGAATATGGAGTACATCTTGTGATCGTCGTGTGTCACGACCAAGTTCGCATCTGGCCAACATAATTTGCGTTTTGATAGAGCACTTGACATATGGACCAACTTACGCAAAAAAAAAGCAATTAAAAAACAATTTAAATGACTTATTACTCGACTGGTTTGGTACACATGTGCTTGGTACGCAACAAAGAAATAAAATTTAAAAAAAAATACATATTGCATATCTCACACATCTGGGACTAAAGTCTGGCACGTCGCTCCTATCATAGTTCATTAATTATAATCTTCCATCAAGCAAACTTTGAAAAATGGTAATACTGACTAAACTTATTGAATATTACATCAAAGCTTAAAAGTATCCGGGGTCGTGGGTCTTATCCCATCACCGTGAAGCCGGAACATAAAGGGCTATTGAAGGACACCGTGGATTTTAGTCAGTACAAGTCTGACAGTCCCTCCCGTCCTGCCCGGGGTCGGAGGTCTCTTTTGATGATTTTACCACGTAAAAAAATGCTTAACAGTATACCTTTATTTACTACGAAGTCACACTCCGAAATAACATATTGCTTAAACATTAGAATTGAGGTAGGACCAGTATTGAGCAATATTTGTGTTAGGCTGCCCCACTATCGTGTCACAGTCAGCCGGAGGAACCGAGTGGTTTTTTAGTCAGTATGAGTTTGAATGACCCTTTCCACTCCACACAATGATTTTAAACCCAAAAGAAAAAGTTACAATGCCTTTGCAAGATTTTCGAGAGAGCTACTATTACCCTGGGGTCTGCAACAGGGTATGGTATGTTCAACAAGAGCCTGAAACTCCCTTCTGCCCTACCCACAGCGTGAAAACTCAATTGACGATTCCCTACCCCTAAAAAGGTCTAAAAAATTAATGAGGTCTTACCTGATAGAAGTAGGGGCTGGGTTCAGTCTCTCCTGCGCCGTTGAAGTCATCCACATTGATCAGCTGGAAGTCGTAGCGAAGGCCTGCGTTGGCGGCGCGGTACTCCGGCAGGCGGGTCACGTGACCCAGGTCGCCCAGCGCCAGGTATCGCCAGCGGTACAGGTTGCAAATACTGCGGGACACAGAGAGGAGTTTTTTAATGTTTCGTTTCAAATGCCGTTACAAGATGACAACTCTGGACTACTGAAAATAAAGTTAATTTTAGAATGATTTTGGTTCTGCTATTGAATGATGTCCTTAATTTGGTATTGTTTGTAGTTTTGTTGACTTCCTTGAGATATGAGTTGAGCTACACGATAACTGACAAATGCTTGCACTGACTTGACAGGTCCACTTCAATCAGTGTGGTTCTTTCCATAAAAGACCATTTCAGACACCTGCATGGTCCTCGTATGACTTGAACAGTATAATGTCTGGACTTTGAAAAGAGACAGTGACCTCTGAGTTTGTGTCTGATGTTTCTTCTGTCAGGTACGAAACATCAACCTCATCTGGTTTTCAAATTATTGTTTGACGAGTAAAAGTGTTTTTTATCAACGAACTTGCAAAATAAACATCATCTATCGTAGATTCTTAACTTAAATGGAAGTCGATATACAGAAAAAGTTTAATTTTCTAAAAGACCCAATTAATATGGTATAACATGTAAACGACTGAACACGATAGGAGATAATTTTAGTGAAAATTTATTTGCACTAAATATTTTTTGCTTAACGTAATTTTCAAGGAACTGTATACAGATAGCGGTAATTGACGTGTTCAGATATGTTATGTAATTTTACTATTGCGACAATTTTGTACGTGACTGATATCATGCTACCTACCGAAAACCAGGATGTCGAAATGTGGGTATTCTGTGCCTAGTTTTCATCATGAAATGGCAATGCCCAACGGAGCTATTATGCGCATTGGTGCGTAACAAATTCCATTGTCATTCAAGGTTTACTGAGAACGAGTGCAATCTTTTAGATCGGTCGGCTGATAGATTTAGAAGCTTCTTGGAATATGCGCCGTCTATCGCCTCCGTGAGAACACAGCGATGCTCTACTTACTACCGTACTCCACCTTGCCCTTTTGGCGGTCAACAAGGTGGGGACGCCCAAGCGTTTCTTCCTGCCCAATCCAAAACAGCCACCCCCCGAAAAGACCGTGTCCGTGACCTGTGTCAGACAGTCGGTATATGTCTACCGCCTCTGTGACACGGCGGCGGCGGTGCTCTGCCCAAGCGGGGCCCCATCGTGTCCTCGGGGCAGTCAACAAGGTGGGGACGCTCGAGCGTTTCCTCTCGCCCAATCCAAAACAGCCACCCCCCAAAAGAACCGTGTCCGCCTAAGACCTATTTCAGACAGAAGATGAGTGCGCCGAGGCTTCTCTCTAGCTACTCTTCAAAGAGGGGTTTTACTGCCACGATAGCTGTGTCCCTAATCGAGCAATCACAGATGCTTTGTAGAATAATAAAGTGTGCTTAGCAACATGTAATTAATAAAAACAATATACAATTACCAGGCAAACAATAAAATAATAGGTGTATGATGATGATTGTGAAGGTCGCATGTGTTTAACGTGGAAACTACTCGAATATACCCTCAGAGTTTAGTGTCTTGGAAAACTATTCGCTTCAAAAAAAAATGGCCTAGGACGTAGGTAAAGACGCAGAACTGTCCAAAGAGGCGGTGCTGTCCAACGGGTAACGATGACCTTGAAACGTATAGGGCCATTGAACGAACACGGTTTTACCGCTTAAAATAATGTAGGTAAATGATAACTTGCTAAAAGGTTAGTTTAAAAACAAAATGCATGTTACCTTGTAAATATATCGGAAAGATATCGTGTTTTTGCCGAAAATAAACATAGGTAGATAAGGTAGATGTTGCACTCATTTTCCTTATCTAAAGTTAATTCTTATCTTAAAAGCAAAGAAACTATGCAAATATATTTTTTCCCGTTTTTTTCGTCTGTCTGAATACCGCTTAACGCCATTAAGTATCTTACATCATCGAGAATGACATCTATGACGTCAACATAAAGAATACGCGAGTAATTTTAACATTGCTAATAATGAACGCGAAACAACATATTTTAATGAAAATATTTTATAACGAAACATTAAATATTCCTCTCTCAAGAGCCCGGACCACCGGTGGCACAACACTGTTTCATTGCTGGTGGACTAGTATTTTAACATCTTTTTTTTATTGATTGATTTTTAATAGATCTCGCTTTGGCTGCGGTCTTTGTATTTGAAAGAAAGAATACATTTATTTGGCAAGCCTTAAGCACACAATTACAATTAGAAATTAGAAGAATACAATTAATGTAGGTACCGTGTGCATCACGGCTGTGCCAAATAGGCTCAGTTCAGCATAAAGCCAGGCCACAGGGAGCATCAGCAGCAGGAGCAGCTTTAAAGTGGTGTGTGTGTTAAAATAATTAAATATACATGTACCAACAGAATAAAATTAAATTAAATGTACAGGTATAAACAATTATGTTATATGTATATGGACGTATTTATAGATGTAATAAAAGTGTATAAAATTTTACCGATAAGACAAAGACAAATTATGTAACATTCAGAAAAAACGAATCACAGAGATTATGTCATATACCCGCTTCAATGCGTTGTAGGCAGCCGCGAGCGTCGAACAGCTACATAACAGTCCTTGAAGTACCGCGTCTGAGTGCAAACTTATAAATACTTTATAATTTATAATAAGTTTACCCAGCCGAGTACCACATTGAATTTACAAGCGACTAAACAATAATATTTTATTAACATAATTGGTAAAAGTAAAAGTCATAATATATAAATTAAAATTGAATTTCTTCGCGCCATAATATTTTGGCTATAAATCAAGAGTAAAAGCACTGTGGTAGACAGGCGTCTGCGACGGATAATCCGCGTGCGGAAAACTGTGTGACGTGAGCGGACGTCCGAAAATAAATGTAACGCTACAAAGGTGGATTTACCCACGTAGTTAGAAATAGAAACACATGAAATAAATTTTCTTAGAGCTTTATCGAGCGGGTTTTTTTGTGAAACATTCTTAAAAATATTAATGTATACTTTTCCTTAATTCCCCAAATGCTGATTTCGTGAAAATTAAGCGCACAAGAGTCGGTCGGTCCTTTTTAGCTGCGAATTGTTGATAAAAGAGATCAACAATATGATTTGTGATATAAAATTCTATATAAAAAAAAATAGCTCACCTAGGTCTGGCACGTCCTTGAGCATCCAGCTCAACATACGGAACTCCAAGTCTGACCATCCTGGTGAACAAACTCTGCTCCATATTGCAGTACTTCTGGAAAGCCATATTCTTCACAACGGGTGGCAGCTGGTGGTGGTCGCCGATCATAATCCATCTCTTGAGGCGCGAGCGGCCATCTTGAGGATTTTGCAGGAGTAGAGGAATGAAGGTCTCAATCTCCAAGATTTGGGCGGACTCCTCCATCAGTATGTTGTCGTACTTAAAGCCTGAAATGAAGATCAGGTTTTAGTATCCGATTGTTCGACCATTAAATAATTCGACCCTGGTGGGGTTGGTGTAGTGTTAATAAATTAGTTTGTTTATTTGTTATACGCTTTCGAGCCTAAACCAAAACGTATACACTATGTGCGAAGTCGGTGGTGGGGGAATGTGCGATGTAAAAGTGAATTGAATTACAGGGGAACACGCGGAGTGAGTACGTGTCAAGTTTTGATTGAATTGAATAAAAACAAGCTGAAAATGGATACAAGGAGGCCCTGTCATCGCACTTACATCGTATATAAATGTTGGAGAAGACAGAGATATTGGACGGGGGCGAGCATAACAACGAGAAAAGCATTTCAATATTTTTATATGACTTGTATCAAAAAAAAATTCATCTCTTGGATATTTTTGACGCACATTCTGGTTGGGGCGATTGTAAAGAGTAAACAAGTGGTTTGTTATCTTATCTTTTACATAATAACTGAATAAACACCTTCATTTTAACTAGTAGCTGGCAACGCCGCAATTCATCATAATTATATAGACATCTGACTCCGCAATTCATCATAATTATATAGATTTTGAACACGACGGCAACGTTGCGTCTGCGCTACGTTGCCGTTGCTGAGTAGACGTTGGAGAGACGTCAAATTAGAATTCTTTGTATGGAATTATATGAAAAGTCGCATATATATCCTCATAGTAGCGCCGTACGCGTCCTATTTGGGAAAATCAGCATGCTCTAATTTAAGGAAGGATGCTGATAGCACTGATAACGTCATATATAAAGTGGCGCGTGCGACGCGTACGATGCTGATAAATGTGCGACCACCTCAAGAGTCCAGTCCCAAATACATTTTGTATTGTTACCGCATTTTTTAAATATAATATAATTTATGTTTTTACGATGCCTAATTCCTGTTTTTTTGACACAGAAGGCAAAAACAAAATATTACGTAATGTTGAAGGTATCTTTGACAGTCTTCGTACGTATAATTTTACATAGGCATTTGCATATTTTACGCGTATATAATAATATTGTACGTGACTGGTATCAGATAGCACCTACGCTACGTTCAAAATTTCAACTTGACTCAAAATTAACAAAATATAGAATATTTATTACTCATTTTCCTAAAACCTCGTGTGTAATAATAATAGTCTTTCAGACTGATATCAAATCTCAGCTGAGATGCACTCTCTGTTCCTTTACTCTCATAGTGTAACTAAAGGCGTAAAAGTGCAAAGGCGTTATTCCGCGAGGGCGCGGTGGCGAGAAGCGAAGAGAGCGATAAGTTCAAACTGGTTGAATCGCGCGCTCCGCCACTAGTTCGACTTGAACACACACAAACATCACACACGTTTGATACTGCCGCTAGCGAGTCGCGCGCTTCAGTCAGTTACGTACGTGAACAAGGTTTGATATTCCGCTCCCGCCACAGCGCCCACGAGTGAATGTGGACCTAAATCCAATGGGATGCCAAACCGACATGACCGCAGAAAAATCAGGCGTAGAACCAACGGCTTGACGTGCTTACCGGAGATATCATAGGTAAAGCCAACTTCCAAACTCCGGGCTGATAGTTACTGAGAATCTAAACGAGACTCATATAATGAGTATTGTGAAGATTTCAATGATTCATACTTTTGCACCATAATGATCTTACGATCTAGGTCAGGGATTCACAACCGGTATGACAGACTTGCCCCACTTGGAGAGCGTTGAATGATTTAAGTGGAGCCGCGCTGATTTAAAAACGTCTACGGGAAAAAGAATAACCAGTGTACCTAAATATTTTTTTACAAATTTAACTTGTATGCTGCGTTTGTATTATACAAGAAATTTATATACAAGTTGCAAACTGTATGCAATTTGAACAAACCTGCATAAAGTTACAAGTAGGGAGTTTGAACTTATTGTTTCGTTTTTTTTCCAATTCAAGTTGCTTAGTTGTATACAAATGTTATGTCAAACGTGTTTACAAGACTTACTGCACGGTAAAAACAGATTTCTTATAAAGAGACAAATTACTTTAGATTAAGACATATTTATTGAATCTAAGAAAATGATTCTCTCCCTATAGACGCTAGACAAAAATTTCTTCGTAATAGTAAAAAATATTCTTAAAAATATTAAGTTGTTACAAGAATAATAAATTTAATCCAAGACACGTGTTGTTTCATTCAAGACACCGCTATATTTACAGTCAAGTAAAATGTATTCTTCATACCAACATTTTTCTTTATCTCTTGTAGACTAACCTTACTTAGAGTAAATTATTATTTTACTCATTTAAAGTAACCGTTTAGTTGGCCTAAGTAATAACTGATTTTTGATGAAAAACATTAAATGGAAAATTGAGATTGTGTGTATTGAATGAAGATTCATATTTTTTTGTTGTGAGCTATTGAAGATCTCACGTTCAAATACAATTCCTTACATTGTGACTGTTGGTTTTGTTGTATCAAAGCAGTCGATGTCTTTGTTATAGAACTTTGTACTTAATATTAATCTATTTATATAATTAATTTAAGATTTTACTATCTTGCGATAAAAAACGGGATATTTTTGATTTAAGCCATTTTGCTTGTTTAAAACAAGAGCACAGTTTGGGGCGTCACTGACACTGGCTTGGCCAGCATCAGGGATTTCAATTTTGATAACACAAAAAAATTGTCGCTAATTACTTAATTAGTCACCAAATAGCAGAATTAGTCGGTCACTGTTTCAAAAGTGACTAATTGTAAAAGTGACTAATTAGCGACAATTTTTTTGTGTAATCAAAATTGAAATCCCTGATGCTGGCCAAGCCAGAGTCAGTGATACCAGTTTGGGATCGATTTATATTCCCACGCAAGAAAACACAGGAGAAACAAACATATTTTGGAACGAAACTGTGCATAGGATTTGAGCAAAAAATGCTATCTGTTTCGTTTCAAAAATGTTTCGCTTCACTACTCCTTCTCTTCGTGGCGATGAATGGACCCGTACAAAAGTACTCGTACATTGTTTAACATGACCAGTAATTAATGTCGTCCTCCTGCTTAACGCAAAATGACTTAAATAATAAAAAGACAGCATTAGGAAGAATTATAAAAACGTTTATTTTAAATTATAATCATAAAAAATCAACTTTAACAATATGTATTAGCAGACATGTACTTATAAATTATGTACAATGATAGCTATTCAGAGTAAATACTAAACTTATAGTTCAGTCTTAATTAAAACGGATGACAAATCTTTAAAAACAAAAAAACAAACAGATTTGTTAAAAAAAAATCTTCAAGAGATAAAAATAAATCTTAACATAGGCGCCTTTATACGGTCCAGCGGCGCCACCTCAATAAAAAATACATATCTCAGTAAAAAGGCCAAATTTAAAAAAGCAACACTTTCTCTCTGTAGCTGTCCTGCTGTTTATTTAGAAACAATTAAATCAGCCAAGTATGATTCGCTGTAGTTACAGAAAGCAATTTAGCGAAAAGCAGCTGCTTTTAGGTACAATACATAGCAGGCTAGACTATTTCTATTTAAACAACAGGACCCAATCTAGAGACTGGTATGTTAGATTTTTTACAGAAGTGCAGACATGTACGAATTCTGGGCGGATAAAATTCGTCTCATCTCATAATGTCCTTTTCTCAAAATATCCTTCACCTACTCCAAATGTCCTTTATCAAAAAGTCATTATCTCAAAATGTCCCTTTCTCAAAATGAAAAATTAATAAATGAAAATGCATTGGATGACATTAAATTATTATGTTTGTATACAAAAAAAGTCAATTAAAAGAACAGTAATAGTTACACCACTAAAAAAAATGTAATTGCCTAATCTTTAGTATTGTTATATTTTTGGCAAGGACCTATAATAAATACTTAGTTGACTGGTCAAATGTGAAATCAGAAAAAATATATTATAGTAAGCTTCAAATTAGCTTTAAATATTATTATTGATCACTCATTTTTTCAAAATATTCAACGACATGTATAAAAAAGAATTAAACTTTATGTATATTATTGTAAACAAATTTGACAAATTAATGTCTTTCAATGCATTTTCATTGCTTTATATTTTTCATTTTGAGTAAAGGACATTGTGAGAAAGGACATTCTAAGAAAAAAACATGAGATGAGACAATAAAATTTGAACCGAAGAAGACTGAAGTGGCGACACTGGACCATATAAAGCGGCCATAGCGTATTATACATATTTAGTTTCTAGTCTACGGTCAGAATATAATAATAATAATAATAAAACATAATTATCAAAAATCAACTTTAACATAGGAATCTGAGTTTACTTTATAGACTACAGAAGTTAAATTTGTGTACAAATCTCTATATGCGATAGTACAACTATGTAATGTTTGTATTACCTTATATGCTCTGAAATGAGCATTATAATTAACGATATCTAAAAAAAAACATTTAAATAATATGTCATTGGTATTACTATTAATGATTATTTTATTAATAATATAGTATTTCGGGATATCATCATTTACATCTTGCAGCAGAACATTATTCACCGTGTATTTAATGCCATTTAGTTCACACCAATCAACATAAATGCAATTTTTGTTCTCACGATTGTCATTGTCAAATTCAAATTTACCATATAAAAGATTATCATTCAAACCCTTGTCTGTTGCGTATCGAAAACTTTGCTTTAATTGACAACGCCTCATAACAGACAAAGGAAGATCTTTGCGCGATGTTATTGATTGACATACCTTTTTTAATTCTTTGTGTTTTGCCTCGTACTTAAAAGCACTTATTAGTATAGGTGGCCCTATTTTTTTAATAATTGTTGGATAATGAATAAGAAAATGGTGTTTAGGTTTTAATGTACATTGAAATAAATTAAGGTACTGCTGGTGATGTACTTCAATAATACCTTTTAAATAATCGATTAATTCTGAGGAAAACGAATGTGAAGTAAGAATATTTGTCATTTCCAACAATATTAAATAGTAATTCCAAACGGGGTCTTTCTCTTCAACTAAATCTCCAACTATAAAAACAAAATTTCTTACAAGACATAGCATTTCAGAAGCAGACATAGTTAAACTTTTTTTTACCAAGTGTTGATTATTTATCGGTGGCGGTATGTTTTTTTCACTTGTATTGTATTTAAAATACTTTATTCTAGAATTCAGACGATCTAATGAGAAATATTTTTTATCAATTAAACATTGAATGACAAGGGCCATTCCATATCTATGCACTCCTTCCGTAAGATCGTGCATCAAATCACATGTTAAATTTTTGTAAATATGAAAATTTTTCAAACAATTCCAAGCACATTTTTCTTTAATTCCTATACGATTTTCAATATGTTGATCATATTCTGAAGGTATTCGCAGATTATTCAGTTCACATGATTGAGTTTCAGATTCTGTTTTAGTAGTTAAACAAAACCTACAAAAATTTGTGGCCATAAAGCTTTCGACAAGACCCAATATGCCGTGGAGACCTAAATTATCTCCTGATAAAGTAACTAATATAAATTTTACTGTCACGTTTTTGGTTGGCAAAGCAACATCTATGCCAACTTCTTCTAAAAACATAAGTTCTTCAATTATCTTGTTAAAAACTGCTTCATTGCCAAAATACACTCTATCGTTAGAATGAAATACTTGAGCCACAAAAACATTTTCCAACCTACTTGATTTTTCTGGTGGAATAGTTCCAATAGAAATATAAACTGCACCTAACTTATAATCGCCTGCATGGCTTCCTAGAGCATTGCCACTTTCGAAATCATCAAAATACAAAATTAAAGGAATATAAATATTATCTTTCTCCTTATTAGCCATTATTTCTTTCCACAAAGATCCTTGAGTCATATTTCGAATCACATCGCAGTCAGTAGCATTGTTTTCATCAAAAAGTATTTGCTGATAATTTAAGATGTCAGAAAGTACTTCAGGTAAGTGTAAAAATTGTTTAAATGTTTGTCTAAGTGGTGTCATGTAGAGTTTTCTTTCTTTTAGTATCATGGTTAAATCATTATTTTTGCTTTGTCGATCTTTGGTAGATCCAATGGTGACTTCTACAGGAGCTACATAATATTTATTGTCAGCTAACTGTTTCAAACGCTTATATTCTGTATCATAATCTTTAAAGATGTCCGGTAATGCTAATATCATTTCTTGCACAACATCTATTTTTTTTGTGGCATCTACATGTTCGTTTTTAATTGTATCATATATTTTTAAAGTAATGTTGTTGATTAAGTTATAAACCAATTCTATAAAAGTTTGTATTAAAGATCTTGGTAAACCAATAAAGCCATATAAATTGCATACAAATATATTTAAGAATGATTTTATAGATTTTATAAAAGATTCACTTTCAGAGTCTATATCATTTGAAGGCGATGTATCACGAGATTGGTGATCATTGGTACTCAGGAAAGTACTGCATTCCGGTGAAATAAACTGACTCGTATTATTACTATTGTCATGAGAAATGCTATCCCTACTGTGATTTAGATTATAACACACTGTTAAATGATTTTTAAATCGGTTTTTTTTATCATATGTCCTTTTGCAACTCTGAAAAGGACACACAAAATAGTTATTTATTTTATGGACTGTTTCCAAGTGAAAAATGTACTGCTTAAAATCACAAACTTTTAGGTGACAATAATTACAATTCAGATTCATGTTCGATGACAACAAAACACGGTAAGTATAAATTGGTAAAAAATCGTTTGTTGGAAATTAAATAATACACAAAAGCTTCTCAATTACAAAAATTTTGAATTGAATTATTATGTTGAATATACTGAGACTTAATCGCAATTCAAAGATGCATAAACCTATCCACCCTAGTACGCATAGAAAAAAATTAGTACTTTTAGTTTTTTTTGGCAAAATTATAAATTCAAAACATCAATAATGTACGAGACAACATTGTCATAATTAGTTTCAATTTTATATACGCATCTTTGTATGATCAGGTATAAATGGTCACCTGGTTTCGGATATTTAACGTTAAAAGTATGGTAAAGCTTAAAGAGAGTATCAAAAGCTTTTGTTGTGGTTGAAAACTGGTACCTTACATCATCAACTATAAGTAATGGTGAACTGCATGCTTGTAAGGTTCCTTGTAGTATAATATAGGGTTGAACAGGCAGCTTCTTGCTTCCTGCCTTTTGTTTTTGTTCGTCTATGACCTGGTCTATATCGCCAATATTCTGTTAAGAAAAAAAAAATACATTAATAAACTTGACTGATTCCAAACTAGGCAGAGCCTAAGTCATAAAAGCTAAAATTAACACGTATCTATTGGCCCTTTAAGTTTATGAGTTGTAAATTATAAAGTAATAAGTACTCGTAACATATCCAAGCTAGTCGAGTTGGGGGTTTTTTAAATTTTATTTAATTATTTCTACATTTAGAACAATTTGCAATTCCCACTTGAACCTACTAAGTATATGTAAAAAAAAAAACATTAAATATATTTCCAATTTATCCTCAACAATCTTTCCTGGTAAAGGTTACCATGATATTGAATTATGGAAGTCCATCCAACCAGTACAAATTGCTCATTATCTCTTCAAAAACTAGAAAAGAGCTGATGATCTTGAAATGGCTCAACCGATTTTGATAAAACATGTCTATGAACCAACGCTAGAACACCTGCTTTCAAATAATAAAACCCCCATCCAAATTGGTTCACCCGTTTAAAAGCTACACAGACAGACACACACATAGCGGTCAAACTTATAATAATCGCCTCTTTGCCTTGGAGGTTAAAAATACGTACTTGCACACAAATATATAAAGAGTCGATAGCTTCCTGTGTTGTGAATTTAATTTTTTTTGATAATCTTCCCTTCGGAGGCACTAGATGTGCAAGTATTTTAAGCTGAGTAGGAAGTTTTGCTGAAAAAAAAAAGATTTAATTATTATCATAATCGTATAAAGATCTTAAATGAAATAAACACAGCACTTTAAGTAGGTACTTACTATCATCATCTTCAAGATTTTTCAGTGACTCTATAAGGTTTTTAGTTCTTTCATCTCGTGGCGGTCTTAGAGTGATTAATTTTTCAAAAAAACTATTCCAGTTTAAATAAAAATTTAATCCTTTTTCTGGATACAATAAGTCAAAGTCAATATTTATCTGGAAAGAAATAGAAGTGTTAAACTTTATTAGGAATATTTGTGCCAGTGAACACACGCTACATTATCCTGACCGGGAATCAAAGCCGGGACCCACTACGCAGAGGGCAGAGGGTTGTGGTTGTCGAAAATATAAGGATAGTAAGAGTCAAGTAGGTGATCAATCAGTAATTAAATTACTCACCAATGTGTCACTTCTTTGATCATATAATATTTTCCATTCTTTTAAAAATTTGTGAACATTTTGGTATTCAGTTTCTTTTCTTACATTGAATGTGTTCTTTCATTTTTGTATCACTTCAACCCATGGCTCAGTATTGTTGTTTAGAAACAATATATCTCTTGAATACAAGTCTAAAACAAAATAATTTTAGTAGTTTAGTGTGTATGTAAGAATGTAAATTATTAAATTAAATCATCCTGGAACATCATCCAAATTAATTCCCCATTCATGGTCTATAGTGCACACACACACACACAGCAGAATTTGCATAGTAACCATACATTCATTCCATAGGCAAGAACATGATTATTAAATATTAATAACTTACTCTGCAAGTCCTCTACATGTTTTTTTATAGGTGGAGTATTCTCTAACTCAGATGTTGATGGTCTTTTTCTATCTCCATATTTATAAAGAAGGTTTCTCACTTTATCGACTAGTTTACCACGGGCAATTGTGGAGCGCCCATTTATGGAAATTCTTTTTGTAATTGGCTTGGTGTAATAAGTTCCAATGTTCTCTTTTGGAAACAAAGAGATGATTTTCGCTGCTATTACATTATATTCTTCATAGGTTATTCGGCTGAAACAGAAAAATGATAATCTATAGGTCTGTTATTTCAATTGGCCGGTATTAACAAAGATAAGTTTTTATGCTTACCAGTTGACAATGTAGGTATATATATGTTTAATGATAATATCTACTAATTGGTTCCTCTTGGTATTATCCAAAAAGTCATATGTTTGATAGTATTTTAGAATACTATTGCCACCTGCTGAAGTTTGCAGTAATGTTTCTAAGTCAAAATTTGGAAAGGTTTTTCTAGGGATACTTTGGGTGTCAGGATCCAGTACTTGTATTGAATCTAGAGAAATTATTACACTACTGCTGTTGTTGGTGTAAGTCTCAAAATTACTGGTTGTGGCAGTGGGATCTCCAAGGACTTGGACTTGAGTATTATTACATACACTGCTGTTAGTTTCTGTTGGTGCCTGTAAAATTATAGTATTTTAGCAAGACGGAAAATAATTATTTAACGTGACCTATAAAGACTGGCTATATGAAAGCACCTTGAGCATAGTTACTAACTTATTAAAAGTAAAATAGAAACATACGTGGGCAGTGACCAGCTCAACAATTTTTTCTTGTAAAACAAGTCTTGAGCCCATATGTGGACACAATTCTTTTAAATTTTCTGGACTCAATTTCGGTAGATGTTCTATTGTTATTCCGTTTTCTGCAAAAGATAGACAAGAAAACTAAGGTTAAAAATATCATGCTTATACTAAGGTTATAACTTATAACTATGAATTTGAATGTTTGTTGCTCGTTCATTCCCAAATTAAAGTTTATTTTTTAAATAAGTAACAATCACTTACGCACAAAGTTGTTAATGATTTCCTCTGGAATATTCCAGGCTTGTAGTAAGGAAGTGATGGCATCCATTTTGTGGCATCCAGCCCTGAGTCCTAAGATCACCCACTGACCCTGCACGGTTTATAGCGCGTAATTCACACACAAAATCGTTTTAATAGCCTGTTGTTTGTTAAACTCGTATAAAAAAAATTGCCCTCGCAGCGCAACACAAAAACGCAAAATCAACACAGAGCCCGATCGATCGAGAGATCGAGAATGACGCCTGTGTGTGCTTGCTTCTTGCAACTTGCGTTTTGTTGCGTTGTGTGTAAAGAAAAAGTACTCTTGACATCAGGCTAAAAGCCTTTGTGTTAGGGATACATTTCTCAAAGTAAAATACTATTGTGTTTATCGAAAACCATGACTACGTTGTTCCAAAAAAAATAGATTTTCTCTGTTTAAAACTAAAGAATCTCAATCAAAGTAACTTTTAATTGATTTAAGATAATTTAAATTTGATGCAAGAAGCTGGAGATTTCTTGATTTCAATTAAGTCATTTTGCTTGATAGAAATTTAAATAAGTCTTGAAATAAAAATATTTCTCATAATAACTAAGAAAAAAATTGTCTGAATGAAATACGAGTGGTATTTTTGTTTTAAAAATATTGCATTGGCTTAAGTAAATATATTTTTAGAATAAACAAATATTTCAAGAAATTGGTCTTTCTTATTCAAAGAAATCCTTTTTTACCGTGTGGTAACGCGCCTTATGGGACAATATTTTTGTGTAAATGGACAAGATATTCACGACATTGTGTAATAAGTAAAACTTGGGTGAGGCGCATAAATTAAAAGTTTGGGAGCCAATGATCTATGTATGTCTAATGAATGTACCAATTTGTTAAACCCATTGCTCATTTAGAACAATGTTACGTGATTGTCGGTTCTATGAATCGTGATTTGCACTGATTGAATAGACTGTGAGTTGTATTGTACTGTCAGTATCAATAAGACTTCTTGTATCTATGAAATAGATCTCAATTCTAAGAACACGAACAGACATAGATAAATTCGCGTCTTTTTCCTATGGACAGAAGATACTATAAAATACCGCATGATATAATCGTTACATACTCTTTTAGGGTGGGTTCATATATGACGGAACATCCGTCGCGGATCATCGGTCGTGGAACGCCAGAACAGACAAATGTATAGGAAAACAACTGACCGTTCACACTCTACCGATGATACGTTAGTGCGTCAAAGAACATTCGATGATACGCTCGACGGATGTTCCGTCAGATATGAACGTACCCTTAGGCTGCCTGTCCACAGGAGGGTTATAACCCTCGGCCTCGTCCGTGTGAGTGCTCCTCAAAATCAAATACTAGCGAATGACGGCGCAGTATCGGCGCGTTCGCGAAGGTATACACAGCATAGTGGCGCGCTGGTGGAGCGATGTCGGCGCGGCGGCGGCGGCGGCGTCGTTTATAGGAGTCCTTATATGCCAACAACGCCATGATCGCGATTCCCAGACGTAAGTTTCAGTGTAGAAACACGGGGCGTTCTGTCAGCTAGGGCGTATTACCCTAGAAAGAAAACTTACCCATTTGTACTAGTTCAGATCTCTTGAGCGCTGCATGGGTACAGGTCATAGCGATAATCTTCGCCTCCTTTACCAACAAGTACTTAGATCTGTCCAGTCCAGACCGCAGAAGTTCGAAAGCACGGAACTCTTCCAGCTCCTCGAATATGTGGTCGATGTACCTGTGGATTTCATTTATCAATTAAATAAAATTCTATCGAATTAATGAAATATTGATAGGGTAAAACTTGGTAATAGGTCAACTAGGGCAGTTGACAAAACGCGCCACGAGAGCGAGTGGCAGCTGTTGGCGTACAACAAGTCCCTTGGCATCGGTCATGTAATCTCGAGTCAATTATATTAATAGCGTATTCGCTAGTTTTACCCTACATGAACTAAAATTGTATCAAATGATTCTTGATTTAGACCTAAATTTTAACCTGAGAGCGTTATCGGAAAAAAATACAATTTACATAAAATCGGGGTTTTTTAAAATTACTACAAATTGGCACAAAATTATAAAAAATTAATTTGAGTAATCATTAGGCATATTTTTATACTGTATTTGTAATTTTGTATAGAACTAGTCGACACAGCTCGGCGCTGCGTCATTTATTAGTAACTTTGAAATTTTATACTGTAGACAAAATAACTTTATGTAAGTTTTTTTAATGGTATTTTTTTTGTCCCGCTGACCCTTTGGGTACCGAACCCCAAGAACAGCTATGACGCAGCTTGATACTGAAGAGACGCCTTAGTCTAGACAGTTTTATGTACCTTTGAATGAATTGTTTTACTGCTATTTACCTGCAGAATAAAAAATATAATTACCTGTAGCAGCTTTGCGCTACTTCCATGTCCTCTTCGTATGATTTCCCAGGGAAAAGTGGTTTCGGCGCATCGTCGAAGAACTCGTGGAAGGGAAACTCTTTACTAATGATTTCCATGGACTTCGTCTGCAAAAGTAAGGAAACTTTTAAAAAATTATAAAACTTCAGTGGGTTCCCAAAATTTGCATCAGAAATAGAAAATTTTTCAAATGGCGTATTTTTATGAACTATATGAAGTACTTAAACCATTAACGATATTTAAAATAACTGGAAATCGGGTGTGTTTCTTTGTGAACCAAAGTTTCATTTAAAATCTTAAGACATATTTCAATTCTGTCAATTTCCATTGAAAAACTTTATACATATCCCAAGATTGTTTTACATGTAGCATAGTATATAATTTCATCAAAATATAACACTTTCCATTAAAGTTATAAATACCTCTACTAACTAAAAATAGAAACATGAATGTTATGTTCTTTAGTAGATCGTTAAATTCAAAACCGGCTCTTAGAACTGGTTAAACGGCATATTGGACCAGTTTTTATTGTGAGGTCAAGTTTAAAGTTGTATCTATACCTACATATTTATAAGCTAGCAAATTAGTGAGCAAAATTTACTAATCTGCTCGAATAAATATAAGTTTTCTCAATAAATTCAACATTTCTGAAAAGTTCGAAGTAAATGGGATGACATCATAAGAAGTTTCATACATACGGGTGTATTTTGTTACCCCTGCTATGACTACAATTTTTCTTCCTCAATGTTTTATCTTTTAACCGTCTTTAAAATCCCCTCTAGTTACCTGATCCTGCGCACACTTGGCGAGGAAGGCCTCCCAGCGTGGCCGCACGTGGTAGACATGGAAGTGATGTGCCAGCTCGCAGGTGGCCCCGGCATCCTCCCCGGCGTCCAGGGTGCTCTGCAACCGTCCCACGCGCTCCAGCAGTTCCAAGCGTTTTGCTAGCACGTAGTTTACTCGACCATATCTGTTTAGTAGGAAATAAATTCAAACAACGTTAAGATAGTATCTTGTTTTCTGATGTTATCGTCTGCCTCGCCTTTTAACATTTTGGGTCAACTTCTACTTTGGGATTGTCTGACCTACCCACCCAGTACTACCTGGGTCGCCCTTGTTAATACTCAGTGACACGATGTCAATGTTCTGAAGCTCAGTATCAACTCGCTTGCCACTGATGATACCAGTTTTTTTTGGGAGTGATATATCGCAATTCAACCTGGAGGAGTTATAGGTATGCCTGCTTACATGACCATCCTCTAGCGCCTTGAATGTAAGGTCTCCAACCAAAGGCTTCAAAGCTAAACGACCAGCTAAGGGTACCCTCTGTGGGGTAAGATTTCGTCTTATAGGGTGGGTAAGACAGTAGGGGGTGCCACGTGGAATGGGTGAAGATTCAGCTGTTTACTTCAGGAAAGGAATATGTAATACGAAATTGTGACTTGTTGTTGATAATCCAGCCAACCTAACAGGATGGGTTCCAAATCCGTAGCCTCAACCGACTAATAGCTGTTTCAGTTTTATTACATCCATGTTTGAAATTTTATTTCTTTAGTGGCATCGCATCGCTTTGATGCGGTCCTAAAAGGAATGGCACTAAATTTTATAATCTTAACGACTACTTCAGATCTATTTCCAGTTCAATTTGTAACAGAGACGCAAACCAAGTGCTTTCTGAAGATTGAATATTGAACTTTGTTGTTATTTATGTGTCGGTATTTTTTTAGGTGTAGCAGGCCTATTTTGACGATAACAGGCAGATTGAGAAGCTTTCCTATCTGTATAATTTTATACTCGACCTAGAAGTTAGGTATAAACTTAGGAAATTTAGTTTCCGTTCTTATCATAAATAATATGCCACATTGACCGTTATTTTTTTTCTATAGACATAAATATATGCGCTTACGTAATATATACATACATACAATATTATACTTGATATTATATAAGCATTATATGATAGGAACAGGTTTGCGAAATAAATATAAAAGTAAACAACAGCCGCCAAATAAACCTGAAATGGTTTTCTTTAGCCACACAACGATTCGCGATCTTAAGTATTTATTTTTCTTATGTCCTGAGAACTTGAATGCAAGGACCGTTGGCGGCTTGTTAAACTTTTTATTTATTTATGTCTGGTCATGGATAACCGGCTGTGCCACGGTGCCTCCTATAGTTAAACGTATACCTACCCTGCACTGAAGTGCTAGCGGTTCGAATTTTAATTTCTATAGAAAATCTATGAAATTCGCGACGTTTGCGTTAATGTATTTATGAAATAAAAAATATAAACTATACTATGTTCAATAAGAAAACAACTTATTCATTTCCGTAAAGAGCGGATAGAGGAAATAAACATAATAAACAAAAAAATTAACGTTCAGACAGAACAAAAACGAAAAACGTTTGTTATTAATCAATTTCATATTTATAAATAGTATTTACATGTAATAATTTGCTAGAAAGCAATTGAAATTATTTTTAATGCTTGCTTATGTCGTTTTATTATAAAGGTACAGAAAGAAGATTAAACAGTTAAGGCACTAGTATGTTACCTTGTTGAACACTTTACCATATTTATTGATCAAAATATACAGTTTCAAAATGAACTATATACTATTTTAAAAACATCGTTTTAAATTAATGGACGAGTTCTATTACTAATTCAAGCCCACTATATTTTGAGAAGATTGTATAAAATTATGGTTGACAGTATCGTAAGCTTCGTAGAAGTCCACTAAGACAATTTTCTCCAAAATCTCTACTGAATGTTGACCAAAAGTTAGCAACTATTTAGCATATCATTTTTTTATATAAGTGTAAATAATGAACATATAAATCCTATTTATTACCTACACATAATTTAATTTTAAGTTAGTATGAACAAGTCTTTTAAATGTAAATTATTATTAATAACAAATAAGTCTTATCTTAAAGTTGTTTTTTTTTAAAGATTCGTTTATCCAGAAAAAATAATAATGAGGAAGGTATTGTTTTTGCACAAAACAGTACTAATGAATATTGTAAAAACCCGGTCTTATCAGTTCATTAACAAGGGGAACTTTGTATAAGTTAGTATGGCTATAAATAGGTAAATAATTACTACTTCATAACACTCGTTTTCAAACAGTATGCAATTTAATATCAAATGTTCACACATAGATACGAACACATATATATTTTTTTCCGATAAGCCCCTTAATAAGCTGTGTTATTTTTAATTTATGAAAGACAATTGAACTGTTTAATTATTTTTTTAAATTCTTTATCTATATTTTTAAATAAAGAATCTAAAAAGAAATCATAATTTAATTTACAGGAACAAAAACATTTCGAGCTTTTTTGATGTGTGTACTCAGCATAATATTTATGGTCCTACCTTGAAACACAATAGCTGCATTACAATTTATGGGCCATGATACCGCTCCCATACACACCCAAGCCATTGACGTTTGTATTTATTACTTTTGTCAACAGTTAGTGAAATTCTGCAAATATTATGAGTATAACTATGAACTCAGTGCCTATGTGCTCTTTTTTCTGTATATCATTTCTTGTATTTACGTGTTTTTGTGTAAATAAATAAATAAATAATAACAAAAATCGACACAAGATCAAGAAAAGTTGTAGTATCTACAATCAATGATTACTTGAGGAAATCTGTTTTTTTACTTTGCTTAAATATGTATGTCCATCATGTTGTTTTATTCCGGTTTCCTGCTTTTTTATAGATTTTAACTTCACTTCGTGTTGCACAGGAAAATCTTTGCAACAACAGCGAATTGAAGCAAGTACATAGTCATAATTTATGTTGACATTATAACTGAATTTTGTGGAATATGCATGTTATTTGCCAAAGCACTTATACCTTATCAGTCATACGTTGACGACGTTAAGATTATTCGTTTAAACTTAAAAGGGTGTGACGTCATAGCACGAAAAACTCACTACAGTTAGGCGTGTTTTTCGTACTGCGAATTGAAGCATTTAGAATTATTGTATTGCAGACTAGAAACTCTTAGCACAAAATTAGTAATAAAATCAGTTCAGCAAACTATCTAGAGCTGTAGGACTTTATTGTCATAAATTATTTAACAAAATTAGTGACACCCTGCCTCCTGCGCCAGGTATAGTACCTGTGTTACAGGAGCCAGTGTTTTCTCCCATTACATGGTGCAGGTTTTATGCAATAAGTTTTAATCAGAAACACATTAAATATCTTCTAAATTAGAAATGATCATAATAATTATTCAACAAAGTCGCTTAGTAGGGTTGGCCTAATCCTAATAAGCACGACTTTTGAGCGTGAGGTATACCATTAAAGCTCTATTTCTAGGCAGCCGCGGTTTGTTCACGTTTTGTCGTAAAGTAAATGGGAACATACACGTTATTTGATAGAAAAAATTAGTTCCTCTTTCGTACACTAGAGGCAGTTTTACATTTTCCATACAAATTATGCCATGATACTTCACTGCCAAATACATGAATTCCATGCTAGGGCTTCGGCCTTGCCTTCTATTACATTGGACATACACATATCTGGTGAATGTGGGCATAATATTAGATGACATCTTGGGGACTAACAAATTAATGAGGCGGAGCGGAGCAGAGCGGAGCAGAGCGGAGAGCGATTCACCAATCACATGGCTTGAGTGGAGAAGAGATGTGGATTCCAAGTGAGTTCATGTGATTGGTGAATCGCTTTCCGCTCCGCCTCATTGGAAACGCAGTCTAAAGGTGTTATGTTATTCATGGTTTATAGTTAAAGGTTTAAGGTTACAGGTACACATATAAATCGGCCAAGAGGCCCTTATCTAACACACGTTAAATACTTCTTTCCCCCGTTGGGTCTAGCTCTTTTTACACACACAGTTATACCTACATTCAAGAGATAAATACACGTAAATATGAAATGAGTGTGTCGTTTACTGGTTTTTTTACGTACCTTGAGAAGTCCTTATCAGTTTGCAGAGCTTCCTCGCCATGTCCGAGACGGAGTAGATGCCGTTCATCCACATCCAATTCGGCAACCTTCTCGAACAACTGATTGAGCGCTTGGTTACTGTGGGTCACAACCAGGTTGCGTTGCCACGGGAAGTTGTGGTACAGATTAGATATTATCTGTACAGCTACGTCGGTTTTACCTGTCATAATAATGTTGTACTTAATTTTTGGAACTTAATTTTCTATAACCTAGTCTTGGGCACCATTAATTCTGATGGAACTTCTAAGAAGCGATTATAATCATTAACCCTCAGACACAGACAACCAGACCCAGAAAAACTAACTGGAAGGCCATACAAATATTTGCTCTGTGCAGGAATCGAACCAATACAATCTATAAATGAATAAACCAATCATTTTAATTATATCAGTTGTGGCAGTCGGCTTAGTTGATCAAACACAATAATAAATTGCTGAATTCCTCTCCCTCTACTCTTTTTGTGAACAGTCGATAAAAACTTGGGTTTTTTCTCTGCCATTAACTTATCAATTTGCTAATGGATGCTTGGGTTATTCCTCAGAGTTGTTAACTTCTGCTCAATTGAAACCACTTGAGATCAACTGAACCAGAACATGACGACAACAATTTGCATCAGCAAGGCCTGGGGTCAACAGACAAGTAAAAGGAAATGACGTGTCCACTCTTGTGCAATATTGTCTGGAGTCCATTGTTCTTCCATTTATCATGATGACTACCGGAAATGTTGATATTTGTATAAAACTGAGTACAGACATCGCATCGCATGCGACGCAAAGACGCGAATGTCTCAACTTGACGCATGAACACTCCATCAACCACGCAGAGTGTTCGTCAGTGAAAACTGGAGTATGTATAACTGTCTATACAGAGCGCACGGCTGGCACTGAAGTAGCATTCGTAACGAAGGTGTGCAGCGAATGCTCATGGCGAGCATTCGCTGCACACGTCCATACATCCCATGGCATGTGTGTTTAGGCATTCGCGTCGCATCACATCGTCGATGTTTGTACGCAGTATGTCATCAAATTGTCTGAACTTACCTGTCCCGGGCGGTCCTACTACAAGCGTCAATCCAGGTTGCATGCCAGACCGTATAGCCTCAACTTGGGTCGGGGTGAACGGTATCGTGTTCCTGGACAAAAAAACAACTTTATCATAACAACATTTGCACGATAACACTGTGGGTTTTACTGTATTTATTGCATTTATGTATGAATTCAATGAGTTCTTTCAACAAATTTATCTTATTTTGGGTATGTATTTCCAGCTGCTTGGGATACAACGCTGCTTTCATAGTTATGGGTTCAATGATACGAACCTCAATTAAAACAAAGGAAAAACTATTTTTGTCTGTATGTTCAGCAATTGAAAGCGTATGTTCAATTGGCGTCCATTTATTTGTACAGTCAGCAAAGACCGTTGACTTCTTTTATTTCTTTAGAATTTATTGAGACAACGTTATCTGACACTGCGATAGGTATTACATAATAAGTACAATAATACTTAAAGTAGCTAAGATTCATATTTATAGTCACTTAATTTTACATTACTTTCACTTTAAGTCAAACGATTTATGTAATCCTACAATGTTTGAGTGGGAATACCAATTGATTTTATTACATGCTTGTCGAATGGTAACAGTATTTTTTTTTATTATATTACAAACAGCCAATTGTTCCAATAATTTCAATGCTTAACGTTAACACGTTAAGTAAATATCCAATTTAAATTATTACAATATGACTAATAACTCCTTTGAAGACAACTGTACTTATTAGCTTGTAAAAACCCTGTTCACATTCATAATATTGGCTTTAGCTTAGCTAAAAGTATCGATTGTTTGTTGAATTAAGATTCTATTCAAGTTCAGCAGCATAAACTGTTAGGAAAATCAAAATCCTAACATATATTATTGTCATTATGGTATTTTACTATGGGGACGAGCTGCAGATATCATATATACCTACAATCTATACAGGGTGGTGATGACAATACGACAATAAATTAAACTTCGTGTACCTTATGACGTTCCCAATATACCTACAAAAAATCATTTGAAAATATCAAGTAGTTTAGTCACAGGAAATTATTTTTCATTTTCAACATTTGCTACATGATGTATCTGATTTTAAGGAAGCACTAACAGGTTAACGACCCCCGCATCGGTAAAACATCAAAACATTAAAGACACGTTGCCAACTCGCTATTTAAAAACTTACGCCAAATTATTTTTTTGCAAATTAGACCTTAATCCAGGCCAATAAGATTCACAAAGGGTATCGTTAACAGTTATACAAGAAGATAACGCATGCGGAGGTTGATTAATAGAAAATTTAGTAAGTGCGAAAGAGATAAATAAAAATGTAATTTGATTTGTTTGTACTTCATTTTTGGTCGTAACTTGAAACTACGAATTTAGGTCAGTGTGTCGCTATGATCCTGTGACGATCCACGCGTCATCGGTTCGCAAGCGCACGAGTACCGCAGGATGTACTTTCTTTGGCTAACTTGCCGCGCCTACTTTGAAGTAACCGGCGCCCGAGTTTGTGTTTGTGATTTGTTATTAGTTCTTTATCTTATGTGCGAAATTGGACGCTTTATTATTTTAGTGCCAGGACACGTAACATTTTAATAGGTATCAGCGTTTAGTGAATTGGGCAAGATAAGACTCTTAGTTTTCATTGTGTCAATCATGCCTCGTTAATCCTACACAGCTTTGGAATACACCGACATGGTTTTAATTTACGGGGAGTGTCACAGAAATGCCGCTTTGGCTATACGGACGTACTGAGAGAGGTATGGGAACAGTCGTGTTTGTCTAACGGGCGCACGATTGTTCCAGCTGTCCAGAGGACGCGTGAAAATCGATCCTTAATCCCGCATGTGGGTAGTGCTACTCCACGTGTGAGAGTGACCCTTGAGGAACGAATTTTAAATTATTTTGAACGCAACCCAACGTCTAGTTTGGGCCGGTCGACATTCCTACACATCAGACGTACTAATCTAAGTAATTGAACAGTGATCCAGATAGTGATTAATAATTTAATTTAAAAAATTACCAGCTGATGAGAGGTGCCTGATTGTTTGGTGAATAGTCTGTGATTTTAGTGTAATTGTTTTACTGAACATTAGCCAAAAGGTCAAGTCGCTACAGGACTGCGTGGTTGCCGCTCTTACATAGGTTAGTGAACCAATATTATAAATGGTGTTCTATTTCGTATTCAGTTTAATGTCATTTAATTTGTTTGAAAAATTTTTTTTTTCAAATTCGATTTTGGGATTTTTTTGACAGTGTAGAATTATTCCTATGAACTAGTATAATGTGTGTTTTAATTTATTGTCGTATTGTCATCACCACCCTGTATAAGAGATATTCTCTGAGATAACTGTTTAAGGATTTCAAAATCATGACAGTACCTTGTCAGTACGAAAACACCATGTAGTAGATGTATTAAAAATTATGCATTTATTTAGTAAAAGAGGTAACAGACTCATTTATAAAAGGGACCAATTCGATCAACCTAGTTTTAGGGTAGCGTATTTAGACACAGTTTTCACTGTCTAAAACGTTTTGATTTAATTTCGAAACCATACCTTAACGGCGAAATTGAAGTAATTAACAGTTTTTTTATTCTTCTTTGCGTTGTATGAATCATTATTTTCCAAAAAAGATTGTGTAACAATAGACAAAAGCATATTCTTAAAATGGTATTCTGTTTAGTCATTGCCGAATAATCGAACGCTCTATGACTCATGACTTATTTATGCACGGTTATTGGTAGCTGATAAGAATGCAACGTGGTGCATTCGTTATTTGCATGTTTTCGAACTTAGTAAGTTGATAACATAAAAATGCGAGTTATAGTGCTTAAGGGTACTTTTATAAAGAAACAGGTCGGTACTAATCGTGCAGTTGTATAAAGAAACCGGATAACCTGTGTATTCATATCATGTAAATATGCTGATTAACTTGAGCATTCACTGGTAATGAGCATTCTTGTGAATGTTACAGTACAGAAACACAAACGTGAGTATTTTAGCGAGCATTATAACGAGCGTTCTGGCGAGCTTATTGTTGAGCCGACTGACAAGTGTGGCGTGTTCATGAGAAAAAAAAAATACTAGAGTGATTCTCACGCGATTTTCACGATCTTTCTACCGAACGGTAGAAAGATCGTGAAAATGTTTGTAGCGATGCTGGCTTCTGATCGTTGTTCAGTTCGGCAAAATTAATAACTACGAATTAGACGGGAATGCTCCTAGTATACCAAAATTGTGAGAGCATAAGATAACATGGTTCTTTTTTGCCATTTTTAGACAGAGTGGTACTTACTTTTTGGGTTCGTTGGATAAGTAAGGTCCTCTTTTTGGCTGAACGTGGGGCTCGACGACTATCACTTTACGTGGCTCATCTTCTTCCATGGCATCCTCACCATGTTTTTGCTTTCGAAGAACATTCTCGAACGTAACTCTGTCGTAACAAAATTAGTTTACAGGTCATTAAAAATAAGTTAAAGTATCAGGTAGAATGTTTTTGCAAATTTTTTTGGGGTGTTGTTCTTAAAATGAGTCCCCCAGCCCTGTGTGGATCGGAGGTACCTATTCCACGAAAGGCACCCAATGACAATGGCAACATTTTTTGCAGGTGCCAGGTGCCCTTCGTGGAATACCGGAAGGCACTCGCAAATGTACTTAAACTGGCAATTTCATATTGGTCCTCAAAACATAAGGTTTATACATTGAGCTATTACTACTACGTACGTATAGAGACGACATCACGCATCACCACTGTGTCCCATCCTGGATGAGTGCGCGCGCCTAGAGCACGCACGCCACAGAGCTATCAAACAAATGAATGAACTTGTGCGCGCTCACTCATCCTGGATGGGACATAGTGGTGATACATGGTGTCGTCTCTATACGTAGTAATAATAGCTCAATGGGTTTATATGGGAAGACCAAAATACGGAAACCACAAGAATTAAATGATTATTCATTGACACAAAGTCCAAGCAGAAAGTAGGTATTATTTAAATAGTATCAATAAATAGTTAAGGAAACAACACGATAATTACTAAAAATAACTGGCGCCAATTACAATATTAATGAGTAATCCAACAATAAATTATAATTTGATATCATTTTCTACAAAGGGAATGAGTAATAAACATGACAGTTCTTATACGAATATTGCAATTCTGATTTATTGATGTCGAAAGATTTTGCAATGATTTTCTCGGAAGTCAGCGTGGCTCGAGATTGCGGCATGAAAAAGCTCTTGTCAAACGCCATCGCGAACGGTAGCGACAATAGACCACCTGAGTGGTTCCGCTCAGGGAACGAGATGGCGCTAGACGATTTGTATAGCTCTGTCTCTTTCCCACAACCTAACGGCTCTCGCTTTAAGACGTCATGGTAGGCCACCTGAACGATAGTCCGCAATGATAATGAGTTTTCTATTTAACAAACATGTTATCAGTCTTTATAAATTGGAAAACTAATAAGTCCGTCATAAATGTCGAACTAATTAGAATAAAAAACGTATCATACGATTTTTGGTTAATCAATGCATATTCAAAAATATTTAACGCATCCAAATTCGAGACACGTCTCGTGACATCAAAAGCAAGTAAAAACTGCACTTGCTTGTAAAGCATTGGCAGTTTTAAAAGCATCTTCTTCATTATTGGTCTACTTAACAAAAGAAAGAAATCCGTGTCAAATATTATTTGAAAATGGAAATTGGCGGGTAATTATTCTATGAAAATGATTATAAGCGGTAAAATCGTGATTATCGACGGAAACGGTCGCCTTAAGGTAGTTTCCCACGGTGCGTGATATTGCCAACGGATGCGGCCCAGAATGCACCGACGCACTACCTACGTGGAAAGAGTATCGATAGCAATCGTGGTAGAACACGATGAACGGCGAGTCGGTGACCCGGTAAAGGTGCGGTGCACACTTAATGTGAAATGACAAGATGGCTTCGAATTTAAGACCCCCACAAACTAAAACGCACCGTTGAGAAAGCCTTGTGTGCGGTGCGTAACTGTTCGTGGTCGTCGGCCGTGCGCGTGTAGTCCGCGAAATCACGGACCGTGAAAGCCAGCTTTATACGGATAGAGCACTTAAATAGTAGCCCTAAATATCTTTAAAGCAAAACATGTTGAATTTTTGCAATTTCAATCGAGTTAAGCGACCAGATGTTATTAATTAATTTATAACGGATTTACAAGCGAACCACATAACAGCTGCGACCGTTAAAAAAAACGATTTTGTTTGACCACAAGCTAAATATAGAACTGCGGTTAAAATAACCAATTTAGGCAATATGATATTCGTACATAAAAATGACTAACTTAAATCAAATTTTAAAAGGATCTTTGACGGCAACAAACAACTTGGTAAACAAAAAAAAAACTATTACATGACTAAGACCTGGATAGTAGTTACTAAGCCAAAGCCAAATCAAAGTCAGTGCTTGGCTACCTCAAATGTCAGACCATAAAATTATTGATATTTCACGTCCCCAAGCACTGAGGCTGGAGGCTGAGGCTTGGCTTTGGCTTTGGCTTAGTAAAGACTATTTATCCAGGCCTCAGTCTTAAGTAGTAGCTAAGTCTTCTGTCACTGGTCAGCTAGAAGAGATTTTTCCTAATTAAATATTTAATAAGCAGTACCTATGTCATATTTTACCTCTATATTATTATGAACATAGTGAAAACAAATTAATAAATACCTAAACAAATTCGGTCTCCTCCGGTATTTCTGCTGAATTAAACAAACAGAAAGGATAAAAATTGTTACCTCGAATGTTATCGTTAAGTAAACGTATACAGGGTGCTTCTGATAACGTATAGCTACTAAATATTTAACCGCGTATTCCATTATAATATTACATACAACAAATATTTGTATACTATCATTTTTATTACGTAATCCTAAAATGCTCAGTTCACACGACGCATTTTATGACCCGCGTCGCGCCTCGCGCCGTATGCTTGCGGCGCGTCTGAATATTTGTCCGTATGTCAGATCGCACTCGTAAAGATGCGGGCAGACGTTATCACGCGTCTTTAGAAACCATTACAACACGAATCGTAAATGTAGACCGAACTTGCTAAGTCATTCGAGACTAAAATTGCTTCATTAGAACCAGATATGGCGATGACGATGCATACAGTCATCGATTTTTTACCGATTCAAAGTTCCTAAGCGACTTACTTGAATGGTCTGACTAGTTTTCTCGGGTCATCAGACTTCACTTTAATTTCGTATCCCGGGAAGCTGTTCCGTAGGTGTTCCATGTCCAAAAAAGTGTCGTTGAAATCCAGTGTAGGGATCTCATTCGGCATTCTAAAACAATTTGAAAATTTATTAGATTTTTTGTTTCATCTAGGGATTCCCTACTAGTGGGGCGCCTAACTTGGGTGGTATAGGTTTAATTAAGAGGGGACAAGATACAGACGAAACTGGAGATAACTATGGGCAATGTTCTTTTAAGGGTTCCTTACAGCGTAATGAAAATACGGAACCCTTATAAGATCACTCGTGTATATATCCGTCTGTTCGGCCTTCACAGCCAATTTTTGTTTTATTGAACCAGACAAGAGCGTGGTATAATAGCAAGTAAAAACTAAAAGTAGATACTTCGGTGTAGCGCAAAGGGAAAAAGTTTAGGAACAACTAATCTAGAGTATTTTGGAATGGTAAGAGAAGAATCTAAATTAATTTAATTTTAAACATTGTTCTTTTTATTTAACTGTAAAAGAAGAATGCCCAAAAAAAACCCAGAGTCGATTAAAATAATTTATGATCATCTAAATAGACCTTAAATAAGAGGTCATAAATACGCTATTAGTTTCGCGGAAAACCATAACCAAACAAGACAGGAGCATAATAACAATTTCTGTGTAGGAACTACGACGGTACACGCCTTGCTATATAGAAACGTTATATTCTACTGGCCTATTTGGTGAACGTTGTAATAACTGGCAGAATATCTGATCTATTGCCTGCAACAATATAAATTAAAAAAAAAAACATTTTTTTTTGACTTTTTTTATCGGGTTAAAATCATCAAATGAGGCTTCCCGCCCCGGGCAGGGCACGGAGGGACTGTCAGGCTTGTGCTAATTAAAATTCACTGTGTTCTTCGATAGCCGTCGACCCGGGCCATTTTCATGGACCATTCCATGGTCGGACAGCGAGTTGCCCTTTACTCGCTGTCCGCATGCCCGCGCCTATGGTGGCCGGAGGTCGTCTGCTAACGTCCGACGACGTGGGTCCACCACTGCGGTTGGGGCAGAGGGAGGACGCTGTCCTCTCCCTCTCGCGGCCCGCCTCCTCCTTCACGAGCATTACTGCTTCGCAGAAGGAGGCGACCGCCATTCCACTATTTTTTAGATTTAGAAAATATGTAACATTTTTATAATCAACTAGCGACCCGCCCCGGCTTCGCACGGCTGAACACGATGATTTTCGTCCTCTAAAACACGGTTCCAATGGTTACAGACACAACAAAAAAAGAATTATCCGAATCGTTCCAGCCGTTTTCGAGTTATGAGCTTAGCAACACATTTTGTGGTTCATTTTTATGTTATAGAATATAGATAGATAGAAGATAAAAGAACGTAGCGTGTATTCAGTTGTTTTCATTTATTAAGTTAATAGCCCTACAATAATCCGTAATCACTTTTAAATGTACACTAGCGACCCGTCCCTGCTCCGCACGGGTGCAATCTCTACTATATCATGCATGTTATATACATAAAAACTTTCCTCTTGAATAACTATATCAATAAAAAAAAACCGCATCAAAATCCGTTGCGGAGTTTTGAAGATATAAGCATACATAGGGACAGGCAGAGGGAAGCGATTTTGTTTTATACTATGTAGTGATGCGATAGTGATGATAAATAATGTTTACATAGATTTAAATATAATCAGTAGATACGTAAATGTTCTTTACTCTAAAAAATAATACAAATCTCTCTCAATATCAAGCACAATTCACAACAATATCGTTTGTAAAACCGCTTTAAACAAGCCATAGATTTTTAAAAGTTCAGTCAATTAGTTACGTTTTTTTTTACTTGGTGATGGTTTAATCGAAAACTATCATTGAATTTGGGTTATAGTATGTATACTCTACCTTGCCACACATATGTCGTTTTAATCGATTCTGGGTTTTTGCTCCATATATTTTTGGGCATTCCTCTTTCCAGTAATACCAAAAATAGAACTTGGGGGTCAAGAAAAATGGAAAAAAGTGGACAGAGGTCTTTGACTAGGAGGTGACCAGATCAGGAAACAAATACCTTGTGTAGTGTGCCTGGCCAGGATCTCCGTATCCAAGCACGATATCGTGGAGCCACTCGGGAACAACGCATTCTGTATTCATCAGCTCTCGGATCGTCTCCAACACGGCTTTGAAGTTGTTCTCTTTCGGTTTGCGTCTCATCACGATGTTGAAAGTTTCGTACACATCCTGTATTCAAAAATATTTTATTTTACCTGTATCTGTATCCTGATGGAGGCATATGTTCAGGAGTAGACGTCTTCCGTCTGATGATGATGATGAGGGATTTTGGCCAGCAACGGGATAATAAAGTCAACCAAAATAAAAAATATGAATGTATTATTTACAGAACTTGTGCGAAACCTCAAGTCCTAATGAGAGACCTAAAGTAATGTTCCATCGAGTATTTATTGAAAATATTCAGACGTAAGAACGTCTCTACGTGACTTTTAGCAAATACCGGATCCATTAAATGCTTTGAAAACAATACGATTCTATTTTCAGCGCCATAAACATTGACGTCCCCAATACTCCTGTTTAGAAAACTTTGCAAAAGAAAAAATATACAGTACTGCTTGGTTAATTAAACAAGGGACGTGTTGAAGGACATGCAGTAGCCGATTCCTCAATTCATCTATACTTACTTACTTGAGTTATACTATACTCATCCAAATATATAGACCCAAAACGTTATTATTTTTGTGGGATTTTCTCTCCGTTAATATATTTCTCTTTAGTTTTTATATTGTTTATATTTTATTAAGAAAACATACGTTTAAACTAATATTCAGCATTATAATGTTAACATTTGTGTGGTTCTTTCTTCAAAAGACCATTTCAGAAATGTTTTCAAACTTTCATGGTCCTCGTATAACCTTTTCTACATTTTTATTGTCTGGACCTCCTGAGTTTGTTTCGGCTGTTTCTTCTCAGAGTATTCAGGTAAGTACGAAACACCGGCCCCTTCTAGTTTTATGAAAAGACGTTTAAAAGTGTTGATATAACCTACTTCCATAAATAAACATCGTTTCATTTCATCATAAGAAGTGAGAACTTACCTCATTTCCTTTGCTGGCGTGATCCAGATCAAGTCTGTATTGATTGGGGTCGAGCAGAAGACGGAAGGTCCTCGCGTCTCCATCAAGCTCTGGTCTCGGTTCCGGTCCCTCTTCAATTACTCTGCCAGAAGCGTCCAGCATACCTTCCACCTCACATCCCCTAACATACACTATGCCTGCCTGCTCCACCATGCTCTTTCGATAGTCATATTTAGTACCTGGTAAAAAGAAAAATGGGAATTTCAGATTGGTAGATAGAGAAAACTAGTTTTTTAACCGACTTCGAAAAAAGGAGGCTGAATTCAGTGAATTTTTTTAATTATGTTCCCCGATTTCTCGATGACGCCTGGACCGTTTTGGAAAATTCTTCTTTTTTTAAATTATTTGGATTGGTCCCATGGTAATCAGGTGACGGGATCTTGGAGAAATTGTGATAACTCTTGCTGATTAAGTCGGTTTCATTCTTGTCAAAAAAAATAAAGTTCGTTTTTTACTTACCTATGCCTTGTGTTGGTCTTACTGTAACCAAAAAGCAAACATCGTGCTTCCTCAAACTTTCCCACTCATGTTTGATTTCGTTCCTCACACTAAGAGTGACCGTGACATCTGCGCGTACGCAGGAAGGTGCCTTTTCCCCAATGTTGGGCTTGGCCACCTCCACAACCGCAAAGCTGGTTATAGGGTGAGCCATACGGGCCCAACCACCAAAATATACGCTGTCGTCTTCCGCACGCCTGTTGGCAAAAAGGTTTATAAATAAGAAAATGCGTGACAGTACATTTGTGTCAAAACTCCTCACAGAACCCAAACAGGAACGAGACAAGGAGAAGAAATTCTCTTTCTCTCGTTGTACGTTTGAAACCTAAAAGTATCATAAGCAAGCTGCATTCTGTCACAGCGTTTGCTGTGACGCGTCTCGCCGCGCGATCCGCTTTTCCGTTCACAAAGTGCAGATCCCTGCGAGGTGGGTAAATTACGCGTCGTGAAACGAGCATTAGTGCAGCCTATCTAAAAAATACGTACCATGGTGCTAATCGGTATACAGCATCTTCGATATCTTGACGGATTTCATCTGTAAAAAATGTATTTGTTTACAATTTTATTTTATACACGAACATTCATGTAAAAAATGTAAAATGTTGAGTTTCAAGTAAATCCCAGACATTTGTTTTTTCTTTCAGTGAAATTCAAATGTTCTGTGCAGGCTTTACACGGCGTTTAATACTGAGTCGCAGTGAGACATGCGCTTTGTAAAGGCAAGCTTTGTGCGACTCGATTTAACGCATCCGATTCGCAGTCATCGAATCGCGCTCGTAAACAGACGCGCGGGTGCACGCGATTCTTAGCACGGCTCGCAATAGCGCGCGCCGTGAGAAGCTACCTTTAGAAGAAATAAATAAACTCACATGTACTTTCCAACCGAAACAGGTTAAAATTCCGAAGTAAATAATCGTGTAAAGTAAGGAATTGTAGGTTCAGTTTGGGCAATGCTAAACAATTCTCTCCACTATAGATTTCCGTTGGCACTACGTTTTCGTCCCAAATAACTTCTTCTGTAGGGTATAGAGGCATGGAGTTTAGCTCCTCTAGCTGCGATATGCGACGTTCATGACGAGAAATCTGGTGAACAAGAAAATAAATATTTTATATGACAAAAAAATTAAAGATTTGAGGCGTTAACACGACTGTATCACGTAAATGTAAATTAAATATGCTAGGTTCAGTATTTCGTTAAAAAAAGGAGGAGGTTCTCAATTCGACATGTATTTTTTTTATGTTGAGTAGAAATTACAAAGCGCATGAATTGCGTCATGAGCTCGTTTACTTTTACATTTAAATAAACAATACTCTGAATGTGAAAATAACATAAACAAGATAATAACGATAATAAATTCATATTCTTTAAAAATTATTTGCACAATAAAACATTATTTTCAAGTGACAGTTGGATCATTGACCTGTTGACCTTTATCGTGGTAAATAAAATGATCAAGTCTTACCAATAATTCTTTGAGAAACGCTTTGTCTACTCGATGAAAGGGTGCTTCATTTTCTTTACCCTCTGGTGGTACCAGATTTAAGTATGTAGCTATTGCTCGCAAAGCATTTTCACTAAAAGAAAAGATAACACATATTTTATTTTATACAGAGTACACATCATCGACGGTTGCCGACGACATCGTGAGAGTCTCGGGCAACCGATGGATACAAGTGGCGCATTGACGATTGGCGTGGCAGTCTAATGCCACGGCTACATGCTCCGTCAAGTTTGAGACAAGCAAGCAGGCAAGACGGCTTCCGTAGTCCCGAAATGTTCCGACTTTTTGTACAGACTTAGTAGCCTATCCTTGACGTCTTAAAGAGTGAGTCTTTAAGCTGTGGGAACGAGATGGTGGTAGACGACTTGTATAGCTCGTCTCTTTCCCATAGCCTAAGGACTCACGCTATAAGACGTCATGCTAGGTCACCTGGACTGCGCAGGCAAGACGGAGCGTGTAGCCGGGTCATAAAGCATCCTCTTCCAGCTAATGATGATGATACAGAATAAAAAGAAATGCCGAAATGTGAAATTGATAACCTCCAACGCCGTCCGATCGATTACAATACAACTAGGTATTTTTATTTCTGAATAGACATGAAGGCAGCATCAGTAAATTGCAAATGCTATAAGACAGAACAAATATGGAAACGTGCTAAGTAGGTATTTGTTTTTCTAGTCAATTAATATTGAAAAATTTATAACCCAGCAAATATATATAGAACTTAGTAAGAATTTATACATAGGAATGACGTAAATATTGTGAATTTTAAAAATCGACTTCATTCGGCCACGTTCAAAATTCGTAACGGATTTTAATGAGCTTTTCAATAATAAATAGAGTGATTTATAAGGATTTTGTTTATGTATAAAACATTGTAAGCATAAGCTGTAATATTATAATTATAAATATTTATAATTATCAGCATAGTAATAATGATTAAGGACTAACCTTAAGTTTCCGAAATGTTTTTGCAAGGATTCCCTGGTGTCCACACTCGCTACATTTGCTAGTGCGAATAAACGTAGATCAGGGAACTTAGAAAACGCTGCTTTCTAAAAGAAAGTAAACATGATTATGATTACATTATTATGTGTATGCGGGTCCGGCCCTGAAACGCGAAGGGCTACTGAAGGAAATCCGTTTTTAGTCAGTCTGACAGTTCGCTCCGCCCTGCGAGTCTAAAATTGCCACTTTAGTAAAATCATAATATGCATTGCGGTAAAATTCGTAAAATGGAATATTCTATTCTATTGCTCAAGCAATATAACAGATAATCGGTAAAGAACAATTTTTCAAATTAAATTGGCGTTTTAAGACCCTTTGGGCGGAAAAGAGGTAACAATTAATTTTTTTTTATAGGTTCTAAGTTCTAATTTATGCTTTACCTGCAGCGAAGTGATCCTGGAATAGTGTTGTAACGTCATGTCTCGGTCCGTCATTGGGTCCCCAGTTTCATCACTAATTTCAAATCTTGCATAAAACTTCAACATGTTCAGAAGCTGAAAAGAAAGCAAAATAAAAGAATATCTATCGTATGTAGAGAATAGAATATACCTAAACATGTTTTATTTTACTTGGTACACCGAAACTAATAGTCGTCGTTAGGCGACCCCTAGACCTACAATAACATTGTAGGTACAATACTTTTTATTGTACAATAAGATTGAAACTATTGAAAGGTGCTTTGAATCCAAACAAGAAATTATATTGCACAATAATACGAACTGCACAATGTTTTCGTATTCTATCGGAGAAAAGTATTGATATTGCGCAATAGTGATCCTACACGCTGCAAAGAAAAAATATGGTGCATAAAAATTAAACTCGCTCAAACAATGTTTACTCTAAACATTTGTAATATTGCGCAATATAATTGACTGTTTAGAATATCTATCGTAAGTAGAGAATAGAAAGTGCCTAACCTACTTTACTTGGTATACCGAAACGAATAGTCGTTGTAAGGCGACCCCTAGACCTACAATAACATTGTACAATACTTTTTATTGTACAATAAGATTGAAAGGTACACTGAATCCAAACAATATTATATTATATTGCTCAATAATACGAACTGTACAGTGTTTTCGTGTTCTATCGGAGAAAAGTATTGATCCCGAATCCCGATATTGCGCAATAGTGATCCTACACGCTGCAATAAAAATTAAACTCGCTGAAACAATGTTTACTCTAAACAGTATAAACGGTCAATAATATTGCACAATTTGTAATATTGCGCAATATAATTGACCGTTTTTACCTACATATTTATTGACGATATTTATGGCTTTTCTTTTCTTTGAATTTCAACACCCCTCCTACCCATTCCTCCAGATATTCTGCATTCTGCACCTAAAAGAAGAAGATTTACGAAAAAAGATTTAAATTACATACACATATGGGTCGAACTTAAGAACCTCCTTTTTATTAGTGAGTTTTTAACCTCCTCGGTTAAAAAGTCGTGAAAACTTGTGTATTACATATAAACTTCTCTCATTGCGTAGATTTCGCGAGTTTTCATATGTTGACAACACCAGGCCTGGTTCACTCCGCGGCGTAGGTATAAAACTGCACGTAGGGTGGGGGGCCTCATCGTGGAGGCCAATTCAGTGCGCAGCCACGCGCCACCCGTTCCGCTCGCGCTTCATCCTAAATATTTTTGTTTGGTTACGTGTATTTACGCACGTTTACCTATAATTTAGTATAAGTTTTCATAACACTATAATCCCCGCTTAAATTATCATGATTAGGTACGTTACAAGTTTGGCCTACTAGAGGACCAAGGTAAAATAGACGAATATCAAACCTGACATCACCTTATCACGTTAAGCTGAGTACGTAGGTAGGTCGAATTAAAATCGGTAGAAAGTAGAAGGATGTTTGTTTTGTTGTTTACGCACGTTCAAACTCAGAAAATGGACACATTACGCATTCAAGGTCAGCGATTATATTTCGCTGCGCGACTTTTTTACCTACCTATCTGCAAAGACACGCAACGCGGGACCTGTGACAGTATGCGATAGTAATTGGTCGGAATTATAGGGATTTTTTTGCCACAGATGATAACAATCTTTAAAGTTATGACTAAATCAAATTATAGACCAAGAGCCATGGTCATAAAATGGTGTAAAAATGTTGGATAGTTATACATATTTTAATGGGCGAACCAGCCTATAATATAATAAGTAATATTTTTTTGTTATAATAAAATTTAAATGAAAGTTTATTGTGGAATAGCGTGATCAAAAAAAGAAGTACTTATTCATTTGCATATTTCTTTGTTTAAGAATTGGTTTCAAGTAAAACGGTGTACAGGGAATACTTCACATACTTTATAAGCATCAGCTTATTAAGTAAAGTATGAGGTAGGCACAATACATATTACAACACAACATTTATGAATTGTCATAATAGGTACATTATCAGATTTATATTGTCTGAAGATTCACATAACTATGAATATGGATATGCATTGTTTCATATTATTTTATGTTATTCTCGCGAGTCGCAACCCTATTGAGCTTGACCGACGGTAACCTTTTAATGTCCTTGGCGTCAGATAAACCAAAATAACCTTTCGCGCGTAACCATTCAGTACATTTTTGCTTGCGCACGGGAAGTTTAGGCTAATATAAAAGTAGGTGGGTGGTACGGCTGCCAGTTAAAATGTACTTTATTCTTTCGTGAATAGATTTTACATTTGTTTGATTTTTTTTTGGGAGTGACGCTTCTTTGCGTAGTAATATTATGTATTCTTTGACAACACTAACTGTATCCTCTGCACGATCAAAAAGCTGACAAAACTTTGCGAAAACAACGTTTGCAACAAACCGTCTTTAGTTTTAATAAGTTAGTATTTAGTTTATTAAGAATTAATATTAATGTTGATTTATTTTTTTATTTCATGATGTATGAAATGTATGGAATAGAATGTACTTAAATTGTTCTTGATAAATAAATATAAATAGACGAAAATTAATTAGTTGTCTTGTTTTTTATAAAGCACAGTTTCTGAAGAATAATAATAATTCTTGTGCTACTAATTTAAACAGACTTGATGGCGATGATATTGGAAACTTATGCCGCTATGAACTCAGTCAGTACTGTTTAGTCCGCTAGTACGGACGCGACAATGGTTTCCAAGCAACGGTATTTTATATTTTTACGTTTAATTTTTAACAACTGTTTATAGTCGACAAACAACGATAAACAGTGGATTACAGTGTGTTGAGCAAGTGAAAAAGTTTACAGTACTTATTGGAAAACAGTTTCAATTCATAAAGTGAGCTAAAGGTTTCAAAAATGGGTTTCAGTTTATTTAATATTTTGTTGTTGGTACCCGTCAGTTACGTATTGGCCAGTAAAAAGTGTTGCCCTGAAGGACAAGCAGTTCTTATGAAAAGAGATGTGTGTTGGGAGCCAAAATCAAATGTCACAAAACCATTACCTTTGCCTTGTAATCTGACGCTAAGATTTTTAAAAAGTTATTATGTTAATGACGCCGATGAACTTAAATTACATTTGGGAGATGATTTTGATGAAACATTTGAATCTAACACGTAAGTATAAAATGTAGGATATAGACCTAATATTTGGTAAAATGACAACTTCGCTTTCTTGCTGCGTATAACAAAATATATACAAATTAAGTTGCGACTATTCAATTTTTTTTTTGTATAGAGCCGAAAATAACGACCTTTATAACAAACAATTAAACTGTCTGGGCAACAGAAATGGATCTAATCTAATGAAATACTGACTACTGCTAATACAACGTTATGCTGCTAGAAGAAACATTATTGTACTTTTGACCAACTTCTACTGTCCAGATATTTTCCTTCCCATATAATAAAATGATCTTTACATGACACCAAATCACACATCATAAAAAAAATGGTATTTTTTTCATTCATACAATTTGGATGAAAAAATATTTTGCAAAAAACCAACTTCTCCCGTCCCGATTATTTTCATCCGATACAATGAAATGTTCCTTAAGTGAAACAGATTTGAAAGATATAAAAAAAAATGTGCAGTTTCACTAATTTCTGTAGATAACTCAGTACTCACACTAGACCAAAAAAATAAAAACGCAAAAATTGTCAACATCAGAAAAGAGCTTAAGGTTTCTAAGATTTTTTCCCGTATCTCTTATGGATTCGGATATCTCCCTTTTGGCCAATTTAAAAGGAATACCCTGTATAATAGAAATCAACCAGTCCAGCTACTCAACGCTAGAGGTCACTGTTAACAGTTATTCTTTTTTTCTTAATAATTAATTAAATCAATTTTAAATGTGAAAGTTTGTATAGAGCCCCCTTAGGGTAGCGAGGGAAGCCGCGGGTTTGTTACCCGTTTGCTAGTACATAATAATTTACATATTTCGCATGTTATACCTACTTTTTTTATTTTAATCCCGAAATGCGAGTGTACCATAAAGGTACACCCCCCATTCGGGAGCATTCACCTGAATTGTAACGTTACAGATTAGAGTATTACATCAGTGAGGTAGGAAAATCGAGCATTACAATACGCACCTTATAATGATACAATGTGTTACCTTGATCAACTTTTAACATCAAAGTGTTCCACTTGTAATTAAATGTGTCCGGCGGGCCAAATACATTACATTACCAGCGAATGTTAGTCAGTCAGAGTGATTTTTTTGTAATGTAATGCTCAAAGTCAAAATCTGTAATATTACATTACACGCGAGTGCTTCTGATGTAGGAGCACCTTAAGAGGGTACGCGAGTAGCCTTTTCTCTATACAAACGCTGTCGCCTGTTTTCTTTCTGGATATTGGCCATACAGCAAGGATTTTTTACAGAATAATAAACATGTACCTACTTCTTTTACTCCTCTATATTTCCTTTTATGATACGTTATTTTCATAAGCACTAGAACCTTCAAATCTGCCTGTACAAACGCTTGTGATTCAGTTTACAAAATATATTTAAAATGATCCAACAGTGAAAGAGGAAATAGGCAAGAGCCAATCCTCAAAATATGTTTTTTTACTGAGGATATTTAAACGGTTCCTTTTTTGTCCTTTTTGGACGAATATTCGAATGCTCCCAGCACGCGTAGCATGGCGATTTTATCTCTATTCTACCAAGAATAGACAAAGTAATTTCATCGTTATTTCTAACGGGTCCGCCAAATAACTTTTTTTTTTTGAAAATGCTATGAAAAAAAAACTACTGAATATTTTTTCAAATTTCTTTTTTTATTTGAAAGTACAATCTTTCCGGTTAATGATGGTAGATAATTTCATTCATATGGAACATACCCTACAAGATCGAAATGAGCTTCATCTGAAAAGATGATTTTTTTGGCAAAATCGGCATCTTCTGCAAGTCGATCACAGGCCCACTTAGCGAAGCGAAAACGCATTGGATGGTCAGTTGGCTTCAACTCCTGAACCAATTGGATTTTGTACGGCGTCATACCAAGGTCTTTACGTAAAATTCGTCTCAGTGATGTCTCCGAAATGTCCAATTGTTGAGAACGACGGTGAACTGATGTTGATGGCGATTCACGCACACTTTCGGCCACAGCAGCAATATTCTCGGGTGTACGCACTGTTTTTGGCTTTTCACGCGTTGGTTTATCGATGAGGATGCCAGTTTCTTTCACTTTTTTCACAAGATAACGAACATACGGAGCTGACGGTGCTTCGTTTCTTCCAAAATCCGTACGCAATTTTCGTACACATTCTGCAACATTACCATGATTTTCAAAGTAATGTCGCAATATTTCCCAGCGTTGTTCAAGCGTATACACAACCATATTCGTTCAGCGGAAGGATAAAACTAATTAACTGTCAAATCAGACATAAGCTAAGTGTTGCCATTCACGAAATAAGCACTAGTTGAAAAAAAAAACCTTAGATGGCGGACCCGTATATAAATCGACTGTTTTTCTGCACAAATATGACACCATTTGTATATTATTGACGAATAAAACTTTTATTTTCTATATTTTTTACACTACCATGCTTAAAACGCTGAAATTATTTCTACGATCTGTCATTTGGTCTATTCTTCCGTCGACAAAACCCCTTTCTACGGCGCCATGCTACGCCTGCAGAGCAACAGCAATAGATTCTTCAAATACATAGTTTCCAAAAGTATCTCCGCTCGCATTTCCTCTGAAGAAACTTCTGCGTAGCCCAACTTATGTTTGTTAACTAACATTTACGCTTGTTTGTTAGGTTTTTTTTTTATTTTCATCTATTTTAATATACTATTCTATTTTTTACAGGTATTGTTTGGGAAACTTTACAATAATAAAAGATGTAAATTTGAGTCATACCAGGCCGGTGGCCATAGTTTGTGCTGCCGAAGAGGAAGAAATCATAGACGATAGAATTCTGGGCTACACTATGATCTTATCAGTTGTATTTCTTTCGGCTACAGCCCTTATTTATGGTTTACTACCGGAACTCAGGTCAGTCTTTTTTTACGTCATAGAACATATACATTATTTTTATACCTTTGCCTTAAACTATTACACTTCTAGTTTATATAATCCTAAAATAGTTTTAGGCTTTTTCTAACGCGTAGCTTTAGGGAAAAGGAGTTACGAATCCTCTGCTAAGTTACCCGATTTGATATAATCTTAGATATATGTAATTTTATTTTCTTTTCTCATTTCAGAGATGTCCAAGGAAAGAGTATTATAAACTTCTGTATTAGTCTTGGAATTGGTCTTTTAATACTTATCATAATGAAACTTATGACATACTATGACATGGGATGGTGTGCCGTTAGAGGTAAGAACTAAAATATAATATTATTGTAAGTGAAGTTATTTGTAAATAATTACTTACGTAATTTTACAAACAATTGCAAATTGGAATGGAAAGAGCAGTTTAAAGGAACAGTCTGGTTTTATTCAGTGCCACCAACTTCACCCAGAGTAACAGATAATCCCGCCCAAAATTGTTTCAGACAATTAGAACAAGAGAAGGTTTTTGTTCTATAGTGGAACGAAACTTGTCTATTACGTGATTACAAATAATCCGAATTCCAAAATGATCATCTAATTTTGATAACGTTATCCTGCCACTGCACTGATTCGACTATAACAATCGATACATGTTATCACAACGTATCATGACTTTTCTGTTTTTTGATTTACAGGATTCCTAGCTTACTACTTTTTGATAGCTGCTTTCTTCTGGTCAAACGCAATAGCAATTCAGGTCCTTATGAACACAAGGTAAGATTCCTTTTTGAATAAAGCAGACATGGTATGTTAGTTCCTCACCTCCCTCGTAGGACTGTTTCACAGAATAACAGTTAAGATTTATGACTATGTATAAAATGACTTTTAGGATGCGATTCCACCGGTGTGGCACGAACGAATGCTCGCTCTGGTGAATTCACCCTAGCAAAGTCGAAGACATTGTGCGCGAACATTCTAAAAATGTGCGCAAGCAACACTATTCAGATGGAATCGTACCATAAGATAATTTTGATTTGTTCTGCTAAATCTGAAAACAACTTAAGAAATTATTTTCCCGATAATAACTCTGATTGGATAACAGAAAATGTTACTTTACAGACGACCAGCTACTTTGGACTATGGCTGGAGGGAGTTCAAGTGGTACATGATATACGCGTGGGGATGTCCAACTGTTCTCACTATATGTATGGCAATCGTTAACTTTCACCCAGGACACCACCAGAAACCAGGAATAGGGCTCAATCACTGCTGGTTCTTTAGTGAGTATTTTTTTAAGGAAATGAAGTATCCGTAGTTAACTATGACATTTTATTTGATTAGAGACAGATTTTTGTGTATGTGGAAGTGGATTTACAACTTGTATTTTTAATTTCGGATTCAAAGTACTTACAGAAATATTAAAAACATATACTGATCGACCTGCAACAGTATACGGCGATTAGATTCGTTTTGTCATCTATTTTAGATAACAAGTAACACCTGTAATGTAACGTTATAGATTCGAACATTTAATCAGCGAAGAAAGACAATCAAGCATCACAATGCGCACTTTGATGTTACATTACATGCGAATGCTCCCAGCGAGGGAGCGCCTTTAGGTAGTAAATGGTCCAACCCTAATAATTAAATATTTAAAATTTCAGATAGACACCAGCAGTGGTACTACATGTACAGTATCATTTCAATTCTCCTGGCTGCGAATATTTGTATATTTATCTACACGTCTTTGCTGATATGGCGACTTTCGTTTTCATCAAGTCATATAAGAGCGCTGAAGTTCAAGTAAATATAAACCTTACTACATGTTAATGTGTTTTGTGTGGATGGATGAATGTTTGTTACTCTTTCACAGAAAAACTACTTAACTTGGTTTTCAGATAGTTTATAACCTGGATTAACACAAAGGATGGTTTTAATCCCGGTATGATGTTTCCGTGGGATATTTACCCAACGGCACTTATGCCGTTGATCATATGTGAAACTATATTTCTGTTACAGAATTAAGACTTATTCAGATTTTTTTTTCAGGTTTGTGATGACTGTGCGACTTATCGTCTTGATGGGACTTCCATGGGTTTTCGAAATGATCGGTTCTTTAGTAGAAAAACATATTATATGGTATGTAACTTTGTTATACCTAATTTCGCATCTAACCTCGTATGAACTGATGAAAATAACGACATAGTATTTTCTTTATTAAGGTGCTCTCCCGCACCAGGAGAACTCGCACGAAATGTAACATTACAGAAATTACATAGAGCATTACATTACAATACTATCTCTTGGACTGACGAGCATTGGCGTGTAATGTAATATTATTGGTTTGACTTTGCGAGCACCCTCCGGATATATTTAATTACGAGTGGAGCGCATTAATGTTACAAGTTGTATCAAGTTGGTCGCGGGTCTTATACCATCACCGTGACCCCGGAACATAAAGGGCTATTGAAGGACACCGTGGATTTTAGTCAGTACAAGTCTGACGGTACCTCTCGCCCTGCCCGGGGTGGGAGGTCTCATTTGATGATTTTACCACGTAAAAAAAAAAAAAAATTGTATCAAGGTATCACTTTGTATCATTATAAGATGCGCAAGGTTCTCCTCCTACTCTGATGTAATCCTCATTTTGTATAATTACAAAGCGCGCATTGTAATGCTGGGTTCTCATCCCTCACTGATGATACGCTCGACTTTGTAACGTTACATTACAGACGAATGCCGATGATAGCACCTTAAGAGGATCTTGAATTAAATATTATTCGCTTTTCACATTTTTTGAAAGTATGACTCATGTTGGAATGGCAAGTACGAGCGTGTATTTTGTTTATACAACTCAGTTATTATAGTTATAAAAAAGGGGGCGGCCAGAGATAACAAAAAAAAGTATAGAGTTACCGTAAGTATAGACGCCAGCAAATCAACCTACCATAATCTGTCAAATAACCTTGTATAGTAAAAGATCTAATCAGTCCATCAGTTTAATTTAAAAAAAAATTGAATCCGTTTTTTTGTAACATCGTCATTCTTGATTTTTAACCAAGAATGACGATGATACGATGCGGGCATCATGTTGTGGTGTCATTTGTAGTGCATCCTGACATCAAAAAGCCTCAAAATCCATCAAATCTTTGTGAATATTCACTAATTTAACAAAAGAACAATATACGTTATACTATACACAGTCTGGTCATAAGTTTTGTCACAAATGGAAAGTTAAATAAATGACACAATAAGTTACGTACTACAACCATTTATATATCAAATGAAAGGGTATAAAATACAGATTTAAAGTACATTAAAATTATTCGAAATGTCCTCCTCGTGCTTCGATACAACTCTTCAATCTGCAAGGCCAGTCATCAATCGAAGCACGCACGACGTTCATGTCAATATCGGCGACTGCTTTAATTAGGGATGCTTTAAGTGACTCCAAATTGCGATGGGGTTTAGCGCAAACCTTCTCCTCTAAGTGCTGTTATATTTTGTAATCCAAGGTATTCAAGTGTGGGCTGGAGGAAGGCCAATCCTCATGCCTGATAAAGTCGATTCCACGGGTCGTGAGCCAGTCTTGGGTACTTTTCGCCTTATGAGCCGGCGCAGAGTCCTGCTGGAATACCCAGTGCCTGTTTTCGAACATTGTTTGTGAAAGGGGATCCACAATGTTTGTTAGGACTGTGTTTTGATATACGAGAACACTGGTTTTCACTCCTATTTCACAAAAAAAGCACCCATGTTGAACCTAAATAGGACACCTCAAGCTAAACCATGAATGCCGAAGGATGATGACCACACTGAACACGTGGCACACGTCTGCTCGCTTCGTCATTAGAGTGTGCATACACTTTATCATTTTGTTTTTTGAAACTCTCCTCAACATTAAAAATTTTATCAACCGAAAAGAGTACCTCGCGGTTTTTTTTTCCCGCGTACCGCTTTAACAACACTCGGGATCTTTCGAGTCTGATTTTCTTCAGACGCGCGTTAAGAAGACGTGCTGTTTTTTTTCTGTAAGCACGTAGTCCAAGATCTTCATTCAACACCCTTTTAACAGTAGTTCTGCTTAGTCCCATTTGCAGAGCCAACATTTTTTGCTTGCGGACTGGATTTCCTTGGATTCGCACCTTCACTGCTTAGATGACCGCTGGAAACCGAACAGTTCGAGGTCGATCGCTACTTTCTTTGTCTTCTAATCTTGAATCTTCCCTGAATCGTTTGATAGTACAATAAATAAATCTAACTGGAATTTTCACATTTTTGAGCAGTTTGAAAATCTCAGTTGGCGCGTGACCGCAACGATGCAATGCAATTACTGCGACTCTGTCTTCTTTGCGGGTCCACTCCGTTTTAGAAAATGAAGCAAATTCCAGAAACCCTTTGTTTTTATATTCCATAAATGTTCAATTTTCGAATGCCCATCATATTTATTCGACTTGCATTCTAAATTACGAAATTTTGCCTATGTGACAGAACTTATGACCCGACTGTGTATATTTCAAAACTCTAACTGACTAAATTAGATCTTGATGCTGGAAACTAGCTACTTTAGCAATCGAACATGAACCTTTTGTTATTGTGATAAAGTTGTAAATTGATTAGAGAAACTGAAAGTTGACAAAGTGAAGGTTGATGTGCTGTCGTCTGTACAATACTCACAACTTATCTGAGATATTAATTGCACAGTGATAGCGAGTATCAAAATTGTTCTGTGGGTAGATAAGAAGAGCAAATATTTGTTGCCTCGACCGGGTAACTAAAGTCAATAATTTTACCAAAATTTTACAGGATAAAATATAAATATATATAGCGTGCCCGACATTATTTTTAAAATCTAAAGTCTTTTAAATTGGATAGGTAGGGTAGGTATAGGATTCTCAAATTAACCACAAATGTTTGAACTCTGTGTAGAAAGTTTATCTAAATGAGTACAAATTGCAGCTGTTCTTGTTATCAGACGCATTAATTGAATATGCCCGATAGCAAGGACATTAAGGGTCAAATCACAACGAGACCCGACACTACATTTCAATTGAGAGACCCGTTAATAACAGTTAACGTTGTTAGACTACAGTAACGCCATCTAGCGTTCAGTAGCAAAACTATATCGTTGAAATGCACACTAAAATGTATTGTTCAACCTTTAAGATGTTTAAGAATATTCACGCTATTCATACGTAATTAAAAACAATGTATGCTATCAACATTTGCCTGGTGTTAAAGTAGTTAGCACTTTATAAAAAAAAACGTACATCAGTTAAAAATTAACGCTATTCTCGATTTTCAGGACCATACTGGACATATTCAATACGCTACAAGGGATCTTAATATTCTTACTACTGGTGGTGTTTCGCAAGCGTGTGATAAAGATAATGTACAGACATGGCTGGCTGAACTGTATATCAGGATTCATCGAGAGACATCTAGCGACAGAAGACGACGAAGAAAACGTAGTTCAACACACAGATGTGCCAATGCACGATAAGACAGTTTTATAGTACCCCGATTTTAGTGGTGTGAAACGTGGGAATCGAGAACCGGTTTTCCTTGGAGGAACCGGGATTTTCAGGACTCAGACAACAAAATGGCAAGCTGGAGCAAACCTAGCAGACTGCGCAGAACCCTTAAATTATGAAAAGTTGTTGGTCTAAGTGGAAGCCTAGCTTTTTGACTACTAACCACTGGCGAAGCTAAGTTATGAGTGACTCGTATTTCCTAACAGAACTATCTAGAATGTTCCCTACTGAGCTGTGCTCAGTAGTTACTCTAAACTGGTTAGCAGACACCTCGTAATACAATCAAGGCTCATAGGCGTGATACCCTTCATTTTTTTCTGGCTGACAAAATCAAAGAAAATTGAAAAGTGTCTGGAACTGGTATAATTAAAATGAATGCTCAAAGCATTAACAGATGCATTGGCTATGAGCCGAAAATAGAGGTGTGCCAACGGTGCCCAAACATGGGCGCGAAATAAGACCACAATATGGCTAGGACGTAGTTAAAGAAGCTAGCACTGGGCGCATTTAAGGCTAGTTACGACACTGAGTATGAGTCAGAGTTAACAAATCAGTGCCAATCGAACTCCCACTGATGTTTATCAGCAGTGATTCACGATCCGTAATTGTACGGCTAAAGCTGAGGCTACACTAGGCCGCAATGCTATCTACGACG